>JASVEL010008219.1:0-260953 GCA_032618575.1 Nicotiana noctiflora | reverse complement strand
CTATGGGAGTTAGTATATTTTGGGACTTGTTTTCCCCGCTGTTGGTATAACTATTACTATTGTTTCATATTTTGAAATGCTTAAATGGGTTAAAGAGAGCTTCTAGCTCCGTTGTTGATATTGATTGGTCAGGCTGGCTTAGCAATGTGCTGGGCGCCATCACGACCGGATTTGGGGTCGTGACAAGAAGGTCGAATGATATTATGTCTGTTTGGGCAGAATTGCAGATGGGTTTGTTTGTGAAGAAGGTCGGATGATATGGAGAAGAAAGAGCGAGGAAAAGTGGGCTCCACCAGTTAAATTAGAAAAAAATAAAGAAATAAATATAATTTTGAAAGGCTTCACTTGCTGTAAGGCGAGTGTAGTACACATATTTTTCCATGTCACTGTGAAGGGTTTAAGTGATACACTGAAAAATAATTTGAGGTGTCTACTTGATAAATAGGTTTGTTAAGGTGTTCAAATGACCGTTTTGGACAACTTGGAGGGGTCACTTGTGTATTTTGCCTTTCAAAAAAGGGGACTTTTCATTATTTCGGAACAATGAATTTAATAACACAATACAACCCATTTTAATAAAACAATACAATACCATACAATGAGGAATAACTATCCAAACAAGTTGTTAGGGCCAACTGGCTAAATACTCCAACAATTATTATACCTAGTCTGGATATAGATCAACAATACTAGTCAAGAAATTACTAATACATTGTTGCAAATTTACCTGAAAATATCATAACCCGCAGAATGAGCGTACATTCGTTTGGGTATAGTGGCCTTATATGATAATCTTCTCACATTCAAGAATGGTACGTAACTCTTAATAAATTCAGAAATATCAGCTCCATTTTGTACTGCAAATTTTGTGATCTTTTCCTCTGCCATCAGTAAATAAGATTACAAAACCAGAACTGCTGCAGCTGCAAGAAGACTTATTAGATGGGTCAATTTAAACTACTCTCTAGTTAGCTATTTCAAAATTTAAAAAAAAAAAAACTAAAAGAGAACTACCACTGTTATTATAGCCAGCAGAATAGGATAAAGGGGAGCCCAAATTTCAATATTTTGGGTTTTGCATATTAGCATGACAAGTTCAAGTATTAATATCTGAATTTTAAATTTAATATTTATATATATTTGATAATATTTTTTAACACAAATATCTTATTTGAGCAAAAGTTAATGGATTCGGCAGAACTATAAATTAAATGATTGCTGTAGTAGTTGAACGATTGTCATTTTCTGGATCACTATGTGGGGGCCTTTGAAGTTAATCGCGATTAAATTCGTTTTCCTTCTGCAAAAAGTCTGTTTTGATTATTTTTCAGTCTTTGGTTTGATATTTTTTATTCTATCATCTCTTTAGTCCATGTCGGATTGCGACCACAAATATAGTTGTATAGGTCCAAATTTGGTACCAACACTAACATATAAGCAAGACGAAGAACGGGGTCGACCATGATATGGCGATTGAAGGTCATCCTCATGAAGGTCGATGTCGAAAGCGGGCAGCTGAGACAAGACAGTAACGGTAATTTAGGTTCAGAAATGGACATTCAGAATATTTCTTAGAATATTCTCTATGCTATACTTTTTAGGATTTTGGGGGAATATCCCTTATAAATAGGAAGACATAAAGAACAAAAAAGGATCTGTATATTTGAGAACTGAGACATATTGTAAAGTTGAGAAAAGGATATACAAAAGAGTTGTCTTACCCGTTTTATTTAAACACATGTTGTTCAGTCTTTTATCCATAAATCTCTAGATCTTATATACATACTGACTGCTTGCCTTTCCACATTGTCAGAGAAAGAAAACACCTAATCATACAATCATTAGGTGACAATTCTTTTACACTATAATCCTTGTTATTTCTTACATTCATTATACATTTATGGTATTACATATTTTGTCAATCATATCATATTAAGTTCGCTACTTAATGCTCTCAAACTCTACTCGTTATACATACTTTTGTTTTATTTGGTCTAGGATTTAATAAGTTCAACTGAATTCACCCCCATTAACTTATTATTAATTGGTTTTGGCGCCGTCTGTGGGGAGGTTTCAGTTGAAATTGTAGTTCCTTCTAGATCATAAAAATAGTCATCTTTTCTTCATTTGCAAAAACTAACGATGGTAGGAAAAGGAGATGCAAGGTTGAAAGCAATAGCAGGTGTCACCACTAACATCTTGAACAACATCAATGAAGATGGCAGGGAAGACTATGAGAACATGACGCCAAATGCTACGCCTAGAC
Source organism: Nicotiana noctiflora (assembly GCA_032618575.1). Lineage (NCBI taxonomy): Eukaryota > Viridiplantae > Streptophyta > Magnoliopsida > Solanales > Solanaceae > Nicotiana > Nicotiana noctiflora. Next base: position 258,687 of record JASVEL010008219.1, on the reverse strand, counting down.
GAAGTGCTTTACCTCCCCCTTGCAAAAGCGTAACAACTTCACGTAAAAGGGGAGCCTCCACGTGAACAACTAAGGAAGCACCACTAGTAGTGAAGAAAATACTGGAAGAGTGGCTGACAACGACTCTAAACAACATACTCGGCAAACCCGTCCAAAGGGAGAGCAGAAACACCGCACAAGTCGATATCACAACAGCCACCGACAAGCAGCCCGCCCCCCAAACAAGTAATACTTACACCATTGTTGATGCAGGTAATGATGCACTTGCAGTCATTCTAAAGATAATGGAAGACATGGAAAATGAAAACAAGGCACTCTGTGATCAGATGAAGGATTATCAAGAAAGGGTCAATAAGATACCGGGCGCCCTGAAGTTTCTACCAAAATGAGATGTTGGTTGATTCTCGAACAAACATACAGTGAGGAAGTAGCTCCCCGTGCCATTTCCAAAACCTTCAAAATGCCATTGTACCTGAAGATAAACGATGGCACTACGGACCTAGAAGATCATATCGTCCACTACACCACAACGGTGAAGGGCAACGATCTTTCGAAGGAGCAACTACCATCAGTGCTACTTAAAACGTTCGGCGAAACCCTAACTGGGGGATCCCTAATCTTGTATTCACAACTGCCAGCGTGGTCAATAGCAACATTCAAAGAAATGGACACAAGTTTGTCGTCGCTCATGTAGGGGAAAAAAAGGCAAAAGCCATGGTGAATGACATATTTGTCATTAGGAAATCGTTTGGCAAGGGACTCAGGGACTTCCTCGCCCGATTTAGCAATGTGAGAATGAACCTACCAGATGTATTAGAAAGGATCACGATAGCAGCATTCCAGAACGGGTTGAGCAGGAACGGGCCTAGAGCAACCAGAAAACTATTAAGCAGGATCATGAAATACCCTCCAACCACTTGGGAGAAAATCTACAATGCCTATTGCGTTGAGGTGAGAGCCGAAGAAGACGACCTCGATAGTCCGACCCAACCGCTGACGTCAATTCAAGCGAAATCAAGGAAATATCATTGGAACGACAGTCGAAGGGATCAGTTGGACCCCCATCTTAGCCGATAAAGACATCAGCCCTATATCAGAACATTCGTCCCACCACTTCCTCGGCATATGGAAGGGCCTCCCAGGACGCACATAGGGACTCAGCGAAATGAAAGAGGTATGCCTTCACTCTTATTCGCTCACAATTTTTGTGTTTCCCCTTAAGAAATAGTGTACACACTAGAGAAGCTCGACACGACAGTTAAATGGCCATAAAAGATGAAGTCCTATATAAATTTCACCAGGAACAACGTCACAAAACCGAGGACTGCATAGGGTTGCGGCAAAAGGTAATGAGAACGCTAAACCAAGGGCACCTGAAGGAATTAATGAGCGATCGTGGACAAGCCAACTTTGCTCGGAGACGCGAACAACCCCAGGGACCTCAAAAGCCACCCTCATCCGCTCGCACCATCCAAATAATCATCGGTGAAGGCGATGAAGCAACGATCAACCATGTGAAGTTCACTACTACATATAAATTGAAACAGTCGATCACCCACCAGTGGTATGACGACCTCTGAGACAATATCATTTTCGATAAGTTAGAAACCCATGGTTTAACTTTCCCTCATTTTAATGCTCTTGTTATTACTTTATGTATTTTAGACACTAATGTAAGAAGAATAATGGTAGATGACGGAAGCGGCATGTATATCATCCACCCTAGATCCTCGTACAAATGAGACTTGAGGACAAGATAATACTACGTTGCATAAAACTAATATGTTTTAACAATGCAGTTGAGCGAACCTCTAGGGAGATAATGCTACCCGTTCTGGCTGGGGGCATCGCCCTGGAAACAACATTCCATTTCATGAACCAAGAAAGATCTTATAACGCCATCATAGGGCAAACATAGATACACGCCAGGAGGGCCATCCAGTCGAGCCTCTATCAGGTAATCAAGTTCCTTACTCCATGAGGAATATTCAGTATTCGGGGCAAATAACACATCGCCCAAGAATGCTACCATATCACCCAGGATTGCACACATACCCAATAGATGAAAGGAACGAATGCAGAAGCATAGTAATTAGCACAGTCGAGGACCGGACTTGACGTACAAACAGACATCATCAGGGACCCCAACATCGTATAATGAGGTGGTATGACATGAAACTATACCCCAATAAATATGCCTTCGGCATAACCTCAGGAAAGTTTCGCAGTTTCTTGGTATCAAAAAGAGGCATCCAGATCAAATTAAAGCTATTGAAGGGATACATGAGATGTTGACCAGCAAGAAACAGGTGCAAAAACTGACTGGTTGTACATCCGCTCTATCAAGATTCATCTCGCGGTCATCTGACATATGCCATAAATTCTTCAACATGCTAAAAAAAGATAATATGCTTCAGCGGAGCTCAGAATGCATCGATGCCTTGAGAGAACTAAAAGTGTACCTGACCTCGCCTCCATAACTTGCCAAAGCAGAGCCCCACGAACGCCTCATAGTATATTTGGCCGTCTCAGAAGTCGTGGTAAGTGTGGTGCTAGACCGTGAGAATAAAGGTACTATCCCCAGTTTATTATATTAGCAAAACCTTAGTCGGTGCCGAAATAAGGTACCCCCGCCTCGAGAAATTATCCTTAGCATTGGTTACAACTTCATGAAAGCTTAGACCCTATTTTCAATGCCACCCCATATCAGTTGTGACGACCTTCCCTCTACGGAGCATCCTATATAAACCTGAATTGTCAGGAAGACTACGTTATGTGGGCCATAGAACCGAGCAAGCATAATATAGCATATCAGCCACAAACAGTGATGAAGTCACAGATACTCGCCAACTTCATCGCCGATTTACGGGCCAAAATACTGCCCAAGGTCAAGCAAGAATCTTCTCATACTTCTCCTGGAAAACCCGACCTCTAGGTCCTTTACATTGATAGTTGTGAGCACGTGATTTCTGCCTCAAGCAATTAATTCCAAAATAAAAATAGAAAAATGATTTTTGATTGTTGGTTTGATTAGTGTATAGAAAATACCAGTGTTTGTTTTAAGAAATTTGAAATAAAATACAAAAGGAAATTAATTGGAAAATATCACAAAAATATAAGGTAAATGTTAGGAAATTTGAAAATATCAAGGAAAAATACAAAACAATTGAAAATAAAAGAAAATACATTAGTATAAAATATACCAGGAAAATAAATCTAAAATACAAAGGAAAATACAGAAATTAAACTAAATAAATACAATTCAAAAATACAAAATACAAAGATAAAATACAAAGACAAAAGAATTGGGCGAAAATAGACAAAGCAATTATCCAAAATACAATACCCACAGGCCAGGCCCAAGGTCAAAAGACCGACCAGTCTCACAATAGAACCAAACGACACCGTATAACACAACAGATCTGGGATGTTGATACAATTGATCAATGGACCAAATAAAACGATGGCCTTGTGAATGAAACGACACGGTTAAGGAAAGAAATCAGGGTTGTTCATCTCGTTAATCTAACAGATGAGACTAGTGTCTCAATTAAAGCCAAACGATGTCGCTTAGACAATAAATCCCAGTCGTCTATCTCATTAGTCCAACAAATGTGAGTAAGGGTTCATTAAACCATACGTTGTCGTTTTGAAGGCAAAAGATCTGGACCGTTCATCCTAGCCAATCTAACGGTGGAAAACTAGCAACAAAAGATAGGTATATATTCCCCTTCCTTTGTTCATTATACCCCATTATACACACACACATTCACAATACAAACCCTAGCCGCCCCTTCTTCCCTCCCATTCTCTCACAAGACCACCGGAACCCTACCGGTGGTCACTTTTCTGTTGTCTTCTCCGGCTCAGGCCTCTCCCTTGAACCCCTTCCTCCATCTTCTAACACCCTTATCTCCATTAACCTCATACAAAAAAACCTACCGGTCTCCCAATCTTGAAAATCCGGTCGCCGGAACCCTAGCCGGCGACCACCAAACTATGAACCAACCCTCCACCTTAACACCCCATAACCACCATAAAATGATCTTTCACCCCATCTTAGTCCCATACCTCGAATATACCCCAAAATCTTTGAATATAAAAAAATGTGTCGCCGAAACCCTACTCTGGCGAACACCCAAAACCAAAACCCTTCAAAAACTTCATCCTGGGTCTCTGAATATCCTTCTACATACCCAAACCAGACTTCCAAGAGTATGTTTGGAAGATCTATCATATAAGAGGCTCCAAGTCTCTAAAACGCTGGAAAATCAAGAAAGAAAGAAGAAAGAAAGAAGAAAGAAATAAAGAAAAGGAAAAAGAAAGGAAAAGACGAAACCCTAAAGCTAAGTACCCTGAAACCCGCCTTTGTTTTGTGCTTTTGTGTTCTTATCTGTTAAAAATTGGATCTGTTTAGAAATATCTCTATACATGTTTAAAATTGATTAAATACCCTAAACTTGTCTCTATTATGTGCTTTGTTCTTTTGTGTTCATATTTGCTAATAACTTGAATCTATTGCATGTATGTGCCTGAAATCGACTAAGTATTCTTAGTTCTGAATATAGCTAACTGTAAATCATATGCTATTAGTTATTTTATGCTATTATTCAATAGATCATGTCTCGACTAGGGTTTTGATTAATTGGAATTCAACCATTATCAAATTGTCTCTCTGAGTTCTAATTAATTTTAAAGTTAGTCGTAATTAGGGCTATTTGTGCAAGACTACATAAAATTGGCTACATTTGCAATATGATTTATATGTTTGTTTCTTTTGAACTTCTAAGTGCTTAGTCACATTTAGGTTATATGTGTAAGATATCTATTACAGTTATATTTGCAACACAATGTGAGTCTTTAATTTTGAAAAGTTTATTTGTGGAACATACATAAAAAGAGTAAAAGAATCACGAACATTTAGAAACCATTTTTCGAAAACCCTAAAAAATAGGATTCGAATAGTTTTGAAAAGGGAAAATTGGGAAAAACTCTAAAATGGCACACACAACATAGATCTAGACGAATAAGCGAAAAAGGAACCTCGATTAGACTAGGGTTTCTCAAAACCCAAAAGGACGAGAAGGCTGGGAAGTCTCGAGAATGGTTTTGAGCTAGCAAGGTCGAATATAAGCTCGAGAGGCTGAGATACACTGGAGCAAAGCCGGAAACAACCAAAGAAACTCGAACCGGCCAGGGTCTGGATGAAGACCTTCAAGGTTTAGCCTTGAATCTTCCATGAGCAAGCGTGTGAGAGCGTGAGATGGTGGGTAGAGGTTGTCTATGGCTAGATTAACCATGGATTCTGGTAATTTGAGGTCGAAAGGGGAGGTAGGTGGATATTAGGGTTCTAGAGGTTGAGAGGGTTCAAGAGAGACAAGAGGAACCATAGGTGACAGATTTGGAGAATGTGGATAGGGTTAGGGTCGTTTGGGAATTAAAATGGTAAGGAGGAAATGTGACCGTTGATTATTTTGATCAACAACATGGATCAAAAGGGAGCCGGGCAGGTAAAAATAAATGGGTCGTGGGTCGGGTTAATTAAGAAATTGGGCAGGGAATTTTGGGTCTGATTTGGGCTTAAGATTGAGGTTAATTTTGGGCTAAAACTGAAATGCAAATGGCTAACTCTTAAATAGCCACTTTTCGTCTGTTTGAATTTATAAAAATAACAAAATAATTTTTGGAAATAAATCAAATATGATAAAATGATTAATGATACATAATTATCAAATTAAAAACTAGAGTTAATTTTATAAATATAATTATAATGGAATCTTTAAAGAGGCTATTATTGCAATTATATGCAATTTAGTTTTTTAAAAATACCAAATGAATTTGTAAAAATATGCAAAAATCATGTTAGATATGTTTTGATGTAAATATAAGAATAAATAAATTGTTCACCAAAATGATAAATTTTGGGAATAATCATTGGATTTTATGATATAAAATTAGGTAATAAATTGGTTTAAAATCATCAAAAAATATGAAAAATCATGGGTGTGCTTATATATGCACAAATATGCTATTTTGGAAGTATTCTAGGTGCGAAAAATACATAGAGAAAATTGGGTATCAACAGTCGTCCATCTTTACCACTAGGCCTTTCGACCCCCGAGGACGCGCGTGGATCATCGAGCCTCGAATCAACTGTGGAGCAAACAAGCTAAGCACGTGGCCCAAGGTGACCTTGCGACCAGCGAGCTCCACATACTTGATGAACATAATGAACAACATATACAAATAAAGGGAGAGCTGGGTAGGGAGCACCTCATAATAGTGGCACAAATCTACCACCAACATAGGAAGCAAGAGCGTGTACCCTACGAGGAAGGGGTAGGCATAGAATATGCAAAATTCGAGACGATCAATTTGAACCCAATCATCTCTCCCTGCCGGCACTATCTCGATGAAGTTCGGTATGCCCCACTGTTCCCTTAAATTCGCTATCCCTAACTCCCCTATGAGGGGGGTATCTCCGCCAGCTCCACCCCACCGTCAGCGGTGAAGTCGATCGCATCCCTCCCCACACATGGTAAAATTTCATCTACAGAGGGAATCTCTTCACCCTCCATTGACTCTATGTCTCCGACTGCCGGAGCAGAGTTCTAAGTCGTCGGAGGAGCAATAGGAACACTATCACAGGAAGAAACGCCTATCATCTTTAGCCCAAAGAAAACAGAGAAAGAACTCAACGGGAGAAGCGAAAAAATTAAGGATTACTATAAGCAAAGGAGTAAGATAAAACTCAAACTGACAGAGAGGGAGATATCCTGAGAGTTTCTCAAGATGAACAATGAAGTGCAGAAAACAAATAACAAGGTTCCCCAATTTATAAGAGGCATCTCTTGAGCGCGAAACCCAATAGTCATTTTTAAGATCCGATGGGACGCAAAAGATTTCAGATCTTCAGAAACGTGCGTCATCATGACTACTTGTACGAAGCAACGCTTCATTTACTAACCAGCATTTCAGTTTCGAAACTGTCGCAACGGAACACGAGTACTAAAAAAATATCTCCAAATAGTCAAAAGGTTTGCAATGCGATCAAGAAACAGAATGGGTGTCAGATTCCCTTCGACCACGTTGCAGTGTTGCACACATGATCCATCCGTCGAAGTCGACGAGGTACGACCTGGACGAACGAAGGAAATAACTGTATTGGTCAAAATCTGACCACACGACAACGACGACCACGACTCCGCTCCTATCATCCCATAAAGGAAGTCAACACAGTTGACTTCATTTCGTCATCACTACATTCGAGATAAGCAATGAGGTTAATGCCTATCCACGACAATGAAGCTGACCCGACCTGATCATAATAAGTCACAACAAGTATAAAAAATTGCTGGACTATAAAAATAAGAAGAGAGGACTGAACACGGGGCCCCCTACTGCTTATTCTTCAGCAATCAACAACCCGAGGAAAGGAAAAGAGGATCCAATAAATACCCTCCATTTATTTTTGGTACCAAAAATATCCCTGCCATTTATGTTTTGGACCACAAATGTCCCTTAAACCATTAGTTTTACCATTGAAGCTCACATGAGAGTCCAATTGGGTAATTGCTTACATGGCCATCCACCTAAGCAATCCAACACGGGGAAAGTTTGTTCTTTAATCCTAATAACAAAACAAAAAAAATCAAAATATTAATAAATATCAAAATAGCCTTTTTATTGGGGTTTATGATTTAATTAATTTATTTATCTATATAAATTTCAATATTTTCCAACTTTTGTTTTAGTTAGCAGAATATAAATTATTACATCCTCATAACTTAAGTATTTCAACTTTTAAAATACAAAAGTTTTGTTTTCTCAAGTTTTTATTTTTAAATAATGACCAAATAAAACTTTTGCTTTTAAAATATTAAAACACTTAATTTATAAGAATGTAATAATTTATATTCTGCTAACTAAAATAAGAGTTGGAAAACATTGTAATTTATATAGATAAATAAATTAATCAAATCACAACCCCCAATTAAAAACTATTTTGGTATTTTTTCAATTTTCTGATATATATATATTTGAAATAAAGAATCAAGAATAAACATTTTTGCTATGCTGGATCAGTTATGTGGATGATCATGTAAGCAAATCTAACCCAATTGGACTGTGATGTTAGTTGTAATGGCAAGATTAATGGTTAAGGGGCATATACGGTACAAAACATAGACGACAAAGATAGTTTTGGAAAAAGAATAAATAGAGGATATTTTTGGCCTATTTCAAATAATTCAAGTACATTTTGACCCTTTTTCGCTATTTAAAAAAAGAAAAAAAAATTGAAAATAATAGGGGGATATGGCTAAACTGCGCCGACGGGTGACACGTCATTAAACGTAGCCCAGGTTTTCGATTACCCTCTCACTACCCTTGCCCTATATTCACCCGCCTAAGCTTCTTCTCCCTGTCTTGCGAGCAGTCAGTCAATCACAGCAGCAGAAAATTAGGGTTTTCTTTGAGCGCTTCTTCTCTTTTTCTCCTTCCGATCAATCAGCCATGGGTGACAAAACTGAATTCGAGTCTCCCCATAACCAGATCTCCAAAGGTAAAATTAAATTCTAATTTTCTAATTTGCACTTCCTCAGCTTCAAATTAGACTTTCATAGATAGCATTCGTTTTTATTCTCCCTGTGTAACGCTATGAAGTGTCGAAAGATTGTACCTTTATGTGTGTTCTACTGTTTCCCCACTATGGGTTTAGGGTTTTTCTTATATTGGTTGAGTTTCGAGAACAGAGAATGCAGTTTTTTGATTTTCTTGCTGTAGAAAATATCACTCGATTATAAAGTGATGATTTTTATTTATTTGGCAATAGGAAGATTCTGTCTCTGTGTTTGTTTTATCAGTTTATGACTATCAAGTTTGACGAATTTCCTTTTTTCCCTACACATTTGTTCCTACCATTACTTTTATCCTCAAAGAAATCGACTTTATGTTGGTAGCTGGTAATGCTGCTTAGCAATTGGCAGACTGGTCTCATGTTTGAGTGTTTTTAATGATGATTCGTTGATGCTGTTGTATGTTTTAGTTAGTTGCTTTGTAGTGTCCAGACGCATTACCTTTATGCTCCTGATACTTCTTTTAAATGCTCATTAGACTTGTTAGGTGTCTCACCCGCTCCAGAGAAAGAAAGAAATGTGAGATTGGTTGTTGAGGTTCTTTTTTTTCTTTTTCGGTTGGTTGTTGAGGTTGACCTTTTGTCTCTATCAATTACGCTTCAATTCTGAATTCGTTGGGTACTCAATAGGAATTACTTGTTTCAATTCAACTCTATTCAGGTCTAATTAGTTTCTGTAGTAAATATACTTTTTAGCTAAAAGTCCCCTAAATCTCACACATAACACAGGATATATGAGTCTCTACTAGAATAAAAAGACTTTGGCAAACGCCTGATATAAAGCAAGAAGAACAAGGAAGCCTTAAACCCAACCAGCTAGATATCACGTATATGGTCCGTTGCTTCAATTTCGTTTTGTTTTTAGTTATGTCCGCATTGATTCCGTGAAATTGTAGGTCCTTGGTCAAATTCCTCTTTATGGTTTTTGGTCTGCCTCTCCTCTTTTATCAACTTTATTCTCATATTGCTGCATATAAGAACAATGCACGTGGAGATTTACGTAGAACATTGTCAAACCACGTCAGACTACTTTCTCTAGTCTTATTCTCTATGTGTGATACTTTCAACTTTTGTTGGCCGTGATGACTCTAATCTTGTCCATTCTTGTGTCGCTATATATCCATCTTAACATATAAATTTTTACAATTATATATCTTGTGGATATATTGGGCCCTAGACACCCAATAGTCACTTCCAACATTCCTGCAATTGTTTGCAAACTAATGTTGTTGAAGGCTTGCTAAAGCACGCTTGGAACTTGAAACTAAATGAAACCCAAGATGTGTGCTTTGCGTTTGCGTCGCTTAGTTGGTGCTTTAGTGTAGCCATCAAGGTGTTAAGTCATGCACTTCTTCACCAAATAATCATTGTTTGTCTCTATAGTTTTATTTCTTATATTACATTTCCATTTTCGGGCGTTTCTTTATTTTTACTTTTCTTTGCTAAGCCTGTGCTTTAACTTGTGCTTTGTGCTTGGACCCCGATATAATTGGCTCATTTCACGTTTGACTACTCTGCTTGCTTGTCATGACCATTTGTCTGCACCTGTTTATTGACTAATTTACGTGGGTCAAAATTTCAATTTTTTTTCTCAGAGGAGCTTAATGCAGTATGTGAGAAACTAACCTCTTAATTATGACACACATTGGCTATGCTTACAACCATGTTAGACATAGCTCATGCCTTCGTGTCTCTTGCTAGCTAAGTGATGATAGTGTGAATTGGAGATGAAAACTGGGGAATATCATTAGTGCAATGAGGGGAATTATGAAGATAATTTGTATGGTTAACAAGGATTTTGGGGGGGGGGGTTGGTGGTTAATTTTCTTATGGTACATGATGTGGCTTAATAAAGAGAGCCAATTTATACTGGTACTACGTGTTTCTCAATTAAGTTGGACATTTGGATTGCATCTGGTTTCAATGTTGTTTCCATCATGACCACTGTTATCTTGATATAAGTGTACAGATATATTGATGGTAATTATATGAAATAGTGTTGGATTACGCTCTAATTGTAATGAAGAACAAATGTTGGGAAATGAATTTAGGCATGATTAAAGTGGCCTTACGAATAAGGAGAACTAGAGCATATGATTGCTAGTATCTTTTGTATTTGTGAGAGATAAGAAGTGACTACTTCTGCGTGTAAGTTAGGTATCCTAATGTTGCTATTTGATTTATATAAATCTACTGCATTTTTTGGTAAAGCTTCGAATTTTCATTGCGCACTTCGAAGTTGAAGGTGGGATGTTATCTCTTGAAGGTATCATTCTGTTTCTCTATTTTACACGCCTTTGATCAGTTACAAGACTTGCAAATTCCCTGCTCCTGTAAATAGTTTTTAATGTGGACCCCTTGGAATTTCCATGAATGGTAGAGGTTTCATATAATTACTTGTTACAAGACTTGCAAATTCCCTGCTCCTGTAAATAGTTTTTAATGTGGACTCCTTGGAATTTCCATGAATGGTAGAGGTTTCATATAATTACTTCAAGGGTTTATGTGTAGAGTCTTATATTTTCCTTATTAACATTAGTACAGAAATAATGAAAAGGGTGTTTTGATTCCAATTTGTATTTGTCGTCATGCAAGATTATATCTTTATTGCTAAGTTATCTTTGTTTTGATGCATGTAGATGTGCAAGGACCCAACAATTCCATCCCACTTTCACCTCAGTGGCTCCTGCCAAAGTCAGGGGAGAGTAAGGCTGGGATAGTTACCGGGGTGTGTTCATTATTTCTTTGGATTTTCCTTGTTTAAACCCTGTGCCATTTCCCCCTTTTTGAGAAGTATTTTAGAGCTACGATATAAGCAGTTGAGGATTTCTGCTTAAGTTGTGTAGCGATTTCTTTGATTATTAATTCATAAATGAGTCAAATCACAAATGTTTTGGTCATCTCTTGGTGTTTAAATGCAGGACAATCATCTCGGTACACATCCTGGTTATGCTATTCATTCTGAGTTAGCAAAATTTCCAGGGATGGGTGACGATACACATGATAATCAAAAGAAGAAAGATGTTTTTAGGCCATCTGTGCTCGATATGGAACCCGGTCGACGGGACCGCTGGCGTGATGAAGAAAGGGACACCAATTCTGCTGTTCGAAGGGACCGCTGGAGGGAGGGAGATAAGGAGCTTGGTGAGGGCCGCAAGGTGGAACGCTGGTCTGACTCTTCTGGCAGAAATCATGGAGAAGGACGACGTGTTCCAGGTGAAAGATGGACTGATTCTGGAAATAGGGAAAGCAATCACGATCAGCGTCGAGAGAGCAAGTGGAACACACGCTGGGGGCCTGATGAGAAGGAAGGTGATGCTGTGCGTGAGAAATGGAGCAACCCTAGCAAAGATGCTGAGATGCATCTTGAAAAGGGGTCTCCAGGTCTTGCCTTTTCTGGAAAGGATGAGAGAGAGGGTGACCACTATCGGCCGTGGAGATCTACGTCTCATGGCCGAGGAAGGGCAGAACCTCTTCATCAGGGTTCGACGCCAAACAAACAGGTTCCTACATTTTCTCATGGCCGTGGACGTGAAGATGGGGCCACCACTACTTTTTCTCTTGGTAGAGGTCGTGCTCTCTCTGGAGTGAGCCCCGTGAATAAAGGCTCTCCTCATTTGCAATCATCTGGGTCATTCTCAGAGAAAGCTGAAAGTGTGTCCTCTCCTTTTCAATATAGCCGGATAAAAATGCTTGATGTTTATAGAGTGATAGACATGCGCTCTTGTAGCAAGTTTTCAGATGGGATTGTGCAAGTTCCTTCACTTACACAAGACGAACCTCTGGAACCTCTCGCATTATGTGCACCCAGTCCTGAGGAATTGGTAACATGCAGAGAGATTTAAATATATTTACTGAGTATAACGATTTTAACATGATGTTTAGTTTGTTTGGATGAAGTCTAACTGCTCAAATTTATATATAGGGTATCTTGAAGGGAATTGATAAGGGGGATGTTCTGAGTAGTGGAGCTCCGCAGGTTAGTAAAGATGGAACATTGGGTCGAAACTCAGCTGATTATACGCAGCCAAGGCGTAATAAACTAGGTACTTATTGTTAGATCAGCTTTTGGGGATTTCTGAATCTAGATTAATTGAGATCTCAAATTAGTTGGTTTGTGCTACGGTTTTGATTGTCATCATTGTTTTCTCAAATGCTCAGGTAGCAGAGAAGATTTGTCACTTGATGATTCCAGAGAAGAAAGTATTGACAATGCCAAAGGTGGTTATTCAAATCATCTGGAAGGCTTTTCCTTTGAAAAATTTCATTCATATGGATTCAGTTCTAAATCTGAGAATAAGCAGAATTTTAAGAGATTTTCTGATCCCAAATTAGGTGTTGAAGATATATTTGTGGATTTTTGTCCCTTGATGTACTATGCAGTTCATCGGGATGTTGTCGATTAAAAATCTTAAATGTCAACTATGGTTTGGATTTCTTGTTGTTGAAACCTCGAGATCCAAATACATAAGCTAGTCTGTTAGTTGTATATATCTTTCAGTAAACAGAGTTGTCTTCTGGGAGAGTTGCTTCTGAATTATGGTGTTACTTGTTAAAAAGATCTGTCTGTGATGCTTGTTTATCTATAATTGGGTTTCAGTAGATTGTTTGAACTTATTATTTATATTCATTTTCAGTAGAAGACAATATTCCTCATAGAGAAAGCGAGTCCGTCAATAGAGATCCAAGCACGCCAGGACACACGCCTAGTCTCCACGGTGGCATATGGCGGTCTCCTTCAATTGGTGCACGTTCACATATGGTGGCTAATGATGCTAGGGAAAGGCCATCTGATGGCAGGCCAAAAACATCTGACATTGGCTGGCTACAGAGCCAGAAGGATAAGAGTACAGAATGGGAAAGAGATTTCACAGATCCATCTTATGCCAAAGATGAAGGATCTAAATGGCAGCTTGGAGATCCTGTTCTCAAAAGGCAATTGTCTGCAGTCATGGACAAAGAGTTGGAATCGAGGAAACTTTCACACTCATCTCCGGAGGATCTAGTTCTATTATACAAAGATCCACAAGGTGCTATTCAAGGTCCTTTCTCAGGTAGTGATATTATTGGATGGTTTGAGGCTGGATATTTTGGCATAGATTTGCAAGTTCGATTAGCTGCTGCACCGCCTGATTCACCATTTTCTCTGCTGGGGGATGTTATGCCCCACTTGCGTGCTAAGGCTCGGCCACCACCTGGATTTGGAGCACCAAAGCCGAATGCAGATGTTCCAGGGGGGTTGAACCTGAGCAGCTTCACAAAACTTCATGCAGGTTCAACTGAGATTGATAAGGTAAAGACTGAACTGAACTACAATCATTCAGCAACGGAGGCTGAGAATAGATTCTTGGAATCGCTGATGTCTGGCAAAGTGAGCCATGCACCGCTTGACAAGTTTGCTCAGTCTGAAGGTTAGTTTGGATGTTATTTTTCAGTAGTATTCCTCTACAATTTTGCATGATTGTTTTCTATGCTCATATTTTGTTTCAATAATTGAAGCTTCAAAAATTGGAAAGATGTTCCTTAATATTCAACTGATGCTTTGTTATTGCTTTTCTTGCTCGGCAGGCATTCCGGCTTATGCTGCAAATAGTACTGGTGCCGTTCCTCCTATTGTAGCTGAAAGTGGAGATAATCTGTATCTCTTGGCTAAAAAGATGTCTCTTGAGAGGCAGAGATCTCTACCAAAGCCCTTTCCTCTTTGGCCTGGGAGAGATGCACCATCTGTTGTTCCAAATGTGGATAATGTTCAGGATCCTTTGCCTCATTCAAAACTGCCTTTTATGGCTGAACATGTTCGCCAGCAGCCCCATAATCAGAATGTTGATTTAATGTCTCTACTTCAGGGTGTACCAGACAGATCAGCTGGTATTAGTAGCGGTGTTAGTGGATGGTCTAATTTCCCCGTTCAAGGGGGATTAGAATCGCTACAGGAAAGGATGGACATGCATCAAGGTCAGAGTATGCCTCCTCAATCTGCATTTGGAATGCAACAACAAAGGCTACACCCACAGAGTCCACCTATGACCAACTTACTAGGCCAAGCCATGGATAATACTTCCAACATTTTGGCTACTGAGAAGCTACTTTCATCTGGCGTTCAAGATCCACAGTTGTTAAATCTATTGCAACAACAGTACTTGATGCAGCTACAGTCTCAGGCAGCACTAGGAGGACCACAGCAATTGTCATTGTTAGACAAGTTGTTGATGCTCAAGCAGCACCAGCAGCAGCAGCAAAAACAGGAGGAACAGCAGCTAATGTTGCGCCAGCAGCAGCAGTTGCTCTCGCAGGTGCTGTCTGATCCGCATCCTCATCAGCGATTTGGTGAACAACCTTATGGCAAGTTGCCAACTCCTGGCATATCTGCGGGAAATGCTACTGTGGATCCTACTCGTTTCCAGCCTTCGCCTAATTTGTTTTCAACGAATACACAAGTACAACATCCAGTCATGGAAGAAATTCATGCATCAAACTTTGTCTTGCCCCCGAGCATTTCTCAGGATGTCACCCAAATAGGTAGTTTTGAGACCTCATCATTGCACTTGCCTCATCAAATGTTTAAAGATGCTTCCAGTCAGAGGAGTTGGGGTTTTGAGGAACAAATTGATGATATTCAACAAAAGGTCCCAAGGATGGCAACAGCCATGATTGACCCGTCATCACATGCAGAAATTGCCAGCAAACATCCCCTAGAGGGCGCGGAAAACAACGAACATCTGGCCGTTACCACTCCTGAAATTGCCTCTCATTTTCCGCTTGTTGAGCAAGTAGAAAAGTCTGTTATACCACCAGCAGCAGTAGCTGTTGATAATGACCTGCATCAGAAAAACAAACTTGAATCACCGCCAGCTGCAATTCCCTCGGAGCCGCAGGTTGAAAGAGATCCACACAATGGGCTGTCTGTCACAAAGGAACTGAAAAGTGTTGAACCGCGGGAAGTGAAAAAATCATCTGAAAAGAAGTCGAAGAAGCAAAAGTCCGCCAAGGGGCAAGCTTCTGACTTAACGAAGGGAGCTTCTAAGTCGCAGCCATCAAAGCCCTTGCAATCTGATGCTGTGATTACTTCTGATGCCAAATCTGATTCACAATCTGTTTCAGTCGAAAAAACTACAGCTGTAGGTCTAGAAAAAAGAGATAGCAAAACTGATGTAGCTTTTGCCGATGTTGTGGGCGAATATCCAGGGCAAAACCCATTGTCTGGTCACGCAACTGTGGAGACAAAAGGTGAAACAGGGCAAATTCCACCAGTTTCACAGTTCAACACCCAAGTACAGTCTGGACAGCGAGCTTGGAAACCTGCTCCTGGTTTTAAACCAAAGTCATTGTTGGAAATTCAAGAGGAAGAACAGAGGAGAGCACAAGCAGAAATAGCTATTACGGAGGTTGCCACATCCCTCAGTTCCTTGAGTGTATCTACTCCGTGGGCTGGGGTTGTTACCAATTCAGATAATAAATTAGTTAGAGATACTCAGCAAGATGCTTCCGACAATAGTTTGAGTAAGAACAATTCGGATGTTTCTCTCAACCAAAAGAGTAAGAACAATTCAGATGTTTCTCTCAACCAAAAGAGTAAGAATAATTCAGATGTTTCTCTCAATCAAAAGAGTAAGAAAAGTCAATTGCATGAAGTACTG
This sequence comes from Nicotiana noctiflora, assembly GCA_032618575.1. Classification (NCBI taxonomy): domain Eukaryota; kingdom Viridiplantae; phylum Streptophyta; class Magnoliopsida; order Solanales; family Solanaceae; genus Nicotiana; species Nicotiana noctiflora. The sequence continues at coordinate 242,415 of JASVEL010008219.1, read as the reverse complement.
GCTGACAACACTTCAGCCAAGTTAGGCGAAAGAGAGAGAGATTTTCCTGATATGACATTTGTTCCACCTTCTGTACCTGTCAACGATGATGACAATTTCATTGAAGCTAAAGACACTAAAAAGAGCCGCAAAAAATCTGCAAAATCTAAGGGTGCAGGAGCAAAGGTCTCAGTGTCCACTGCAGCTTTGGAAGTCCCTGTTGGATCAAGTCCTATTGACAAAGTCAAGAGCTCGCGCCAGGTACAACCAGACAAGGAAGTACTACCTGCTATACCATCTGGTCCTTCGCTAGGAGATTTTGTTGTTTGGAAAGGTGAGGCTACAAGTCCTGCTCCTATTCCTGCTCCTGCATGGTCTACTGACTCTGGGAAACTCTCAAAACCCACATCTTTAAGGGACATCCTAAAGGAACAAGAAAAAAAGGTCTCTTCTGGACAGCAGCATATACCAGTGCCAACTCAGAAATCTGTGCCAAATCCACCTGCCAGAGTGGGTGGTCCATCATGGTCTGCCACTGGTTCATCGCCTGCCAAGACTGCATCTCCTATTCAGATTCACTCACAAGCTGGCGCTAATTCAAAGAATAAAGTGGATGACGATCTGTTCTGGGGCCCAGTAGATCATCCTAAGCAAGAGACAAAGCAGTATGGCCCCCCTCTTTCTGTCTTCTCCCGCACCTTTTCTTTCTCCCTTCTCTTTGTTGGTAGGACTTTATATATTGTAATGCCTGCAGGTCTGAATTTCCTCAGCTTGGAAATCAAGGCAGTTGGGGAAGCAAGACCACACCAGTGAAAGGAAATCCTGGTGGTTCATTGAGCAGGCAAAAGTCTGTTAGCGGTAAGCCTGCAGAGCGTTTACTATCATCGTCTCCTGCATCAGCTCATTCGTCCCTGAAAGGGAAGAAGGATGCTCTAACAAAACATTCAGGTAACCGTAGGGTGTTTTTTGGTGTGGACCTAATGAAAATCTGAAGTAATGGATTGCTTTTCATTAGAAAAAGAATTGAAGACAAAAAGGTTTTAATACACTTTGCTTCACTTTTTCAGAAGCAATGGATTTCAGAGAATGGTGTGAGAATGAATGTGACAGGCTCATTGGTACAAGAGGTATTTTATGGAGCTGCAGCTCTCTCACTTGATTTAGATATCTCTAGTTCTGGAATAAATTATCATCCCTTATATTTGAAGGGGAGACTTGGCATAATTGGTGAAGTTGTTGCCATGTGACTAGGAGGTCACGGGTTCGAGTCGTGGAAACAGCCTCTTGCAGAAATGCAGGGTAAGACTGTGTACAATAGACCCTTGTGGTCTGGCTGGACCCTGCACATGGCTGCCCATATTTTATACTCGACATCGTAGTGGTGAAATTTCTTGAATCTTTCAGTTTATAATTTCCTTGATATGGCTCCTAAATCTTACTCGTAGAACAACCTAAGGTTATAACAGTACATAGAACTGTACTGACAGTCCTTTCTCAAAAAAGAACTATACTGACAGTTTGTCTTATGTGGTACCATTCTTGTTCCTTCAGATACCAGCTTTCTGGAGTTCTGTTTCAAGCAATCCAAATCAGAGGCTGAAATGCTTCTAATTGAGAATCTTGGCTCTTATGATCCTGATCATGAGTTCATTGACAAGTTCCTCAACTATAAAGACTTTTTGCCTGCGGATGTTTTTGATATGGCCTTCCAGGTTAGGAATGTTCGGAAGGTCACTGGTGTAAATGCCAGAGATGTGACTTCTGGCAGTGTTGGATTTGACCAGGGTAATTCAAGTGTGCAGGATGGGGCCCCAAAAGGAGGAAAAAAGAAGGGTAAGAAGGGGAAGAAGGTTAACCTTTCAGAGTTGGGCTTCAATGTGGTTAGTAACCGGATAATGATGGGGGAGATTCAGACTGTGGAAGATTAGGTAGAATGAGGAACGGTACATACTGCGTTGGAGAATGTTTGTAAATGCTTTAGGATTATCGAGCAACAGAAGCAGTACTATTTAATCTGCTCAAAGCAATTTTTGTGATAACTTTAGGTCTTCTAAATCAGGTTCAATCAGGAGTAAACCTAGAGCTTTTTTTCGTGTTTGTCCTTCACCAGAAGTGTTTTGTAATATTGAACTTTGTAATGCATCCCGAGAGTGATGCTTTAGCTGATGTGGGTTCATTAATCTCCCTGCATTATCATTTCCGTTTTATATTTCAGTTCTCAGCGGAAGTTATTGATTGTATTGCTCTTGAGTGTTTACATCCTAGTACGTATGAGCCTTTTGAACTACAGTTATTTTATAGGACCTCGTGAAGGTTTATGCAAGAAAACTTACCTTTTTTTTCTTTTCATTCTCCTGGTTCAAAAAACAAGGTTATTGAATCTGGAGTTGTGTTACTGAAAGAACTGCAAAGAGATTTGGCAGACGGAAGACTCAATACTTTTACTTTGGTGGTATTGGTGAATAGTGTTTTGGACTCTGCCTACATATGTAATGTCTTTATTCCTTTTACTTGCAAAACCCAAAGACTTGATTCTGTGAGACAGCAATCTTTATGAAGTTGATACAATAATAAAGAACAAGCATTTTGGAGGGAGGTGATCAACAACAAATATGGACAGCAGGGACATGGTGCACTAATCCAGTAAGTTCTGCTTATGTTGTGGTAATGTGGAGATCCATCGGAGCTCACTGGTTCGTTTTTGCTAAAACTATTGGATATACAGTGGAAGATGATAGAAATTTTGGAATGATAGCCGGTAGGGACATCGGCCTCTTAATGATCTCTTTTCAGATTTGTTTGGTTCTACTCTATCGCCAGACGCTACAATTGAAGATGCAGGGAAGCAACAGGGTTGGAAATTTACTTTTAGAAGCTATTCAATGATGAGAGCTAAGTGTTTAATGGCACAAGCAATACTGAAAACTCTTTGATATGGGGTGGCAACAACAGGGAAGTTTCCACTATTAAATCTGCATCTTCAAGTTGAACTAGCTCTAGGTTTGGTGAAACCTCTTTGCCTTCGACGGAGTACATGTTCTATTACTCATTCTCCAATATTGGACAGCAGGGCACAAGCTGGCCTTGGATGCATATCTGGAAAGTAAAAGCATCATTCAAAGTGGTTTGTCTTTTCCTACTTAGTGTCCAAAAGGCATGTTTGACTTGTGAGAATCTACACAGAAAGGAAATCCAATTGATCTCGAGATGTTTCTTTTTGTCATGCAAGTAAAGATAACAATAGTCATCGATACCTACACTGGAGTAACTCACCAATTGTGACAGGTCTTTTCCTAACAATGATTGGTCCCAAATGGGCAGTCCACATGTCATTCGTGTAGATGGTGGAATACTGTGGTACATAGTATAAGGCAAATAGCCTGTTTGTCCAAACATAAAAAATCAGCTTATTTTAAGAAGTATTTTTTTTCAAAAGTATTTTTGACGAGAAATAATTTGTGTTTGGCTAATTAATTTGAAAAAGATTTCTGAGCAGGATTTTTCTCAAAAAGTACAACAACAACAACAACTACCCAGTAAAAATCCTACATAGTGGGGTCTGGGGAGGGTAATGTGTACGCAGACCTTACCCCTGCCCTGGAAGGACAGATATGCTGTTTCCGATAGGCCCTCGGCTCAAAATGACGGAAATAAAAGAAAACATGAAAACAAGAAAGGAAAGAGAAGAGAATTCATTAGTAACTCCAGTACAAATTATTGTAGTAATAGAAGCATAAAAAATAAAAAAAAATCAAAAGATGAACGACATGCAATGACAGTAGCCAGAGACTAAGGCATCTAAGATAAATATCAAGAATGTTGTGTGTTCAACATAAACTACAAGCCATCTAAGATCAACCCTAATCCAACTCCGCCTCACCCCCGGAATGCAAAATGGGAAGCACCACTACCCCTATCATACAACTCTAATGTTTGTCCTCCATGCCTTCTTATTAAGGGTCATGTCCTCGAAAATTTGCATACGTACCATGTCCTGCCTGATCACCTCTCCCTAATACTTCTTAGGTCTCCCTCTACCTCTTCGCATACCCACCACGGCCAACCGCTCGCACCTCCTCACCGGAGCATCGGTGCTTCTCCTTTGTACGTACCCGAACCATTTAAGCCTCGCTTCTCGCACCTTCTCAAAAAGTATTTTTCAAAAAAGTACTTTTTGCATAGAAACTCCAAAACTATTTTTGTACACTTCCTTTTCTCCCAAAAGCTTGGCCAAACACCCCAACTTTAAAAAAAAAATAATACTAAGATTGTAAAAGCTTGGCCAAACAGGCTAAACATAAGGTGGAATATTGAAAAGAAAGAAATGCAAGGTGTTTTTAAGATAGAAGTAGTTCAGTCCAAAGAAATAAAGAAGCATCGTATTTTGCCTTACATTTTTAAATAAGTAGATGAAGCAGAGTAACGTATTAGAACTTTTGGAATCTTTGTGTTTTTGAACTGCAATATGGCTGCCAGCATAGCTTTTGTACTGATGAATATATTGGTGTATGAGGACAAATCGGATGCAAAGTACGACTAGTTTACACATACACGTGATCGGTCCTGATAAAGTGCAAGACGAGGACGCCTCCTTACGAGGACGGCAACATTCAAGGACGTCCTCGTTTATGGCCGTACGCCGAGAAGGATACAGCCCCGCCCTTAAAATACCAAGCCGGCAGACCTGTCTAGGCGGACGTCCCCAACCTCCCATGTTTTATATTCCAAATATACTTGTAATATCTGGGCGTCAATGTAATAGTTGGGCGAGGGGGCCTCTTCCCTATATAAGGAAGGACCTCCCCCCATTTGTAGGGATCGATCAATTTTTAATAAGACAATTCTCTCTCTATATCATTCTTTCTCTCTATTATCAACATTTCCACTGCTCATTTATTTTATATATTGCATTAAACTTTATTATCTCCTTATAAGAGCTATCTACACACACACTAATCCGACTATCAATCTTCAATTTATATTACCGTTGATTCTGATTATCCCTTTGTATACATTGATTGATTAGTTCAAAGGTATTCAACAATTTTTGAGCAAAACAATTTGGCGCCGTCTGTGGGGATTTCGAGAATCAAACCCGTAGTATACATTCGCGAGATCCGATCATCAAAAAAAAATTTCGGGATGGCTGAAAGTAATACGCGACCCACAGTTGTGGCTGAAGTTACCACAAACCTCCTGAGTGCCATGAACAAGGCCGGGGGAAGCACATCCATCAACGTTACTCCCTCTATCGCGCCTGAAGCTGAAACCTCCCCCATCCCCCTAGAAAGAGACTCCAATCCGAAAGAGGCACCTCCAGCGGTCAGAAGGCTACTGGAGGAATGGCTGACTAGCACCCTGAGCAGCTTGGTGGAAAAACCACCGCAGGGTTGCGAAAATGCCGCTCCGGCTACGAGCAACACCACCGCAACAGATAAATAGGAAGAAATACGGACCAACGGCCAACCTATCGAGACCCAGACGCACGATGACACACTAGCCTCCATCCTCAGAAAAATGAAGGCGATGGAGGGCGAAAACCAGGTCTTTCGCGACCAGATGAAGGAGCACCAAGACAGGATTGATAAGATTCCCGGAGCGCCTAAACTACTACCCAAAAGAGACGTAGGAAGGTTCGTAGAACAACCTTACTCCAAAGAAGCAGCGCCCTACACCATCCCGAAAACCTTCAAGATGCCACCATACCTGAAGGTGTATGAAGGAACCACCGACCCTGAGGATCATCTCATCCACTACGTCACCGCAGTAAAAGGTAACGACTTATCTAAAGAACAGGTACCGTCAGTACTGCTGAAGAAGTTCGGCGAAACACTGACCGGAGGAGCGCTAACCTGGTACTCTTAACTACTCGCCAAGGCGATCTCGACCTTCGAGGAAATGGCTGATAAGTTTGTCACCGTGCACGCCGATGCCAAGAAAGCGGAAGCAAGGGTGAACGTTATATTCGCCGTCCGACAGACCTCGGGCGAAGGCCTCAGGGACTTCCTTGCAAGGTTCAACAGGGTAAGAATGAGCCTGCCAAATGTGTTGGAAGGAATAGCGGTAGCGGCCTTCCAGAACGGGCTCAATAGGGACGGCTCCAGGGCTACCAAGAAGCTGCTGAGCCGGCTCATGAAGTACCCTCCCACCACTTGGGACGAGATCCACAATGCTTACTGCGCCGATGTGCGGGCAGATGAAGAGGATCTCAACGGGCCAACCCGGCGGCTGGTAGCCATGCACTCGGATGCAAGCAGAGATCGACGACACGAGGGATGTCGTGAATTCCCCCCTCGCCCCAGCAAGGAACGACACCAGCCCTATGCAAGGTTATCATTTCCTCCCCCTCGACACACAGATGCTGTGCAGCGTCATGTCGCCGCACTCAGAAACGACCGAGGTACGCCATCTTTACTTTCATCACATAACTTTTGTGTTTCGCCCTCAGAAGTGGTGTACGCACTGGAGAAACTCGGCACTAAGGTGCAGTGGCCCCAAAAGATGAAGTGAGGCCGAGCCACGAGGAAATTCAATGTCCTGTGCGAGTTCCATCAGGAACGAGGACATCGAACTGAAGATTGTATCGGCCTATGACAGGAAGTCGTCAGAATGCTCAACCAGGGCTACCTGAAGGAACTGCTCAGTGACAAGGGGAAAGCTAATTTTGGCCGCGGGCGGGAGCACTCCAGGGGACCCCCAAAGCCACCCTCTCCGATGCGTACGGTAAACATGATCGTCGGAGAGGGGGATGATGCCACCATCAACCACGTCAAATTCACCAACACACATCGACTGAAGAGAACCATCTCCCACGAACGGTACGATGACCTAGAAGGGAGTATCACCTTCGATAAGTTTGACGCCGACGATTTGTGTTTCCCTCACTATGATGCTTTAGTTATTACCCTGCGTATCATTGATACCGATGTCAGGAGAGTCATGATCGAAGACGGAAGCGGCGCCCGCATCATTCATCCGAGAGTCCTCACACAGATGGGACTTGAGGATAGAATCACTCTTAGGTGCATAACTTTGACCGGTTTTAACAATGCAGTGGAGCGCACATCAGGAGAAGTGACCCTGCCCGTCCTTGCGGGAGGCGTTACCCTAGAAACAACCTTCCATGTGATGAACCAGGAGACAACCTACAACTTCATCATTGGACGCCCGTGGATACATGCCATACGAGCGGTCCTATCAAGCCTGTACCAAGTAATCAAATTCCCTACCCCATGGGGAATATTCAGCATCAAAGGGGAGCCGCGCACAGCGCTGGAGTGTTACAAAATAACTCAAGATTGCGCTCACACCAAACAACTAAGCGGGGCAAGCGCGAAGGCATAGCAATCAACCATGTCGGGGACCCAAGCAAACCCGACAGCCGACGCCATAAAGGATCCAGACATCGTAGAAGCCTGTAATGCTACGGCCGATGAGCTCAACCCGGTTCAGCTAGACTAGAACGACCTTGAGAAGAAGGCCTACATCGGTCACGGGCTCGTAAACTCGGGTAAGTACCATGAATTTCTGACTAAACATGCAAATACGTTTGCTTTTTCCCATGCAGACATGCCAGGGATCTCGCCGAATATCGCCACGCACCAGCTCAACGTGGATCCATTACATCCACCAGTAAAACATGGCAGGAGAAAATTCAATGCCGCCATCAATGAGGCGGTCCGGGAGGAGGTAGACAAGTTATTAGCCAACGGTTCCGTCAGAGAGTCAAAGTACCCGCAATGGATCGCCAACGTGGTAATGGTCAAGAAGAAAAGCGAAAAATGGAGGATGTGCATGGATTTCATCGACCTAAACAAGGCCTGCCCTAAAGACTCCTTTCCCCTGCCCCACATCGATCAGCTGATCGACGCCACAGCAGGGCACGAGCTATTGAGCTTCTTGGACACCTATTCCGACTATAACCAAATTCTGATGGCCGAGGAGGATCAGGAAAAAACCACCTTCATCACCCACCAAGGTACCTACTGCTACAGGGTGATGCCCTTCGGGCTGAATAACGCGGGGGCCACTTACCAGAGGTTGGTTACTAAGATGTTCAATAAACAACTCGGGAAGACCATGGAGGTTTATATCGATGACATGCTGGTTAAATCGGCAAAAAAGAGGACCATATCGATCACCTGCGAGAGGCTTTCGAAATATTGAACAGTTACGGGATGAAGTTAAACCCCGAAAAATGCGCTTTTGGCATAACATCTGGGAAGTTCCTCGGTTCATTGCATAACAGAGGGGGATTGAGGTCAACCCTGACCAGATCAAGGCGATCGCCTCGATACCTGAAGCGCTTACCAGCAAGAAACATGTTCAGAAGTTGACAGGCCGAATAGCCGCCCTCTCTCGCTTCATCTCCCAATCATAAGATAAGTGCCAGAAATTCTTCAATGTGTTGAGGAAGGATAACGGTTTCCACTGGAATGACAAATGCGTTAAGGCCCTCCAAGAATTGAAAACGTACCTGACATCCCCACCATTGCTGGCAAAGGCGGAATCAAACGAACCCCTACTAATATATCTGACCGTCTCCGAGGTCCCAGTCAGCGCAGTGCTTGTCCGTGAACAGAAAGGTACGCAATCACCTATCTATTACATTAGTAAGACTCTAGTGGACGCCGAGACTCGGTACCCACACCTCGAGAAGTTGGCATTAGCATTGGTCACAGCTTCCCGAAAGCTGAGACCTTACTTCCAATGCCACCCCATCCGGGTAGTAACCACCTTCCCTCTAAGAAGCATCCTACACAAGCCCGAACTGTCGGGCCGTCTCGCCAGATGGGCTATAGAGCTCAACGAGCACGATATCACATATATCCGCAGAACCGCCATCAAATCACAAGTCCTCGCCGACTTTATAGCCGACTTCAGCGCCGACATCTCGCCTGAGGCTGAGAAGGAGGCCCTGCAAACGGCCCCTAACACGGACCCCTGGATACTCCACACCGATGGGGCCGCGAATGCCTCGGGATCGGGACATGACTCGTTCTTGAGGTCCCCACGGGTGAGGTCATTCGCCAGTTCATACGATGCCCGGAGATGACTAGCAACGAAGCAGAGTACGAAGCTGTTATTGCAGGTTTGAAATTAGCCGCCAGGTACGGGGCCCGTTAACTGGTCTTGCATTGCGACTCACAACTTTTGATAAATCAAGTCGTCGGTGTGAGCACGTGATTTTTGCCTCACACGAATTGCTCCTAAAAGATTCAAAATAAAAGAGTTTTGCGTTGTTTGCAATATTTGTGATTTCGTGTTATTATTTTCTTATTATTCGTATCTGTGTGTGCATGCATATTTGATTAAATTAATGAAAAAATATTAAAAAAAAAATATTATATATATATATAATAGTGTTTGGAACTTATTTTTAATTTTGAGTTAACTAGTAAATGGAAAAAACCACAAAATAATAAGGGTATATTTTATTTTTGTTGTCATTATGTGATTTTATTTTTCTTTGTGTCAATTATTGTTAAGTATTAATATCCTTATGATTTTATTTTTAGTGATAAATTAATTAGAATTTTTGGTTTTGTTATAAAAAAAAAAGGAAAGAAGAAAAGGCTGAAAATTAAGTTTGGGCCTTTAAATCTGGAGCCCAAACGAGATAGCCAGCCCAAGTCTTGCATTAGTCCAGTCCAACCCGTCTCCAGACAAGACCAAACGATGGCGTTTCTGTTTTTAATGAAGAGATCCAAGCCGTCGATCAGCCTTGATCGGACGGATCACATTTAATCGCCCCATTCTGTTGATCCTGGCCGTTGGATTCTCATCATCCAACGGCCAAGATTAAAACATTAATTCTAATTACCCAGAAAACCCCCCAAACCCCTTAACCCGTTCATTCCTCAGACCCCCCCCATCCCCCTTCGTCTCTCTCTCTCTCTCAACCTTCACAACAACAAACCCTAGCGCCGCCTCCTCTCCCTTCGCCTGAAAACCCGGCGGCAACAACGCCGCCGGCTACCAACTTTACACCACATACTCGCCTCAACCTCCTTTATCCAACCCCGTGCATGGTTTGTCTCGAATCAACCTGGATATTCTCGAATCTTCATTTGAAGATTCAAGTCGAACTCGAACCAGCTCCGCCCGACCCCAAATCAACACCACACCACCCCTAGACCTCCCTCACACACCTACCGCCCTTAGTTTCACTCGAATCTGACCGAAAATACTCGAACCCCAAATAGAGCTTTCAAGAACCCTAGAACTCGAAACTAGGGATTTTTGTCCGAATTAAAAGAGGTTGGAGTTAACAGACTTTAATTGGAATGTTTTCGTCTGAAAACATTTCAATTAAAATCTGTTCAACTTCAAGAAGGGCAATTTCAAGTCTCATCCAGCCCAAGTTCGTTCGATTTCCGATTTTCCTCACTGTTTAAGGTATTTTCATTTCTTTCTTTCTGACTTTTATTTATTGTTTAGTATAAGTGTTTATTGATTCTATTTTTTTTTAGTTAGTTGTTTTATCTGTTCTCCTCCTTTAAGGCCTTTTATTTGGTCGATTCCTTCTGTTTTCGTTAGTTAAAATGAATCGTATGTTCAGTTCGACTAAGGTCGTCAAGCAATTAGTTCATATTATTGATCCCCTGAATCTGCCCGTATGCAATTCGTAAGGCTGGGATTTGTTGTTTGTTTGATTCCAGATTAGGGGGTTAATTGGATATAGTTGATAGGTTAATTAGTATTAGTTTTTAAATGCCCTGCCCATAAGAGAGGCTAGTGGAACCTGCCGTACAGCAGGGTATCCCACTAGCCTCATGCGATAAGTATTTTAATGTTGTAGTCCATACATGGACACTGGATAGTGGAGAGTGCAGGGAATATGATGGGCTGGGGATTTAGTTTAAGGGGAGTACCACTAGGAGCTGGATAGGAAAAGCTATATAAGGGGAGGCTTAGGCATTCATATGGACGGAGTTTATAAGGGATTTTGGGAGAGATACAATTCTGAAACATACATAGAGATATACACAGACTTTAGATAAAAACACACACACAGAGAGAAAGAGAGAGGAGAGATCTTAGACAGAAATACACAGTGATAGTGGGCATTGAGGAAGTGTTCTGGGAAATACAGTGATAGGCAGACCTTAGGAGGGGACTCGGAAACATATAGAGAGAGGTATACACACACAGGGATCTGAAGTACTTTTGATTAGCTTTCAGCTTCAAAGAGAAATTACAAAAAGAAAACCACACCTTAAAATACTGTTACATCGAGTGTTCGAGAGTTCCAGTGGTTATCACCTAGGAATCAGTCGTTTTCAGGTCACAACTTGGTATTTTTGGAGTGAATCACTGCCCGAAATCCTCATTTGTTAGCATTGGTGTGACTGTTTGGTGCCGCTATAATTGGTCTTAGGTAATCGACTTTTAAATCACATTTGGTTTTGGTGGGTAGTTTTTTTTTGACTGGTTATTGTCGAATTACCTGTTGGTCGCTGTTTGGTTTCTCTGTTGCTGTGGTTGAGTGCCTACTGCTGTTGCTGTTGTTCATTGCTACTGCTGATTCTGTCCTCTCTTCATTGTTTGTCAAATTTTCCAGGTATATTTTTACTCCCCGGCAGCATGAAGTTTCAAATGTTGCATTTACAATATTATAAATCAAGCCTACAGAAGTTCTGTTATAGTAGACTATTTTTGTCATCTGTAATTGCTATTTGCAAAGTTTAAGTGATAGATTCCTTAGGTTAAATTTGTGTTAATGTTAGATAGGTTTATTAAAAAATGCAATTTGTAATATCTGGACTTTTGACTGGACTGCTATTGTCGAGAATAGACATAGGTTGGGATATTGTTTCATGGTGGAATTGATAGTTTACTCATTAGTTTAATATGCAGTGTATTAGACTTAGTAACTTTCTCTATTCACTTTTAGAATTAATGATGATTATGATTAACCTTTAGTCTAATATTCTAAGAGATAAACAGTTAGAAACCTGTCATATTCGAATCAACGAGTTTAAACCATTGGGCTTCATCTACATTGTTGACACCATAAGATCCAACGCTAATTTTAGTAAAATAATATGTCAATCAGATCTGTAGGTCAGGCATATCAATTTCAGTTGATGTTTCGTTAGAAAATTTGTAGCTTAAGTGATAAAACTAAATTTTCAGTCATACATCTGTAATATGAAATTTTTGTTTCCAAATAGCTTCATTAATACACTGCTGGTGCTTCTTCTCGTTAGTTGAGGTTAAAAATATAACTTTTGTCATTTTTCCTTTGTCCTTCCTGGTTCAAATAGTGTCAATTAGCAGTAATCAAGTAGCATCCATCCCTTCATCGTAATTTCTCAACTCGATTAAGTGATAATCTTTAGTTATTTTGTTAGCTTTGATCCACTGTTTCACAGTTAATCGGGAACTTAAGGAAAACAAATAAATACCCATAGTCTGTGTAATTGAAGATAATCTTTAAACTAATAGATGAAATAAGTAGAAAAATATGGTTATGTTAGGATCGGCCTTTAATAAAAGTGAGACGAGCCTCGCCGCACTAAATATATAATTGTGGGGCCCTCGAGTAATTGTCATGAAAACTTAGACTGGGAAGGACCGTTTAGTGAATTTCACGGCCCTTTCCCAAAGTTAAACAGACGATAGACTCTTTAGGCACGATTTGAAATGAAATCACTTTCCTAAACACGGGTGTGCATTTATGTGACCCAAATCTTACTCTCGGCGAAACTGAAATACATTAAAGTCGCAGGCGTACTGGTTGCGGTGCGGCTCGAAATGTGTTTTCGTGATGTCACAATTCTTCTAAAAATTTAAAGCGGAATATAAGAGCACACAAAATAAAATATATAAAGAAATCAGATAGAAACAAAAATTGCAGTTGAGCGACCGTGCTAAAACCACGGAATCCGGGAGTGCCTAACACCTTCTCCCGGGTTAACAGAATTCCTTATCCAGGTTTCTAGTTTCGCAGACTATATTACAGAGTCATAAATTTCCTCGGTTCGGGATTAAACCGGTGACTTGGGACACCATTATTTTTCCAAGTGGCAACTCTGAATTAAATGAATCGATCCCGTTTCGATTGTCCTTTAATTGGAAAAACTCTCTCGCGCTCCCGCGGGTGCGTAAAAAGGAGGTGTGACAGTCGGAGCCTACCAGATCAAGGAGCAAAGATTACAAAAATATCAAGCCGAAATCTGTAAACTGATGGCCCAATTCGACGAATGTCGCTTCGAGCAAGTACGTAGGGTACACAACGCCGAAGCCGACGGATTGGCCAAACTGGCCGCAGCGGCTACTAACCTGAGCAAAGAAAGCACCGTCACTCTCTTGCATTCCACCATCAATCGCAACGAGGTATTCTCTCTACACCTAACATGGGACTGGCGCAACCAGTTCCTATCACACTTGCAGGAAGGGCAACTAACGCACGACAAAAAAGAAGTCAGAAAGCTTCGCACGCAAGCAGCCAGATACTGCCTGATGAACGGCGATCTCTACAAAAGAACTTTTGGAGGACCCTTGGCCAAGTGCCTGGGGCCCAACAAGACGACTCCGGTACTGGAAGAAGTCTATGAGGGTCATTGCGGCGCCCATACAGGAAATAGAGCACTCGTGCGGTGCCTGATATGGGCTGGTTACTATTGGCCCAAAATGAAGAAAGACGCGGCAGACTACGTCCGACGATGCGAGAAGTGCCAAAAGTTCGCTCCCATGATACATCAGCCGGGGGAACCTCTCCATTCGGTCACTTCCCCATGGCCATTCATCAAATGAGGGATGGATGTAGTCGGACCGCTGCCTCCCGGACGATGAAAGGTACGCTTTTTGTTAGTTTTAACTGACTATTTTTCTAAATGGGTAGAAGTAGGCGCTTACGCCCAAATCCGCGAGCAAGAAGTCATAGCCTTCACCTGGAAGAACATCATATGTTGTTTCGGCATCCCCAAGGAAATAACATGCGATAACGGACGACAGTTCATAGGACAAAAGACAACCGACTTTTTCGACAAATGGCACATCAAAAGGATACTCTCAACGCCATATCATCCATCCGCCAACGGCCAAGCGGAATCATCCAACAGGACTATATTAAACATCCTGAAGAAAAAACTTGAAGACGCCAAGGGATTATGGCCTGAGCTACTACCAGAAGTATTGTGGGCATATAGAACCACCCCCAAATCCTCCACAGGAGAAACTCCCTACTCATTAGTCTACAGAACCGACGCCGTCATACCAGTTGAAGTCGGCGACCGAGTCTCAGATATTCACACATAAGCGGAGATGAGAATGACACAAGCCGACTACAAGACCTGGATGAGGCCGAAGAAAGAAGAGAAATGGCCCACATCAGGTTAGTGGCGCAGAAACAACAGATCGAGAGGTACTACAACAAAAGGACGAAAATTCGTCCACTCAAGACGGGCGATTACGTGCTAAAAGCCAAGACACTGGCATCAAAGGATCCCAACGAAGGAAAGTTGGGAACCAATTGGGACAGACCCTACAAAATCATTGCAGCAGCAGACAAGGGTGCCTTCAAGCTGGAGACCATGGATGGAAAAATACTCTAAAACAACTGGAATATCTCACACCTCAAGCGCTTCCACTTCTAAGAGACACCTCCCAAGTCGTACTATTTTTCCCTCTGCCGGGTTTTGTCCCAATTGGGTTTTCCCGGAGAGGTTTTTAATGAGGCGACGAAGGAGATATCCGGAATCGCTTGCAAATCTATTATGATGCGCTAAGCTCACCGGTCGGTACGAATAGCATATCACAGAAACTAGTGAGTCGAGACCGTACTTGGAAGGCCGTACTTCAAAACGAAGGCAACCCACGTCCTGCATTCTTCGGCATAGGGGATCAGTTGCTTCACCCACGCCCTAATGCTGGGGACAGGTTGAGGCGTGCGCGACGCCACTACGTAGAAAAAAAAAGATGTTAGCACCTGAAAAATGGCGTAATAACGAAGCAATGTACAAAAACATAGGGAGAACAAATTAGTACTTACGGTTGGCATTCCACACCTCCGGAAAATCGGTCGCATCCGCCACTAAATCCGAGGTGCGGATGTAGAAATACTTCATCCAGAATTGGCGGTTGGGCTTATCGTCCGCCTCGACGACTAAGCCATTTGTTCCTCGATTCTTCAACTGCAGCATCTTGCCCCGCATGTAGCCGGGACTGAACAACTGCAGTAGATGGTGGACGGAGATGTCCACGCCAGCCCTATCCGCATACGCCGTCAAGATCCGACAGATCTTCCACGTATATGGCGTTAGCTCGGCCGGATAGATATTGTAATAGCGGCACAGTACCTCCGCTAAGAGGTAGATCGGAAGTTCGCACCCCATTATGAAAGGATACGCATGGATGGCACAGAACCCCGATCGGATGTCTCAACCGCCTCCGGCACATGGTAGGACAACCTGAGATTGTATAGCTGGCTCGCGGTGAACGTGGACCTTTCCCATACATCGGCATGTGCTAGTGCAGAAAAGTCCTTCCTCACGTTCAGATCACGAGGAAGGAGATTGTCTTCCTTCAAAGGGACAAGAGGTTTTTTAACCTTCTTGCTACCCCTCGACCGCCGGGAAGCCCCGGAGCCAGTCTATTCCCCTTATGATTCCCGACGACGACTACCTTTAGCCATTTTTCTAAATCTTGTTGGGTTACTAACTGGGTACTGTAAGAAAGTGGTAGCAAGGATGCTAAGAACGGAGATGTGAATTGCCGAATATGTGAAAATGAGAAGGCAAGAAGCAAGGAGTTTTTGATGATCTAAAGGAAGGGATGATATTGAAAGTGCCCCTATTTATAATAAGCTACTGCGCGGAATTCGACGGGTTTTTGCACCGGAAAAGAGGCGGGAAATCGAAACGTCAAATCGACTTTATGACCAGCATTGAAAATAACAATAATTATGATGCACGCCGTCAGCAGGCGACGGTTCAGAATAACGTGCCACGTATGCACGTGTGCACAGGACCCAACGTGGGCTGGATCTATCCGCCCATCGCAGATACGCCCCGAGCACATCTCCAATAGGCGGAGGGACTATCTATATGAGGACAAATCGGATGCAAAGTGCGACTAGTTTGCACATACACGTGGCCGGTCCTGATGAAGTGCAAGACGAGGACGCCTCCTTATGAGGACGACAACATTCGAGGACGTCCTCGTTTATGGCCGTACACCGAGAAGGATACAGCCCCACCCTTAAAATACCAAGCCGGCGGACTTGTCTAGGCGGACGTCCCCAACCTCCCCTGTTTTATATTCCAAATATACTTGTAATATCTAGGCGTCAATGTAATAGTTGGGCGAGGGGGCCTCTTCCCTATATAAGGAAGGACCTCCCCCCATTTGTAGGGATCGATCAATTTTTAATAAGACAATTCTCTCTCTATATAATTCTTCTCTCTATTATCAACATTTCCACTGCTCATTTATTTTATATATTGCATTAAACTTTATTATCTTCTTATAAGAGCAATCCACACACACTAATCCGACGATCAATCTTTATTTTTATTACCGTTAATTCCAATTATCACTTTGTTTACATTGATGATTAGTTCAAAGGTATTCAACTAACTTTTGAGCAAAACAATTGGTATTTGGAAAAGAAAAAATATCCTCTGGCCTGCACTCCCTAATGGTGAAGCAGTAGTTGGCTAAGATTGCATTATAAGGTTTCAGTTGAACAAACTCAAATAGACGTAAGTTGAAACCTGTGAGAGCAATAAAAGTCCAGTTGTCACCAACGAATAAAAGTTGATGCTTCAGGACCCCATAGGAACAACAAATGTGCTAAACTATTGGTAGGTGTAGAAAAAAATTGCAGCCTTCCAAATAAAACCGAATTGATAGGTTATGAATTTATGATCGGTAAACTCATTCTATCTGCCTTGATGTAGTCATTCTATTTTGTACTTGAGGACTCTAGGTCAAGTCTTCATATTTCTTAGTGCTTCTTAAGTGGTGATACATGAAAATGAAAATGAAAATGCAAGTATGCAACGACTTATAAGCAATCAATCATATTCCTGATACCGTTAGGAGAAAACTACCCTCTATAGCCCCTCAAAATTTTAAGGGAAGTTTTCATAAAACACTATCTTTTAGTAGTAAGCCATCTATAGATTCCATTTGCTATATACGGATTATAGATATATTTCTGTGATTATAAGATGTATTTGATGTATTTAATCTATTGTATTCATGAATACAGTAGCAAAAATAGGCGTGAATTAGGGAAGTGCAGCTAATCTGTTATTGTATTCGAGTGTATTCGACTATATTCATGGACTGAAATACGGGGTAGCTGGACAGATTATTGTATTCGACTGTATTCATGACGTGAAATAAGGGATTGTACTTGATAGTCTTTATATTTCCTAGTGCTTCTTAAGTGGTGATACATGAAAATGAAAATGCAAGCATGCAACGACTTATAAGCAATCAATCATATTCCTGATACCGTTAAGAGAAAACTATCCTCTGTAGCCCCTCAAAATTTTAATAATCAATGTTTTGGCCCACTTACAGAAAATGGTCCTTCGGCTCCAAATATATTGCATATAGTAGCCGAAAGGAATGAGCATTACAACACAAACGTCTCTACCTCAGTGGATAGAGCATCTGTCTCCAAGCCGAAGGTCGTAGGTTTGACCCTCCCTGGCACGTTAGAGCAGCCCCTTTTTGCCTTTTTAGATTGCATTTTGTACTTTTGTATCTGAAAAGTATTAAATAAATATTGAATGAAATATGTAATGTAGGTCATATACGAAATGCCTATTTTGTATAATAACAGTCTAGTTTTGTATATTTTTTTTATATATTTTTTGCATAGTGACAGTCTTGTATATTTTTGTACAGTAATAGTCTATTTTGTATATATTTTGTATAGTAAGAGCCAATTGTATATAAATTGTATAGTGACAATCTATTTAGTATAATTTTATATAGTGATATCTATTTTGTACATATTTTGTATAACGACAGTTTATTTAGTATATCTTTTGTATAATGACATTCTATTTTTGTATATACTTTGTATAGTGACATTCTATTTGTATATAAATTGTATATTGATAGTCTATTTTATATATTTTTTTATATATGGACAGTCTATTTAATATATATTTTGTATAGTGACGGTCTGATTTGTATAATTTTTGTATAGTGACAGTCTATTGTATATAAATTATACAATGACAGTTTATTTTATATATTTTTGTATAATGATAAATAATAATAAGGATATATTACTTTGAAGATGACCATTGCTTTCATTTAGCCAATTAAGAGTCAACAATAACAAAAATTATTTTACTATTTTGAAAATTGTACGGAAAAATTAGAATTATGTGTATACCATGCTACTTTTAATAACAATAAAGATTGTAATATTACCATCAATCCCAAAAAAACAAAAACAAAAATTAAAAGAATATATCCAATTTCAGTTACACATTTTGATCAATATCCCTCTAGAAAAGTAGAAGTAAAAATTAAATCTTGATTTACAGATAAGGAAGAAATGAAAATGAATATAAGAGACGATTACTGTAAGAATTAAAATAAAAAGACATCTCAGATTTGCCGATTTATTGAGTTGTTTAAAAAAAATGTTATTTCCTTTTTTTAGAGAAGAAAAATGTGAGAGAGTGAATGAAAGATGAAGGTTATCCACCATAACCATGGGATAAAATTATCTCTTTTTTTTTTCTCGTTTATTGCTTTTCTTCGATACGGTCTAGTTGAACCTTCAAATTGAAAATATCTTTGGATTCCTTTTCACTTGATCAGAGATATGATTTATGTGTTTCAGTTTCACAGCCACAAAGACAAAGATTTCTAAATGTTTTGCTTTGGTTCGTCGAATCATAGCCACCGAATTTAGTGGCTACGGAGTTAAAACGTTTGAGATTTGAATGGAAAGAGTGGCAGTGGTTTTGGGCTAGCCCTTGTAATTGATTTTGGGCTATTAATTGTATGGTTTATTTGTGGCTACCGATTGTCATTGATTTTTTTCAGAGGGCTACAAATGAAATTTGCTCTACCTTTTAACAGGGGCAGATGCATCCCTTTACAATGGGGTGGCATGACACCCGCTAAGATGATAAATTTTTTGTATACCTATGTTAAAATTTTCTTAAATTAGGTTAAATATCTTATCTTATCACCCGTAGACATAAATTAGACAAATGTGCCATAACTGGTATATCTTTTTGAAAAATTTTCTCGTGTGTAAAATTCAAGTTAGGAATTATCTTGAACCTTGTCCGATTTCTTTTTCATGTGCTTTTTATTTATTTTTTGTTCCAATCCTTTTTCATTTCGGCTACCTCCCAATTTTCTTTTTATCGTTTCATTACAATTTTTTCTTTTTTTTTCTTTATTCTATTATTATTTATATGCGACAAGAACACTAAAAAAAGCGACTCCAAAATTATAAAATTTAATAAAATAAGTATTCTTGTTAATCTCAAATTTATGAGTTTTCATTCCTATTAATCTCAAATTTATGAGTTTTCTTCTTTCATATCCGGAAAATTTAGGTCTTAATGGTAATTTTCGATCGAGATCAATCTTTTTTTATTATATCATAAAAACTTATTTTATTCTATGGTTATTAAATATAATTTAAATCTCTTTACCATTGAATTATGATAAGATTTCGTAACCATTGCTTAAAAAAGATGAGATTTGTGATTTTAATTTTGAGAACTTATAGTTTATTTAAGGAAAATTTTATAAAACACTATCTTTTATTAGTAATTAGCTATCTATAGATACCTTTTATGTGGTTATGAGATATATTTAAGCTATTGTATTCATGAATACAATGGCGAAAATGTGCGTGAATCATGAAGTCCATCTAATCAATTGTTGTATTCGAGTGTATTCGACTGTATTCATGGAGTGAAACATGGGATTACAGCTGGATAGATTATTATATTTGACTGTATTCGATTGTATTCACGGCCAAATTGGGGATTACACTGTTTTTAAAAGGGAAAAGGGCCGACCCAGTTCAATACCCACTTCGTGGGTGTCTGGGGAAGGAAATACTCTAGGGAAAGTGAATCAATTAACATAATAGACTCTTAATATAACTCAACAAACTCAATTATAATACACAAATTGCGTATTTTTTATTATAAAAAAAGATTCTCAATCGAAAAATACCCAAAAAATATAGCAATATTTAGAGAAATTATATAATACATTTGAATACATATATTATATTAATTAAAAAACTTGAATACATTCATGGCATATCACGAGACAGTGAATACAATGAAATACATAGAATACATCGGGATACATTGAAATACAATGAGAAAAAAAGGCAGTAAATACAATAAAATACATGGAATATAACGAGATATATTGAATTACAATGAAAAAAAGACAATGAATACAATAAAATACATGAATATATATTGACATATATTAACAGAAAATCATCCTATAACATCCATATCTCAATGTTTTCAATTGGCAGGGACGGTATTCACGAGCCAGTGGAGCCAGCTTATACAGCAGTGAGGAACGAGTTTAATTAGGAGGAGAATGGGAAAGAAAACAACAATGACAAGCCTTGGCGGATTTAACACTTGCTACACAGTCCTGTTAGAATTCCAATAATAACCTTGATGTTTGCGATGGAAATACGTTGCTGCAAGACAACTTCTTGATCTGTAACAGATAAGAATCAATTAATCGAGGATTCGACACTTGCTACACATTCCCCATTAGAATTCCAACAATAACGCTGATGTTTGCGGGCATGGAAATACATTGCCGCAAGATAACTTCTTGATCCGTGGCAGAGAAAGAATCAATTAATGGAGGATTCGACACTTGCTACACATTCCCCATTAGAATTCCAACAATAACGCTGATGTTTGCGGGCATGGAAATACGTTGCCGCAAGATAACTTCTTGATCCGTGGCAGAGAAAGAATCAATTAATGGAGGATATCGACTTCTTGCTAACAATTCTCCTACTACATTGAAGGATATCGACGGAGGAGAGATCGCAAGCGAACTAGACAGAGAAGAGGAAAAGAATCGAAAATTTCAATTCTTTTTGAATTGTTTCAACTGGCTCATCGAAATTTAAAACTGCTTAAATATGAATTGCACTGAACGTGTTATTCGAAAGTTGCTGGTGTAGGAGCAGATCCACCTTCTTGAATTGCAGTGAAAGGGATCGCATGCATAGTGCACCGCATTCTTCTTGGTCCCCTTGTACGTAGAGCATTGACTTCACAAGATCCACTATCCACATTGTGAAAGAATTGAAAAATTGATGAATTAAGGGTGTGTTTGGTACGAAGGAAAACATTTTCTGGAAAATGTTTTCCAATTTTCCCATATTTGGTTGGCTTAAATGTTTTGGAAAATATTTTCCTTATCAATTCATTTTCCTCCAATTGGAGGAAAATGTTTTCCTTATCAAAAGAAGTGAAAACATTTTCCAAAGCTCCTTCTCAACCATTCTCACCCTCACCAACCCACCCCACCCCCTCTCCAAAAAATAGTTTTTTTTTAGAAAAATTTCAGTTTTTCCGCTACCATCCACCCTACTACCCCTCAACCCCACCCCGCAAAAAAAAAAATTCTTTTACCGTAATTTTTTTTTCTATAATTTTAAATTTCTGTTTTCTTATTTTTTTTTGCACCACCCACCCCACCCCCACCCCCCCACCCCTCGAAAAAAATTTTAAAAAATATTTTTCAGTTTTTAATTTTATTATTTATCATTTAAAGACTCAATAGTTTACAAGTTCCAAAATTATGAGTTCGGAAGTTTACGGGTTTAGAAATTATAAATTTACCGATTCAAAAATACGCGATTTTTCGTTAAAAAGTAAAGCATCACATTAGTTCCTTTAGATTGTGTCAATTTTTAGGGGGTAGGAGAGTTGCAAAAAAAATATTTTTCTGAAAAAACTATTTTTTACTCTCTAACCAAACATAGAAAATATTTTCCGGAAAATGTTTTCCACTTACCAACCAAACAAGAGAAAATAAGTGATAAAATCACTCATTTTCCATGAAAACATTTTCTAGGAAAACATTTTCCATGGAAAACATTTTCCTTCATACCAAACACACCCTAAAAGAAGATGTACATCATAGTCCAGAAAGGGATTAGAGCTATTGAATTGTTGGGATGAACATATGGCACGTGAGTGTACTCATTTACTTGTAGTTTCAAGATAGCTATTTAATTTTTTACAGTATGTCTTAAAGTTAGTTATTTTTCAATTTGTATTTAATGAAATATCATTTCTCTTTTGTAGCTTATTTCAACTTCACTCATTTTATAATAAAAATATGAGCGCAGATTGAAACAATGCGTTTCACATATAAAAATTTACTGAGTTGCGGATTTGTCTTATTAACAAATTTGTGCACATTTTAATTAAATTTTTTAGGTCAAGTATTATGTGGTGATAATCTTTGAATCAAGATAAATGAAAAATGTTAAAAAATACAATATTTTTAGTAACTCAAAAAGAATGAGTATTTTAATATTTTTTATAACTCAATATATATTAACATTGAATGGGTATTGTAAGTATTTTTTTAAACTGTTAACAGTAAGTATCCTTTTTCTTACGTTGCAAATTCTTAGCAACAATTGTCTTATTGAATTTATGACATTTATGACGTTAATTAATTGCCTTACATTTTCTTAAATGAATTCATGATTCTAAACGTATGAATTCATGATTCTAAACATTCAGAATTTTTATGTCTTTGGTTTATATATAAACCTCTCCACTTGTAGTCATGGGTAGTGAAAAATAAAAAGCTAAAATTTTTTCTTCCTTGTTTTTTGTGCTGGGTTTTCTTCTCGTTAAACTTTGTTGTTTCTGCTCCTAGTTATACTAGAAGAGCTTGTTGAAT
The DNA here is from genome assembly GCA_032618575.1 of Nicotiana noctiflora. Taxonomy (NCBI): domain Eukaryota; kingdom Viridiplantae; phylum Streptophyta; class Magnoliopsida; order Solanales; family Solanaceae; genus Nicotiana; species Nicotiana noctiflora. The sequence continues at coordinate 219,516 of JASVEL010008219.1, read as the reverse complement.
CCTGGGGGATACGCCTAATATTATTCATCTCGGTGTGGGCGAAATATCCTTAAGGACAGTGTCCTTGACACGCCTCAAGCTACACCTTTTATTCTTCATAATTCTTCAATTTTTTTCCAACAAAAAATAGGTATAGCATTTCCTGGCATTAGCATTATGGTAAAATTTTCCTCTAATTATTACCAGCATTAAGAAAGAATTATAAATGCACGTATAAAGGCAAATCAAGAGTAGTTTTAGTCTCTATTGTAATTGCCACTAAAAATATCCTTTTCTAATGGCAATAAACGTGTCTTTGCCGATAATAACAATGACAATTGATGTATGAGCTGGCGTATTTCAAACACTACTAGAAATTAGGTGATTTTCGTCCACGATTTCCGAAATCAGTCGCAAATTGTTAATTTCCGACCAAATTCCGACCGTTTTTAATTGGACGGAAAAACAATGGTCGCAAACTTAGCCCGACCGCAATTGGTCGCAAAATTCCGACCGCCAATGGTCGGAAAATTCAATGCGTTGACTGCCAATCAGACTTTACTTTCGGACCGAATTCGGTCGGCAATTATTAAAATATTTTTTTTTAAATTTCCAAATTACCGACCGAAATCAGTCTGAAATATTATTTTATTTTATTTTTTTAATTTTAGTTTTCCGACCAAGTTCGGTCGAAACATTTAAAAATAATAATATTATTTAATTAGATAATTATTGGTAAATTATTAATTTATTTACAACATTAAATACTTAATTCATAATTTCTAACCAAATTCGATTTGTAAATTATTAATATTCACAAAATTAAATACTTAATTCATAATTTCCAACCAAATTCGATCGAAAATTATGAATTTCTGGGCCAAAACAAAATACATAAATACTACCAACTAAATACAAAAACGAAATTTCCAATTGATTTTCAATAACAAAATACTACCAACTACAAAATATATCATCCATGATCATATAATTCTAAAACATTAATACTATATTTGAGATAATATCTCATTACAAACTCCATAAATTAAAATACATAAATAAAATAAAATCTATCCGAAATGAAAGTTTAATCGAAATACAAGAATAATTGTAATGTAGTCACTTTGTCTGATATATATTAACTCTGAAGAATTTCCACATTCATGTACCTGTGAAACAAGTCAGAAATTTTAGTCATACTTTTTGATATCCCGGATTCAGAAAAAAAATTAAACGTTAACTATAAAATATAAATAATTAGTGAAGCAAACAATAGAATAAGAAATAAGTTATGTATGAACTACTTAGTGAAATTTTACTTGTGTGTGTAATTTGAAAGCAGCGAATTAATACAAAAAGGAAGTGACTTTTAGATTAACTAAACCATTAATAGGTTCATATAACAAGTACATAACAACTACACTCGTTCAACTTTCTGGCTAATGTGATCCAGTTAAAAAGGAAATCAAATCCATCTTTTAAAGGCGCATTAGAAGAGTATCCAGATAGTGATTTGATTTCATGTTCATGTGCTAATCGTTTTAGTAAAAATAATGTCCTCTTTCAAGCAAAAAGAACCAAGCCATTTAGTTTATGTGTTAATCATGAACTGCTTGTGAAACCAAACTCGGCCTATGCTGCCTCCACCATAGACCAAAATCAATGTTTCTCTTGAGACCTTCAATAAGAAGCAAACTCAGATCAGTTCAATACGATAGACAGGTTCTGGAATCAACATTGACACACGCAGATAATAACAACTCACAAGAACTTCACCACCGAACCAACAATTAATATACACTAGCTTTACTTATAAGGGTCAGCTAAAATCAGAAACTTTCTACTGCATTAAAGCGCACACAAGTCCTGGAGTAGTAAAATCTAAATCTACAGTTAAGAGATTGTTGGGAACTTACTACTCGATTTCGCCGGAGAAAGAGAGCTGAGAAACAAGTCCCAAACAAGTTTTCAGAACTGCTGCCCGAATTTTCTGCCCAAATTTTCCTTCTCTTTCTCGCTATCTCTGTGTGTGCGCGTGTTTCCGATGGCTTCTGGGAGAATAGAGAAGGGCGGGGTGTCGATTTTTTAGGACGATGAGGTGGGTGGCGCCGCTGCTGGAGTTCGTTGAGGGTGGGAGATGGGAATGTGGCTGGCTCCTTAGCCCAAGAGGATTAGGTTTAACTAGATTTATATATTAGGGAAAGATAAAATATGGGTTGTTGGATTAGAGTGAAATGGAAGGTTGAGATTAAAGAGGGGATTGGGGCGGGTCGCGCGGTTCTAAGGAAATAGGGAGAAATTAAAAAATAACTAGAATTTACCACTAGTCGTTGAAAAACAGCCAAATTTCGAAAGTCATCGAAATTTAGACACTTTAAATCTGAGCAAAAATACTATTTAAAATCCAAAAAATACGCCCGCAAATTTTACGGGAGTTCCAGCATAAGTATACTTGAACTCCCGTAAATTTTACGGGAGTTCCAGGATAACTATGCTGGAACTCCCGTAAATTTTACGGGAGTTCAAGCATAACTATGGTTGGTGTAATTATCAATTTATATAAGATAATTATCACTAATATACTTCTACGTAATGTAATTATCAATTTACAGTCGAATCGAACCCAACATTACTTAAGGATACTACTAAAGGACTTATACTTAGTGTAATGTCAATTTATAAGCTAATTACAATGAATACATTTACTAATTACTATAAGCGACACAAAAAAGTATATATATATATATATACCTTATAATTATCAATGTATAGGCTAATGAATCACTAGCGTTACTTCAGGTAGTGTGATTACAAATTTAGAATAAATCATCGGCAAATCCACTTATGCTTAGTGTAATTATCAATTTATATAAGCTAATTGTCACTAATACACTTATACGTAGAATAATTATCAATTTACGGTCGAATCAAACCTAATATATATATATATAGAGAGAGAGAGAGACAGAGAGAGAGAGTATATCAAATATAGCTTATATATATACTTTATATTAAATATTGTTTATTTAAAATCTCTTTATTATTTACACACAATATAATTAAATTTATATTTTAATTTGTATATATGCATTTTTCCGACCAAATCCGGTCGGAAATATTCAATTATAATTATTTTGGTTAGTGCATTTTAATAAATAATTATTTTTGTAGAATACGGACAAGGTTGAGCAAATATTTGACCATTTTCCGACCGAATTCGGTCGGAAATATTAAGTTATAATTATTTTGATATTTTTACTTGCACACGAAACAAAAAAAAATTGCCGGTAATTTAGAAGATTGTTAATAAATAATTATTTTTTACAATTTCCGACCGTATTCGGTCGGTAATTTGAAAATATTTTAATAAATGATTATTTGACAACTTTCCGACCAAATTTGGTCGGAAATAATGAGTTACAATTATTTTGATATTTTGACTTGCGCGGGAAACAAAAAAATTCTCCCGGCAATTTAGAAATGTTTTAGTAAATAATTATTTTTTACATTATATACAAGGTTGACCAAAGCATTGACCTGTTTCCGACCGAATTCGGTCTAAAATTTGAAAACATTTTAATAAATAATTATTTAACCAAATATTTGACAACTTTTCGACCGAATTCGGTCGGAAATACTAGTTACAATTATTTCGATATTTTGACTTCCGCGGGAAACAAAAAAATTCTCCCGGTAATTTAGAATTTTTTTAGTAAATAATTATTTTTTACATTAAATTGACCAGTTTCCGACCAAATTCGGTCGGAAATTTGAAAATATTTAAATAAATAATTAATTTTTGACATTATAACCAAATATTTGACAAATATTCCGACCGACATCGGTGGGAAACTGGTTTTGACTATGCTGTTAATCACTTTGTTGACTTTTGCGACCAAATACTTGTGTTTCCGACCGATTTCGGTCGGAAATATTGCCGACCAATTTCGGTCTGAAATCTTTGGACGGAAATCACCTGATTTCTAGTAGTGAAAGGGAATTTTAGTAGCTATTGCAATTGCCGGTAAATAAATGTCGATAAAAGTAATAACTTATAGCGGCCACAATTAGTGTGTTTACCGGAACTTGATAAAATTTCCGCTAAAACATTTAGCGATGTTGGATATAGCGGCAAATAATGAATTGCCGGTAACGATTTTTGCGGCAATTTCTATTGCTGCTAGAGGGGAAAATAATGGCCGCTAAAGACCATTTTTGTTGTAGGCCATTTTCCTTCTGATCTAACAGGCATGCCAGCAGATCGTAATATTGATTTCTGTGTTGATTTGACGCTAGGTATGAAATTATATACTCCCTCCGTTTCAATTTATGTGAACCCATTTGACCGGGCACGGAGTTTAAGAAAAGAGAGAAGACTTTTGATCTTGTGGTGTAAAATGAGGCACCTTTATTTTGTGTGGCTATAATTCATTGCATAAAGGTAAATTGTTTCCAAATAAGGAAAGGGGTCATTCTTTTTGGCACGGACTAAAAAGGAAATAGGTTCACATAAATTGAAACAGAGGGAGTATTTTTTTTGTATATTAAAAATAAATTTACACATGTAAAATAACATCTAAGAGAATTGCATCAAGCAGAATAAAAAAAATAAAAAATATCTTCAATTGAAAATCATACTCCACAAGTATAGAATTTAATAAAGGAATTTTCACCTCCTATAGTAAATGTTAACACCTTATTTATTTTAAATAAATACCATTTAAAAAATTTATATTCTATAGATACCTTTTAAGATTTATAGCAAACTATTTAATTTTGGTTATTTCCAAGCACTAAGCCACTAAATACGCTAATCATTTACAATATTTTCTTTCTCTCTCTACTTTGATACATCTCATTCTCTTTCCCCATCCCATCAGCGACAGAGATGAAGTCTTGTATTTTGTTCCCCATATGCTGAATAACAAACCAATTATCATGAGCGTATAGTCCGCTGATTTTGATTTTAACAAGGAGATGTTGCAGATTATTCCGGTATGGGTTAAGTACCCTAACCTTCCACTCAATTGTTGGGGAGCAAAATTACTGAGCAGCATAAGTAGTGGACTAGGGATTCCTCTATATGCAGATGCATGTACCACTCAGTTAGATCAAATTTCTTATGCTAGAGTACTAATCGAAATGGATGTAACTAAAGCCCTCTCAAAGCTGTAAAAGTAACAGATCCTAATGGTAGGGAATTTATACAAGAGGTGGCATATGAGTGGGTTCCTGAATTTTGTGAGACTTGCATGCAAGTAGGGCACCAGTGCTATAAAGAGCAACCAGCAAATAAAGACAAAGAAAAGCAGTAGAAGCAGAAGTATGAAAGGCAGTCCAAAGTGAGTCAGAATGATTAGGGGGATCACCAGGTAACTAATAACAGTAAGGTTATGCCTAATGAGGAAAAGGGTACTTGTGTGATGGTAATCCCTACTGTAGAACAGGAACATGAATGGAAAAAAGCTACATGAAAATCACTGATTAGAAGCTGGGAGAAGACAAATGGTGGAACGATTAGCATGATAAAGGGTTTCAACATACTCGCAGAATCTGGACTGCACCGGACCTATCAAATACAAATGGGAGAGGGCACAAGTAGGCAAAGGAGTCTGGAAGAAATAGAAGGGGGACACAACCTTTGAAGACGTAATGCCCTACTTTGAGTGGTCGTATTTTAGCCTTTTTGTTGTAATACCTTTTGACTTGGTTCTTTTGAGCCGTCATTCTTATGTGGGCCATATCCCTTCGTTCTTCGGCTTCGTCAAGGCCTTGAAGCCTATCCATGCCGTTGTCTAGTCTGTTGACGTGTGAGTATCTTAGGCTTGGTTCTCCGATTTCGACTGGTATAACCGCATTGGTTCCGTAGACCAGTGAGTACGGTGTTTCTCCCGTGCTAGATATGGGTGTTGTCCGGTACGCCCAAAGTACCTCTGGCAGTAATTCGGGCGAGAGCCCTTTAGCTTCTTCGAGTTTCTTCTTCAGAATGTTCAATATTGTTTTGTTGGATGCTTTATCTTGGCCGTTGGCGGCGGGATGATACGGCGTAGAGAGTATCTGTTTGATACACCATTTGTCATAGAATTTTGTTATCTTTTTTACGATAAATTATGGACCGTTGTCAAAAGCTGATTTCTTTGGGAATGCTGAAACGACCTATGATATTTTTCAATAGGAAGGCAATGACTTTTTGTTCGTGTATTTGGGCGTACGCACCGACTTCTACCCACTTGGAGAAGTAGTTAGTCAAAACTAACAGAAAGCGTACCTTTCCTCGCCCTGCTGGCAAGGGGCCGATTATGTCCATTCCCCATTTGATGAAAGGCCAAGGTGATGTTACTGAGTGTAGGGGCTCTCCCGCTTGATGTATCATGGGGGAGTACTTTTGGCACTGTTTACATTTGCGAACATACTCTGTTGCCTCCTTTTTCATTGTAGGCCAATAATACTCCGTGCGTATAATGCAGCAGACAAGAGCGTGATTACCGGTGTGTGCGCTGCAGTGACCTTTGTGTACCTCTTCGAGTACTTACCTTGTCTGGTGCGGCCCTAAGCACTTAGCGAGGGGTCCACCAAATGTTCTTTTGTAGAGGTCGTCGTTGATCAGGCAGTATCAGGCGATCTATACACAAAGCCTTTTGGCTGCTTTTTTGTCGAGTGGGAGTGTCCTGTCCTGCAGATAGGAGATAAACCGGTTGCTCTAGTGCCAAGTCAGATTTAAAGAAAGTACCTCAGTGTGATATATGGTTCAATGGAGTAGGGTGAATATGTTTCCCTTGTTGATGTTCTTGGTGGTGGCTAACTTGGCTAGGTCGTCTGCTTCGATGTTCTGCGGCCTTGGGATTTGCTCCAGCCGGCATTCATCGAATTCGGGCATCAAATTGCGGATTTTTGACTGATATTTCTGCAGCCTCTGTTCCTTAATCTGGTAAGTCCCAGTGACCTGGTTTACCACGAGTTGAGAATTGCAATGGAGGATGAGTAGTCGAGCCCCGTATTTGATGGCTAACTTCATACCTACAATCACAGCCTTATACTCGGCCTCATTGTTAGTCATCTCGGGGCATCATATGTACTTGCAAATTATTTCACCCATGGAGACCTCGAGTACGAGTCCCAGTCTCGATCCCGAGGCATTAGAAACACCGTCAATATAGAGGGTCCAGAGGTCGGCACTAGGTGTGGCGCGAATGGCCTCTAGTTTCGCTTCCGGCAAGATCTCTGGACTAAAATCGGCGATAAAATCTACAAGTACCTGTGACTTGATGGCATTTCTTGGGTGGTAAGATATGTCATGCTCGGTGAGCTCTGTGGCCCATCTAGCGAGCCTTCCCCACAGTTTGGGTTTGTGTAGGATGCTCGCAGGGGGAAAGTCGTTACAACTCTTATGGGGTGGCACTGAAAGTAAGGTCTAGCCTTTCGTGAAGCTACGACTAGTGCTATAGCGAGCTTCTCAAGGAGTGGATACCGTGCTTCGGCGTTACTATTATTTTGCTGATATAGTAAATAGGAGATTGAGTACCTTTGTTTTCGCGGACCAGGACTGTGCTGACAGCAACTTCAGACACCGCCAGATATACAAGCAAGGGTTCGCATGGGTTCTCCTTGACTAGTAGTGGTGGCGAAGACATATGTTCTTTCAATTGTTTCAAAGCCTCAGCGCATTCCCCATTCCATTGTATCCCGTGATCTTTTCTTAGTACGTTAAAAATTTTATGGCACCTGTCGGAGGATCGCGAGATAAACCTGGATAGGGCGGCTATTCGCCCTGTTAGTTTTTATACCTATTTTTTACTGTTCAAAAGTCTCAGGTATCACGTCTATTGCCTTGATCTGGTTCGGGTTGACTTCGATACCTCGTTGTGATACGAGGAACCCCAAGAACTTCCCCGATGCTACGCCGAAGACGCACTTTTCTGGGTTGAATTTCATCCCATACCGCCGCAGTATCTCAAAAGCTTCTTTCAGATGATTGAGGTGGTCTTCTTTGTTTTCCGAATTTACCAGCATATCGTCGATGTAGACCTTCATTGTCTTGCCAAGCTGGTCCTTGAACATTCTAGTGACCAGTCTCTGATATGTTGCCCCTGCATTTTTGAGTACGAACGACATCACTTTGTAGCAGTACGTCTCCTGGTGTGTGATGAATGTTGTTTTCTCTTTGTCCTCTTCGGCCATCATGATTTGGTTGTAGCCGGAGTAGGCATCCAAAAAGCTTAGCAGCTCATGTCCCGTTGTGGCATCGATCAACTGGTCGATGTGAGGTAATGGGAATGAGTCTTTTGGGCATGCTTTGTTGAGGTCGATAAAATCAACTCTCATCCTCCATTTCTCATTTTCCTTCTTGACCATCACGACGTTGGCGACCCATTGGGGATATTTTAATTCCCTTATGGACCCGTTACCCAATAGCTTATCTACCTCTTTGTTGACGACCTTGTTGATCGCGGCATTGAACTTCCTCCTGACTTGCCGTACGAGTGGATATAGTGGATCGACGTTCAATTTGTGGGTGGATATGTCTCTTGGAATTCTCGGCATATCTGAATGAGAAAAAGAAAAATGATCCGCATGGTTAGTAAGGAATTCATGGTACTTACATAGATCGAAGAGGCTGTGTCCGATGTAGGATTTCTTGGTGTGGTCGGTGCTGTCAGTTGCACCGGGTCGAGATAATCGACCGTCGCTTTGTAGGCTTCTACGATATCCGGATCTTTTATGGCGTCCGTTGTCGGGTTGACCTTAGTCCCCGACACGGCTGATTGCTATGCCTCCGCACTATCACCTTTCAATTATTTGGTGTATGAGCAGTCTTGAGCGATTTGGCAGCACTCTTGTGTTGTGCGCGGCTCACCCCGAATATTAAACACTCCCCAAGGGGTGGGGAACTTGATCACTTGGTAGAAGCTTGAGGGGACTGTTCTCATAGCGTGTATCTATGGTCGTCCTATGATGGCATTGTAGGTTGTTTCCTGGTTCATGACGTGGAAAGTGGTTTCCAACGTAACTCCCCCTGCTAAAATTGGCAATGATACCTCACCGGAGTCGTTCCACTGCATTGTTAAAACCAGTTAGTGCTATGCAACGTGGTATTATCTTATCTTCGAGCCTCATTTGAGTGTGGACTCTTGGATGGATAATACAAGTGCCGCTTTCGTCATCAACCATGATCCTCTTAACGCCAGTGTCAGCAATATGTAAAGTTATGACTAAAGTATCATGGCGAGGAAAAGACAAAGCGTCGGCATCAGACTTATCGAATCTGATACTTTCTTCGAAGTCGTCATACCGTTCGTGGGCGATAGTTTTTAATTTGTGCGAGGTGGTGAATTTTACATGATTGATCGCTGAATCATCGCCTCCTCCGATGATCATATTGATGACAAGTGCTGGCGAAGGTGGCTTTGGTGGTCCCTGAGGTTGTTCCCTCCCTCGTGCGAAATTTACCTTTCCTTTATCACTGAGCAGCTCCCTCGGGTATCCTTGGTTCAGCATTCTGACCACCTCCTTCGTAGCCCTATGCAGTCTTCAGTTTTGTGCCCTCATACCTGGTGGAACTCACATAGGACATTTGATTTCCTTGTGGCAAGTTATGATTTCATCTTCTGCGGCCATTATACTTTGGTGCCCAGCTTCTCCAATGCGTACACTATTTCTGAGGGAGACACCCAAAAGTTATGGGTAGATAATAAAGGGGGCATACCTCTTTCGTTACGGAGTGGGGCGACATGTCGCTGCAGTGCTTCTATGTGTCTGGGTGGTGGTGGATGCGAGGATATGGTGTAGTGCTGGTGCCTTTCTTTGTTGAAACGTGAGGATTGTTCCTGCCGGCCTTCGCTGCGTCGATCCCTTCTTACTTATGACTGTATCATCGTGAGCCGTTGGGTTGGTCCGGTGAGATCATCCTCATCCGCTCGTACCTCGGCGCAGTAGGCATTGTGAATCCCCTCCCATGTGGTGGGGGATACTTTATGAGTCGGCTCAACAGCTTTTTGGTTGCTCTCGAACCATCTCTGCTCAACCCGTTTTGGAAGGTTGTTACTGCCATGCCTTCCGATATGTTTGGTAGGTTCATCCTCGCTCTATTGAATCTGGCCAAGAAGTCCTTGAGTCCCTCACCTGCAGTTTGCCGGACGGCGAAGATATCGTTGACCCGGGCCTCAGCTTTGTTTGCTCTTGCATGGGCGGTGGCAAATTTATCCGCCATTTCTTCGAATGTCGATATCGTTCTGGATGGCAGCTGCGAGTACCACGTTAACGCCCCTCCCATTAACATTTTCCGGAATTTTTCAGTAGTACGTATGGTACTTGTTCCTTTGATAGATCATTACCTTTCACAGCGATTAGGATCAGGTGGTCTTCGGGGTCTGTCATCCCATCATATATCCTTAAATAAGGCGACATTTTCAAGGTTTTTAGGATAGGATGAGGTGTAGATTCTTCGCTATAGGGTTGTTCAACGAATCTTCCCACGTCGCGCTTTGGTAGTAACATAGGGGCGCCGAAAATTTTTATCCATCCTTTCTTGATACTCTTAATTTGATCTCGAAGTGCCTTATTTTCGCTTTCCATTTCATCCATTTTGTTTAGGATGGCTGCAAGTGTTCCATCGCTGGTCTGGTCATTAGAGTGGTTGTTATTTGTTCGTACAGTGTCGTGTTCGCTGGTGATAGCGATATCAGTCGTCACTGGGTTCTTAGCGTTGTTTTGGGGCGATTTCTCGAGTAAGCTGCCTAGGGTGTTCATCAACCATTCTTCTAGTAGTTTCTTGATCACTAAGGGTGGGGTTTATTTGACCACATATGTGGAAGCTCCTTTTTCATGCAAAATCGTCAGATCTTCAGATGGAGAGGGTAAGATTTCTCCCTCTTGAATGCTGCCAGGTGTTGTGCTCAAAATGTTTTCCCTATCTGCTTCGTTGAGGGGGGTAATGAGGTTGGTTGTGACGCTGGCTATCGCTTTCAATCTTGCGTCATTTTCTGCCATATTTGGTATCGATATAATGTGAAGGAATGTGGATTGTTGATGAGATTTCTAGGTGCAAACTATGATTTTGATTGCCGAAATCCCCACAGATGGTACCAAATTGTTTGACTTGAAATTTAATGAATACTTGCAAGCAAATACAATCAAAAATAAATCAAAGGTAAATCGTAATCGAATATAATCAGACCTAGAAATGTATATAATATATTTTATTTGCTTTTTCTGTATCGAGCATTCCAAAGAGTAATATTGTAGATAGAGAGATTGGGAGAAAAATAGAGAGAGAGAGAGCGCTTTTATTAGAAAAAAAGGATTTCCCTTTTACAACATTGGACAAAATTTTACCCTATACACCTTTTATTCTCATAAACATTTATTGTAAGAGGTTTAGTTGGGACATGCCAAATTCGAAGAAAGTTTCGTAAATACTATTTCTAAACTATGATAAATAAGTCAGTTTAATAAGTCATAATATATGTGGGCTATATAATATATATTGCTCAGTATATATATATATATATATATATATATATATATATATATATATATATATATATATATATATATATATATATATATATATATATATGGGGAATATGGAGTGTTTGTTATGAGGTAGTGTTGTTGTGGTAACATAATAGGTTTATATTGATAATTAATATTAACAAATTAGAGAATATTTAAGGCCTAAATCTATGCTTACCATACACTGAAAAGTGAACTACGTTACTTAAGGGAAGTACATTGTTAGACCTCCGCCAATGGAACTCGACTTGACAACAAGAGTGTTTTCATGAGGCAGCAAGAGTGTTGCAAGATTGGTGCGCGAGCAGCACCAAAGTTAAAAAGGGAAACGAGCAAGTGATGGATAAGACTTTGAACGAATGCGAGGCAGCTTGGCAAGGGCTTGACAATGAGTTGCAGGCTAAGGGTGACACTTGATTATGGCAAAGGCATCAAGGCATGAGGCAGTGATACCAATGCGAGGCAAAAACGGATAGGCAAAGGCAAGCAAATGTGCAACGGGAAGGCAGTGCGTAGGCAAATTTGGCATGGCATTGAGTTGCGGCAAACAGGCCAAATTCGTGGGCAATGGCAAGGCAAATTGGGGCACAATGCAGCTGTGGCATTGGAGCTGGTCCAAGTCGAGGCATGAAATTGGGCAGCAACATTGGAATTGACCAAGTCAATGGCGGTTACCGGCACATGTTGTGCACATGGACAACAGTTCAGTTTTGTCCTAAAAGCTGGAAGGAGTGTTAGCACGTTTTTGGGCCATGATCTCACTATCTTTAGCATGATTTACATGATCCTAGTAGTTGGGGGTGTCAAATACACTAAAGTAAAGTTGTGGGCTGAGTGGGCAAGCGTTGCGGCCTAAAATGGGGCAACTATTGTGTAAATGGGGCTGATTCATGTTATAAATGGACAGCACCCATCCCTCTGTGGCTTATGTGACAGAAACATGTGAGAGCACACTTAAGGAGTTGAAAACGTGAAAGAGTGCATGTTTTCTGATTTAGGAAGAGTCCTAAGTCTTGTGAGGGTCAATAATGATCTTCATTTTTGTACACGGGTGTACTTCAGAGTTTGAGTTTCTTTGTATGCTCGAGTTAAATACAAAGTTGGGAAAAGAGTTTCCTGTAATCATATCTTTCGTTCATGTTTAAATTCTATCCCTTCACTTATATTTTCGTTGCGTAAATTAATTCTAAGCTTACTACGTTGAACGCTGCCTAAATAATTCTAAGTCCAAAGTTGCTGAAATTTTGGTGGAGTGTTAGAGCTAGCTAAAGTCAAGTTAGTGCTTGGCTGCCGCGCGGGCTGTTTTTGTGAAACATAAAACGCGCCCGTGACATACATCCTCTAAGGATCTGACGACATTCCCCTAAAATAGGGGAAGTTACCTAATTTTTAGAGTATATTTATAATATATATGTTGTACAATTTGTAATTCAAAACCAAGTAGTATATTATGAAATATTTTTCAAATTCTTAAGTAAATATGAAAATTTCCCATTTTTTAAGTACCGCTAACTTTAATCACCCCAGAATGTATGGTATATGCAAGAAGCCCATAATAAACATGATCATGACATGGGCTGGGTCTGATTGCACGGCGTAAAAATTGCACGGACTATCTAATTTTTAAATTGATAATTGAAAAATAATAAGCATGTGTGAAGTAATAGAAAAATGGCAACTGTTTTGTTGAAACACAGACAACTAGTATTCCTAGCTTATTACATGGTCAAAATATATTCCAAGAATATTTCACATTTGCCAAGAAAATTTCACAAAATTGGGATGAAAGAACAGAATCTGTAGACCTATAACTATTGCATAAATAGCGGTGATGGTTGTAATTAATATGGTAATATATGCAATGAGATGCATAATCGCGCTCTACTCCCCCTTGCCATAAATTAATAGGAGAGACCGTGAAGTTGGAAATGAAAACGAGAGGGAAGAACTTGTTGTGCCAACAAGATCACCTCCTCATCTTCTTACTTGATTTTACTCCAGAATGGTTTTTGTTTCTTTTCTTGCCACTCTCTTCAGTCTCCGGCTCAGAATGATTCCCCAGCTTGAATTTGTTGGATTTTACACTAATTACACCACCAGGAACTATCTTCCCACCACCATTCCGGAGAGCATTTTCAAAATCAGTTTCTCTGTCCACTATAGCGAACTGCTGAAATAGTTCTGGGTCCAACAAACCCTCCGACTTGGCTTTCATCTCATCCTACATATAATCTTAGGTAAGTAGAGAACTTTCCAAGCTAGGAAACCTTGCAAAGACAATAGCAAGCATTTTCAAACCTGGACTTCCTTTGCAGCATCGTGGAGATCTTCATCCACGGATATAGCATGTGGTTCCATCTTAATCTAAAAACAAGCAAACAAAGTGAAATATTCAGCAAAGACAGATGAACAGAAGATAAGCAGTTACAGTGCGTCAACTGCTCTTTTTGATGAAAACTAAATTGTTCATATTTTGAGGCAAACTAACACGAGAACAACAACAACAACAACAACAACCCAGTATAATCCCACAAGTGGGGTCTGGGGAGGGTAATATGTACGCAGACCTTACCCCTACCCGGGGGCAGAGAGGCTGTTTCCAGGAGACCCTCGGCTCAAGACATCAACAAAAGACGATAAATTAGTACTATCAATAGACTCATATTAAAATAACATAAAATAACAACATAACACAAAATAATAAAGTAGCAGCAGTATAAGAAATATAAGAAATACGAAATAGATGAAATGTATACTAATATCCAATAAATAACTCCATGTACTGATCCGTAACCTCCTACGATTACCTCCTAACTAGCTAATATCACTCTAGTGCGCTGTGGAATTATCCACAACTTCCCCCTAACCTACAACTTTAATGTTCGACTTCCACAATCCCCTATCAAGGGCCATGTCCTCAGTAATCCTAAGACGCGCTAAGTCCTGCCTTATCACCTCTCCCCAATACTTCTTAGGTCTTCCTCTACCTCTTCTCATGCCCACCACAGCCAGTCGCTCACACCTTCTCACCGGTGCATCGGTGCTCCTCCTCCGAATGTGCCCGAACCATCTGAGTCTTGTTTCTCGCATCTTGTCCTCTATGGGGGCCACACCCACCTTCTCTCTAATATATTCATTTCTAATCTTATCCATCCTCGTATGCCCGCACATCCACCTCAACATCCTCATCTCTGCTACTTTCATCTTCTGGGTGTGTGAGTTCTTAACCGACCAACACTCGGTCCCATACAACATTGCAGGCCTAACCACTGCTTTATAAAACTTACCTTTTAGTAAAGGTGGAACTTTCTTGTCACACAGGACTCCCGTCGCTAACCTCCACTTCATCCAACCCACCCCTATACGATGTGTGACATCCTCGTCGATCTCCCCGATCCCCTGAATAACTGACCCTACGTATTTGAAACTACTCTTCTTAGGGATGATTTGAGAGTCAAGTCTCACTTCTACTCCCGTTTCCGTCGACCCCGCCCCAAACTTGCACTCGAGGTATTCCGTCTTTGTCCTGCTCAACCTGAATCCTTTAGACTCAAGGGCATTCCTCCAAACCTCTAGCCTTTCGTTTACCCCGCATCGTGTTTCGTCAATTAGGACTATATCATCGGCAAATAGCATGCACCATGGAACCTCCCCTTGAATATGATGTGTTATGGCATCCATCACCAGGCCAAATAGGAAAGGGCTGAGTGTTGACCCTTGGTGCAACCCCGTAACAACTGGAAAATGCTCGGAATCGCCTCGTATTGTCCTAACCCGAGTCTTAGCTCCTTCATACATGTCTCTAATCACCCTAATGTAGGCTACCGGAACCCCTTTAACCTCTAAGCAGCTCCATAAGACCTCCCTAGGAACTAACACGAGAAGTGTTGGAATATTTGCTTATGTTGACTAATTGACACACAGCATTATGACACGTGCAGATATTGTTAGCTTGTTAATGTCAAGATTATTCAAACTGCTTTTAGCATAGGATGTACGCCAGAATGAAACATAACTCATTTACTTACCGCTTTAAGCCGAGATACAGTTGCGTCAATTTCTTTTGATGTTAGATTATTCAGGTATTTGCAAAGCCTCTTCATGACTTTCATGAACAAGGACAATATCTGCTGCCTTTCCAAATTCATTTCTCCCTGTAAAATAAGGAATTAAAACGAGCAAACAAAGAGCACAGGAGTTCATTGAATGAAAGTACCTTATTTTGGATACAAAGGATAAAACTAGCGGCCTAAACAAAAAGAAGGGTATTTCACTGCACACAGCATGACAGTGTAGATAAACTATTAAAATAAAGACTAGCAAGCCAGCAGACCTCTATTTCAGGGATGTCTTTGTGCTGCAGGCCATAGCAAAGCAAAAGGGAAGCCTGGGCATATGAAAGTGAAACTGGCAAATACTCCAAAAAATACACGCGCGCAAGTTTTTGAGCAACGTCTCGAATCTATGAAAAAATAGCTCATGCAAATTATTAACGTGGAAAATAAGCAAAAACCCAAATGTCATGCGCTTTTGAGATATTTAAATATCGCAGAATTAAAGGGAAAGGTAGCTTTGTCCTCCTTAGATGCTATGTCCACACAGTAAATATTGGCCAGTTTTGAAGGGCTTTTTGCGGCCACATTTTTTACCCCTTTTATTTCTTTCCCCTGTTTTATTATTGGTCTTTCTAATTCTATTGCACCGGATAACATGAACCTTTGTGATCTCCATGCTTAAAATTCTTTAGATATCAAATGTCTAACTATTGGATTTTCTTCCTATGTATCAAATTAGAACTTCAACCTTTACAACTGAAAACCTAGACACAAAACAGAAAGAGAGGACAACCGTGCACCTGCTATTAAATTATAAAGAAATATAAGACATATTTCACATAGTATCATTTTTGGTTCAGAATTTTGTTGTTGCCAAAAGTAGTATGTACCAATATGAGTCACCTAAAAGTGAATTCCAGTACATTATGGTGCTTCAAATTGGAGAGATGCACAACTTTAAGCTCTTTTTAGTGTTTCAAGTTGTTCAGGACTTCAGGCATGTTTACCACTATGTTTTTATTCTTAACCACAAGCTCCATATGATTGTAGATACTGAAACATATATCTGAAGAGTAGCACCACCACATAATATCCTCACTACTTGATATAGCTTATTTTCACTCTCATCACTAATTGAGATCTAACCAGGAGAAGTTTGAGTGTATCCAATCGGTGGAAGTTTGATTTGGTTTACTCAAATCAGGTTGTTTGAGTGGCTCAAAGTACTCAGCTTTCTTTCTAAAATATGACTGTTGGTATAGGACGTCCACTGACTTGTCAAAGTAAAAACTGTATTACAGGATATCTTGTTTCACTACTTAATATAATGTATTTCTTCACTAATCAACTCATATCTTACCAAGGGATAGTCGATTAGGCTATTTGAGTAAGCTTCAAGCCTCTTCATCTCATGAGGTTCCAAAACAAACTTCATGAAGTTTAAGAATTCACTTGAAGCAGAAGCAGTAGGGTCCTGCTCGACAAAGTTGATCTTCGGATCAAAGACACTGCACGATTATGGCCATCATAAGAACATGTAAAGAGACATACATATTAACTAAACACCAAAATGTTCAATTTTACCTCATAGCAAGCTTGTAGTTCATCTTCTGGTAGGTAGAACCCAACAGTTCAACTAACCTTCGCTTGTATTCTGAGAATGTTATAGACAACATCAATATATCGAAAGAAAGAAAGAAAAAGAAAGAACTAATAGAATAAATATTAGCTATTACAACAGCTAGTTAGATTGATGGGAAGCGAATAGAAAAGGAAGGGAGATAAGAAAGTGAGGGGGCACCATATGAAAACTTGTATATTTCTGTTTTCACCAAAATATGAACCGGAGTGAAGAAGACAATTTTCACCTCCTCGATGAGATTTTTCATAATTCCAGAGGTTGCTTGTAATAAGAAGTCACTACTCTCTTGACAATGTAAGAAAATTAGGGAACATATATTAGGAATCAAAAAATTTGTGTTCCTTTTTATCATTGCAAAAGATTCTTCCATCTCCTTTAAATTTTCGAGAACAAAAGCAACTGATACCTCGGTAGTAGGGACCATAAAAGCCCCACTCATCTGACCCAGCAGCTTCAACATCATCATTTTTCAATGCCTTCAAGACCATGCATGTGTATTCGCCAGTTATGCTGTTCTGATTCATTCAATCATATGTTATCCAATCACATGTTTGATCACAATTATAGTCCTCAATAGCAAACATCTAAAGAGAATTTCAGGAACAAAGGACTCTGAGACTTACCGGGGCATTGCCTATGAAAAATGGAGCAAACTTATGTTTTCTCCAAAAGCGGAAGAGATCCAAGGTAAGTCCAAATGAGACCCCAAGGTAATGGAGCCTTTCAGGCCGTCTTTCACGTAATGGGACAAGCAGAGGAGGAAGATCTGTTCTTGATGTTATATTTTCTTCGAGCAAAGAGAACTGAAAGGAAGGTAGTTCCAATTCAAGAACAATTACCTAAAAAGGTTCTAATTCCAGATAGAAGTTTTCTAGATTTTTCAACCATCTCACTTGCCATACTACAGAAAATGGTCAATCAGAAGCACCACAAAGTGCTATGCAGACAAACCACATCAACATGAAGCAAAGACAGATTCAGTGAGGAGTTATTATGATTAAACATTGTTAAAAAGTACCTTTTGCAGTTTTCGAACACCCAAATGATAACAGGAAAGCCCGTAACCTAAAGCACAAGTTGCAAAGATAGATCAAATAAGAATACCTTCTCTGCAGCTTCAGTTACATTGACTTGCAGAGTCTCCAGAGCATCTTCGGTCTCTACTTCAGATAATTGAGTCAGCTGACCCTCAAAGTACCTATTAACAGTAAATTAACTTATTGCGCCTCAAACAATCTATGTAGGAAAGATAAGCCATTAAAAAAATGGAGTGGAGAAGAACTGGCTTTTAACTTTATGTGGGGTGCGCGCGCGCGCGGGGGGCATACACACGCACGCACGCACACACACACGACTTTCGCTAACCTACTACATGGTTGTAGCAGGTTTCCTTAAATACTCTGCAAACACAAACAATAACAATGAGAGGACTTTTTGGTCTTTCTACCTAAATTTAAACCCAATAGTTTTATCCACTCTGTTAAACTAAAGCAGCACCTGGGTCCCGGGTTTGTTCCTTTAAGCAGTGGTTTCGGCATGTATTAACACTGTCATTAACAACTTGTGTAATGAACGAGGTAATGCCTGTTCTCATAAATACCAGAGATAATTGGAGAAGCTGAAATGGATGAAGGTGATCCAGTTCGCGGAAAATTTCTCAAATTGGTGTGTGTGTGTTTGGGGGGGGGGGGGGCAGAAGTTGAGATCATAGATAATTTTATCAAATGATTTGAGTGGAGAGCGGCACGGTGGCTTTTCTAATTCTTTTATTTGGAGAGAGGGTTTGGGTGGGTGGGTGGGGGATAAGGGGTACAAAATGGTGTTGAATTTAATTGTTGTAAAAAGACAAAAAAGCCTCCCCTATTTTGTGTTACAATAAATTGAAATGGACATTCAAGAAAAATAAGATAGGGACTGCGTATATATGCATGTGTGTGTTTTTTCTTTTTTTCTTTTTTTTTTTGGGGGGGGGGGGGGGAGGGGTGGTCTAACACGATCCCTATCAAAAGGGAGGACGTTTCTGTCCTTTCATTAGATAAATTTAAACCAAACACACCTTCCTCTATTCTTCGTTCATCCCTCCCGCCTTTTTCTTTCTCTACCCTTGTGAATTCCTCACCGCTCTGCCAAGCTCCAATGAGGTTTCAGTTCAAGTCTCTCTATTCTCACATTAGAGCTCATAAAAAGTAAAAGCCACAAATTCAAAGAGCATTTTGGTGTCAAATGATAATCGCTGAAAGATGAATGCCACCCATTTTCCAATAAATTAAAGTAATTTCTGTAAAGTAAAATTTGAGAAAAATCAGAAAATAACAGAACGGAGGAGAAATGAAGGGTAAATGGGCTTGCTTTCAGTGCAAACATATGAACTGAAAGGATGGAATTACTTAGAATTGTCACATCATTCACTGGAGGATTACAGTAAATGATAATGGCTCGAACTCTCTTTCTCTTTAGTGCATTTTTACTTAAAACCACTCTTTCTGTTTTGCTTCTCTGAGGATTGAAGGGATCTGAATTGATTACCATTTAGCTTCATAATCCCTTTAACTTGACTTTTTTTCCTTATATAGTTTTTCATGAAATTCTTGATGATTACCCAAACAAAGAGATGACTCCTTTTTTTATAGAATGATAAGAGTTGAACAAAGAGGTTACTCTAAAGTTCATTGTGTGGGAGAAAACGGCTTCTTGCTATCCAAAAGTTGCCTTGATAGCATGAGGGAGAGAAAGGGTTTATGATGTTAGTTTCCAGATGATGACGAGTTGTCTCCATGTTAAATAATTAGTTGCTGTGGTGCTGGATGAATTGACTCGACATATTCAAGGGGAGGTACCCTGGCGTCATGGGCGGATTTAGGGTGGAGTAAGGGTGGTCACCCAAACACCCTTCGTTGGAAAATTACACTGTTTATATAGTGATAATTTTAGTTTTTACATACAGATATAATATGTTGAACACCCTTGACACAAGGTAAACACTTGGCTCAGTGGTCAAGGGTGTTCAGAATGTGCAGAAGATCCCAGGTTTGATTCCCGACTATAGCAATCTAATTCTTTTTGAACACCCTTAGCATATATCCTGCCTCCGCCATTGCCTAGCGTATGTTAATTTCAAACGACGTAGTAATGACTGACGAGACATGCGGCAGAGTTAAGGATAAACTGGGGTTTTGGACATAACTCCTAGAGTCTTAAGGTTTAAAGTTGAGTAGGATCAAAATAGAGTACATGGGTGCGAATTCAATGACGCATCACATGAGGCGGATGGGGAAGTGGGGATTGATACACAAATCATTTCCAGAAGAGGAAATCATTTCCAGAAGAGGAAATTTCAAGTATCATAGGTCAATAATCCAAGGAAATGGGGAGATCGGCAATGATATCACACATCGTATTAGAACGGGTTGGATGAAATAGAGAATTGCATCATAAGTCCTATGAGATAAGAATGTGCCACCAACACTTAAAGGTAAGTTATAAAGGGGTTATTAGACCATCTATGTTGCATGGGGTAGAGTGTTGGCCAATCAAGAACTCACACCTTCAGAACATGAAAGTAACATAAATGAGGATGCATAGATGGATATGTGAGCATACTAGGAGAGATAAGATTAGGAGCGATATAATAGGCAAAGTGGGAGTGGCCTCCGTGGTGGACAAAATGTGGGAAGCAAGGCTAAGATGGTTTGGGCCTGTGAAGAGGAGCACAGATGCATAATGAGGAAGTGCGAGAGGTTGGCATCGATAGGTCTATGGAAAAGTAGAGGTAGCCTGAGGAAGAATTAGGAAGAGGTGATTAGATAGGATATGGCACATCTTTCGCTCACCGAGGACATGAACCTAGATAAGAGAACATGGAGGCCGAAGATTAGGTAGTCCCAATGTTTTCTCTCTTTTCGATAGGAGACATGGTTCTAGTTTAGACTTTATTCGCTCTCTCTTCGTCTTATCAGTATCATTATTATTATTAGTCTATTATTATCTTATGTATTCTTACAGTACTTACTGTTAGTTTTGTATTTTCGCTCTAGTTTTCCGATTGATATGCTTGTTGTTGTCCTTCTTTTATCTTTTCGGCCGTCTACCGGAAACAAGCTCTCTGGCTTCTTGGGATTATATTGGATTGTTGTTATTATCTTATGCATTCAATTTTATTACTATTGTTGTTTCTTTTACATTGGTTACCTTTACTATTTTTGTTGTCAATACTTTTCTTTTCTTCAATATTTTCATCTTAGCTTTTTTTTTCTTTTTGTATTTTTCAAACCTGTTTGAAAATAGTTTTTTTTAGCCAAAGAGTCTCGAAAACAGCCTCTCTACCGCAGACAAGGTAGGGGTAAGGTCTGCATGCATACTACTCTCCCCAAACCCCACTAGTGAGATCACAGGATATGTTGTTACGGTGCTAACCTAATACACTCTCCCCTCCCCCTCCCTATATATATATATATATATATATATATACATATATATATTATTTAGCACCAGCATGCAAAACAAGCAACGGCCTGTGGAGTAGGTTAATCTTTCACAAATTATAGAAAGCAAATGTGATCAAAGCAACTGTCAAAATCATATGGAAACCAGATGTGAGAATTGTTGTTAATTTGAAGCTACCTGGTTAGGAGTTCAACCGCAGTGGAACCATAACCCATCTGCAACACCACAGTGAGACATGGTTAGACATACTGATAAAATAAGGAAATAAAATGATTGATAATTATCAAAAACCTCCCTCCATGTCTGCTTTTAAATACAAACCTCCATTGTTGTAATATATGCAGACTGCCCCCATTTTAAAACTTTTTTCAGTGAGATGGGTTAAGATGACAAGACTTCTGTCATATTCCAAAATCTATCTATTTGCAGCTTTAACTATTAGTGTTAAATTTTGTATCGCAAGTCTCCCCTTTAATTCTTTTTATACTACAAAATTAGTGTGAAACCTTCACTAATCTCTTCAACAATAACAAAATGTAAAACAAAGTCTTCTTTCCCACATGGATAGAATAAATCAACTAACAATGACGGTGGGTTCAGTGGAACAAGAAATACTTCTGTATTTGATCAGCAATAAACATTTTGTTGCAGCAGCAGAGAAACGAAGAAGAAGCCATATATGGGGCTTGAGGAAGAAGAGCAACAGAAAGACCCAACCCTAGTCGCAACTCCCAGAGAAAGTTGCTCCAAGGGTGAGAAATATATCGATACAGGTCAGGTATTTCCTTTTCTTTGTAAAAAACTAAAAATTCCATCTATTTAAAATAAAAACAAAAATAAAAAATGCACACCCTCGCTTCAGTAGCTGCACATGCTTCATGCTTCAGTGGAAGAAGTGCTCGCTTCATTAAAACCACTTCGCCTCAGTCATCTGAAGCGGACTACCCCTCGCATTACCGCGTCAACGCTTCCTCCAACACTGTTGTTGCCTACTTAAGGTTTTTGTTCAAGTACTATAATTATACTGTAATGTATTCTTTAGGATGTAATGTTATGGCTCGATTGGTTTTACACATGTAAGTGAATTTAACTTTTTTAGTTTTAAATTGGTTACATTTGAGAAATACAACAGTATATGCAATTTTGATACAAGTATCCCTGCCATATTATCAAGTGCATAAAGAATAGTAATAAAAAATTACTACGAAATACAGAATGAAATTCTTGAAGTTGAAAGTTTTTGACTCTTTTCCTTGGTCACTTCTTTCAATATCAAACTATTTGTCTTTTAAGGCGAAACAACGAGGTTACCCTAACATCTCAAACCACGAAGGAGATCAATATTGTCTCAGAAGTTTTTCGTAAATTTTTTGAATTGGTAAGCATTACCCTCATTGCACTCGGATGTGTAGCGATGCGTACGATACGGGCACCTGAAAGGCTTGGGAATACATCATCAGCAAACTGCTGGGAGAACTTCCAAGGTATCTGATATCCAAAGGGCTGGCGACCTTCCTTCAGAGCTCTTTTAGCCGACTCCTGGGTGATTTGCCCCTCCAGGCAGACCTGTGTGTTTAAGTCAAGACATAGATCAAAAACTCTTAGTGCTGCTTCTTTGATTTCAAGAAACTGTTATGTTGAAATAAATACCACCTGTTTAATTCTCAGAAGTACTAAATTGAGCGTGAAAGAAGAGCACAAAGAAAAAGTAATCTCTATCAAGTAAATCTTCAAAGTTCGCGTCTCTAACAAATAAGGCTTATGATATCATGAGCGATAAACACAGACAATGTCATTGTCCGGGTTTGAGGCCAACGAGTACTGTCCTTATCAGAAAGGACTTAAAAAATCAACCTTACATGATTGACTTATCAAACAAGACCACTAACCTGGATGACACAAAGAATATCAGGAAGACGATTTTCTGACTCATCAACAGGGCCTGTGAAAACATTAGTTAGGCGCTCTTGCATTTATTTAATGAGCAATAAATCTATCATGTTCAATTGGAAAAGCATCAATAGGTTTTAATCATACCTAGTAGCACAAACAAGTTGTGAGCTGGAGCATCAGCCATCAATTGTAAATCATTTGGAGAATTTTTGTAATGCGAAGCAACATAGAGGGCCATCATTCGCTGCAAACGTTTCAATGAAAAAGGATCACAATATATCAAAGTTGACCAAGCAAAAATAGCCTAACGGTAAATAATATATTACTTCAAGAGGAAAGGTGATTTACCTGCAGAAATAACTCACTATCTTTATGATAAGAGAAAAGTGTGTCCCGGTTAACGTAGTAGAGATCACAATCACCCGGTTGTGGTAATCTGGTGAAAAAAAGAGAATTGTAACTATGGTTGACTTCTGTAGGAACTAGGTTAAGCCAAAGAAGTTTTACCTTCTGATACTTGGGATAGTATTTGTGACATCCAAACAGAGCAAAGCATTAAGCCACTGTTCAACGCGATCGCCAGAAGCATATCTAATCGATTCACTCAATTCTATCTTTTTAAAAAGCCGACCTACATTTGAGGGGAAAATTTAGATTTTAAACAACTAGATGAATGAAACAAGATTTTGCACAGACCTTTGACAATCGATCATACAACTACTTCAAACATCAATAATCATGAGAGGCAAAAGTACATCATAGAAAAAGGGTGATACTTATGAATGAAGAAAGCCCTGAGAGAAAGCACTATTTTTAAAGACAAGAGCGTATGTCAGCATTTAATTAAATTGAACGTCTAGTCATAGGAAACTTTCCATCATTTAAATTCACAAGTGGACCTGCAAGGACTTTGGAGTTGGAATATTTTAAAAGCATGTATTATAAGTATTTACTTTGAATAACTCCAGCCTTATTCACCAAAATACTTGGTTTTAGTTGCAAACACTCAGTCATAGACCTGCATTGCCCAAGGCACAATTTAAGGCATGAATTAAGATAAGAAAGACTATGTTATTTAACAAAACCAAGCACAATTGCAGATGTATCTCCTGGCTTTTAGTAACTACTAGTCTTAAGGTGTTTTCTATGTCAATGAATAATTTTTTTTTAAATTGCATAATTTAAATATTATTAAATGAGGGGTTAAGAGGGCTAAGGGAGCTACTAGGCTGAGAGTGGGGTCTTGAAACATAGAAACTTTGACCAGAAAATCTGTAGAGTTAGCGAAGATTCTCAAAAAAAGAAAGATTAATATAGCTTGTATAATTGAGACTAGGTGGTTAAGAGATAAGGCACGAGATGCGGGCAGTTTCAAACTTTGGTATTCTGGGAACGGAGTAGGTATTTTGGTTGATAAGGACCTCCATGAACTAGTGGTGGAAGTTAGGAGGGTGAATGACGAGCTGATGGCTATCAAGCTAGTTGTTGGAGATTTTACTTTGAACATAAACAGTGGATACACACCCCAAGCAGGCTTGGATGAGGAAGTCAGGAGACGTTTCTGCGAGGATTTGGATGAGATGGTGTGTGGTATCCCGTATACCGAGAAGCTTTTCATACAAGGAGATTCCAACGGCCACATTGGAGCGACGTCTGGGGGTATGATGATGTGCATGGTGGCTTTGGTTTGGGAGAAAGAAACGGAGAAGGAACGTCTCTACTGGACTTTGCTAGAGCATTAGAATTGGTGATAGCAAACTCGAGTTTCCGAAGAAGAGGGAGCACTTGGTCATCTTCCGGAGTTTTGTAGCCGAGACTCAAATTGATTATCTACGTAACAGAAAGTCCGATAGAGGTCTTTGCACAGATTGCAAGGTCATCCCAAGTGGAACCTCTCGACCCTTCATAGGCTCCTGGTCATGGACCTTGAGATCATGAGGAAGAGGAGGAAGCATAGCCAATATAGAATAAAGTGGGGAGCCTTGACGGAAACTAAAGTGCAAGAGTTGCGGGTCAAGCCGGTGACTATGGAGGCTTGGAGGAGTAGTGGTGACACATGCGCTATGTGGACCACGACTGCATAGTGCATTAGGAAAGCTGCGAGAGAGAAAGGAAGGCGCGTGACCTCGACCAAGTGAAGTGCATCAAGGACGAAGAAGGTAGAGTTTTGTTAGATGAGGGGCTTACCTGTCGAAGATAACAGACCTATTTCCATAATCTCTTGATCAAGGACGGAGACAGGAGAATTGAATTGGGTGATTTGGAACTCTTCGGGAGTCGTTGTGACTTTGGATATTGTAGGCGGATTAGAATTGATGAAGTTGAGGGAGCTATGCGTAAGATGAGTAAGAGCAAAGCGACCGGGCCAGATGAAATTCCGATGGAGTTTTGGAAGAGCGTAGGCAAGGCAGGCTTGGAGTAGCTCACTAGGTTTTTTAATGTCATTTTTAGAACGAAGAAGATTCCCGAAGAATGGAGGTTGAGCACGATGGTTTCTGTATACAAGAACAGGGGTGATATCCAAAATTGCAATAATTATCGGGGTATCAAGCTGCTTAGTCGTACTATGAAAGTCTGGGAGAGAGTGGTAAGAGCTAAGGGTGAGGAGGAGTATGTCTATTTCCGAGAGCCAGTTCAGGTTTATGCCAGAGCGTTCGCCTACAAAAACTATCCACTTTGTTAGGAGATTGATGGAGCACTATAGGGAGAGAAAGAAGGACTTGCATATGGTGTTCATAGACTTGGAGAAGGCGTACGACAAAGTTTCGATGGAGGTTTTGTGGAGATGTTTGGAGGCTAGAGGTGTACTGGTTGCCTATGTTAGCTTTATTAAGGACAAGTATGATGGAATAAAGACTCGAGTGAGGACGGTGGGTCGGGACTCAGACCATTTTCAAGTTATGATGGGGTTGCATAAGAGGTCGGTACTCAGCCCTTTTTTATTTGCTCTAGTGATAAAAAAGATATTGTATTGATACACGAGAAGCGAGACGGTGTGAATGCGCAATTAGAGGTATGAAGACAGACCCTGGAATCTAAAGGTTTCAAGTTAAGCAGGACCAAAACAGAATACTTGGAGTGTAAGTTCAGTGGTGAGAGGCTGGACTTGTAGGCCATCCCTAGGAGAGGGAGTTTTAAGTACTTTGGCTCTATCATTCGTGGGATGGAGAGATTGATGAAGATGTCACCCATCGAATTGTGGCGGGATGGGTGTAATGGAGACTCACTTCCGCTGTTTTGTGTAACAAGAATGTGCCACCAAAACTTAAGGATAAGTTCTACAGAGTGATGGTCAGACCAATAATATTGTATGGGGCTAGGTGTTGGCCAGTCAAGAGCACTCATGTCCAGAATATGAAGGTAGCAGAGATGAGGGTGTTGAGATAGATGTTCGAGCACACCAGGTTAGATAGGATAAAAAATGAGGTTATTCGCGACAAGGTGGTGTGGCCCCTATTGAGAACAAGATGCGGGAAGCGTGGCTTAGGTGGTTTAGTCATGTGAGGGGGAGGAGCACAGACGCCCCGGAGAGGAGGTGTGAGAGGTTGACATTGGAGGGCCTACGAAGAGGTAGAAGTAGGCCAAACAAGAGGTACGAAAAGGTGATTAGCAAGACATGGTGTAGTTTCAGCTGACCGCGGACATGACCCTTGATAGGAAGGTATAGAGGTCGAGGATTAAGGTAGTACAATAGGTCTAGAGTGGTCATAACAATAGTATTGGCACGTAGTCTCGCTTTTTGTTGGTAGTAGGTTTTTATGATTAACTATTATTTTCTTTCATTGTTGATCACCTTACATGGCTTTTTGGTACTATCCCTTCTTGTTTATACCTTTGTTAATGTGGTGCTTATGCTTTCCTAAGCTGAGGGTCTATTGGAAACAGCTTCCCACTCACAAGGTAGGAGTAAGGTCCGCATACACACTGCCCTCTCCAGACCCCACGGTGTGGGATAATACTAGGTATGTTGTTAATTATAAAAATAAAAATAAATTAGATAACTTTCTAAAATTAGAAATGCTGATCACATTTAAGTAGGGAAATCGAGTAAATGGAGGTCTTCAAAGAATAATAAGAATAACCTATAAAAATTATTGTTAACTTTTCCTGTTATAGAAACAAACAAGTAAGAAAATACTTTTATTATGATAATTTTTCAAATAATACAAATTGATAAGTGGCATTATAAACTTTAAAGATGACTAATACTTAATAATTTGTAAAAAAAATAACATAATAAATAATAATATAGCGGGCTGTCATTTGTTGGAATATTTATAGAATAAAAAGAAATAATTAATGACAACTCATAGAGAATATATTTTTATCTTTTACTATTTCATTCTTATTGCTTCAAGTCTTGCAAATATTAATCATTTAGAATATATTTTTCTTTATCATTTTGCATGTTGAAATAATTACCAAGCATAATTTTTAAATATTATACAAAAATTCAATAAATAAAATTTAAGTTGATTTTGAAGTTCTGAATATTAAGATTAACATGCAATGTGTTATAGTTATGTTGCATAATCCAAATAAGGAAAGAATTTATTTAAGGTAAAATCTTTATTGATTTAAACTTTTAATTATTAGATTTTTCTAAATAATTCAAATGAAAAAATTTAATAATCAAAATTTTAACTGATCTAAAATTCTACATATTTTAAAATAACAGTAATTGTTTCTAATGATTATGTTTATGTTGTTTCCAGACTATAGTGAGCTATATATTTATGTTTTTTATTACTTTTTCATATATTTCGTCCGCATTATTTCAAAAATTTGGTTTTAAATTTTCATAGTATTCATAATTTGTCAGAATGGGTTAAAGATTATAGGTGGTCAAAATATAGGCTACACTTCAATGCCATACGTATATTTTTTCAAGAAAATAATTATATGGATTTTGATGTATATTTCATAGTTTTATCATTTAATTTGGGAGAAAACTGAAAAATATGCATTTAATGGAATTCCGAACCAAATAACAGTGCTCTCTCATCTCAGTTTTCTTTGCTTACATAGTTCCTCGTGATACCATTAAATTTCAGGCCATATGGACTCTACACACCATAAGTCGAGTGATGACTAGCAAAACTGGAGCTGAAATACCTGAAAGTGCATTATCTGCACTGTTGGACTTCTGACTTTGTTCCTCTAGTTGCTGCAGCAACTTCAGTGATAAGGATCTTCCAGTACCTTCATAGCTTTTAAAAAAATAATAAGAACAGATTCATCATCAATGCCGTTAACCCCAGGGTAAACACACAAGACTGTTCAGCAATATTCTTCTGCCGTATAAGTGAGAAAGAAATAAAACTACAGAAGAAACATATACTGCAAAGGAGGTTCTTTGGTGTAGGAAACAAAACTAGAAGAAGCACCATATATTGGCAAAGGAGGTTCTTTGGAGAGAATAACATTACTAGATGGAAACTAAGCAGAACACAGCCTCATACCCGTTCACAGTTGATGCAAGGAAGACGAGGTATGGACCAAGCAAAGATCTGACAACAGGTAATGGAATAGCTGCTGCTTCATCAACCACCAACAATTCCACTTGTGATAGCTTTTCATGCTCATGTGGTAGTATATACTGGCATTGCATAAATGATGTACAGAATATCAGAAACTCAGACAAAAGGAACACTAATTGCATTAGACATGATAAAGTAAATCAATGATCAGATACTTGCAAATGCAAATAATGAACAGTACGGGTGTAAAAGATACTTATGTTTCTAAGAAGAGGAAAAATATTAGTTTAATAATACCAACATATTGACAACCTTAAGAGAACACAGAAGCACAAGAGAGAAATACAAGATATCCAGCCAGCATACAGAAATTACCACCAAGAGGAACTAAATTAGAGCAAGCTTTCAAAATACCATCTAATGTTCAGGGACAACAGAAGATGCAGAAAGTGATATCAGATTCAAGGATTATTCACCGCAAGAATGAGCTTGGAAAATGGAAGAGCCATTATCATGATATAACTCCTCTCCAATATTACAAACCTGAATTGTTTGTCTGTGCTGCTTATAGATGTTGATCCTCACGATAAATTTTTTAAACTCCGGATTATTGCTTTTCACAATATCATAATCAAGGTGTTCCTGTAAAAGAAGCATATAGTAAGTTACAATATCTCTACATATGGTCATAATCAAGGTGTTCCTGTAAAACAAGCATATAGTAAGTTACAATATATCTACATACCATCAGCAGAACGTGAAATCAATCTCAGATACCAACTATATGTGAGACAGGGAAAAATCTCTTATAAGAGAACTTTAAGTAAATCTTATAACCATATTTATGTTTCTATGCACATTTCAGTAGGGGAAGCATTTTCTCACTTAAAAGGACTTGAAGGGCCAAATGGCTGACTCAAAAGGAAAAATAACATCCCTGGAAAAGATAGATTTCATAGAGACTATGAAAATATCTCTGTATACCATCAGCAGAACGTGAAATCAATCCCAGATACCAACTACATGTGAGAGGGAAAAATCTCTTACACGAGAACGCCAAAAAATCTTATACCATATTTATGTTTCTAGGAACATTTCAGCAGGGGAAGCATCTTCTCACTTAAAAGGACTTGAAGGGCCAAATGGATAACTCAAAAGGAAAAATAACATCCCTGGAAAAGATAGATTTCATAGAGACTATGAAAATTGATCCTGCTCAAACAGATATATCTGCTTCTCACCTTGTACTCGAGCATAGCAAAACCCTTGCAGACAAAGTCAAACAGAGTTTTCAGATTTTCAGGACTAGGTGCTGTTACGTAAATATTGGAATACCTGTAATAGCAAACTTTAGAAGTTAGTAAAGCAGGAACCCAAGGGTGTAGCCAAGTGGTAATGAAGTGGGTTGAGAACCTTGAAATCACAGGTTCAAACTCCAGTAAGACAAAAAGCACTAGGTTATTTCTTCCCATCTGTCTAAGCCTTGGCGGACAGAGTTATAAATACATGTTGCTGGTGAGAGGTAGCAGGTATCCGGTGTATTTAGTCGAGGTGCGCACAAGCTAGCCCAGACATCACCGTAGAGGTGTCAATAGTTCGGTTTGGTCGGTTATTTTGTAAACTTTGTACCATACCAATTTTTCGGTGGTTCTATTCTATGTTGCGCGGACTCTCCAAAATGTAGCCGCACCTGTGTCGGATCCTTCAAAAATGCACTACTTTTGGAGGATCCGACATGTATCCGGCCACATTTTTGGAGAGTCCGAGCAACATAGGTTCTATTATGTATAACCAAAATTATACATTTGAAACCGTCCCAATCATATCGGTTTCTCTTCGGTATCGGTACGATTCGGTTAATTTTCAGTATTTTTTTTAAATGTCATGTAAAACCCGCCAGTAGAAGTAGAATGCAATAACATACATACTTTTATAGGACTTAGCAAAACTCTCTAGACATTTTTACATTGGTGAATTAAGAAAATATGAAAGATGGCTAGAGTACAAATCCATCAACTACTCTAGAACAAGTAAAAGAAACTAAACAAACTAATATAAAGAAAATATAAATCACACGAGTGGAAAGATATTAACCAAGCTGGGATTGGGACTCAAGAACAAAGTCTATAGAAGATTAAATATTAAAAAAGATAAATCTAAATGAGAAGAAAGGAAACATAATCAATACATTGTAGTTTGCTACTCATAATCGCTACAATACCTTGTGTCTTACTATTGAATATACCGGAAATAATTTAGTTTC
The DNA here is from genome assembly GCA_032618575.1 of Nicotiana noctiflora. Lineage (NCBI taxonomy): Eukaryota > Viridiplantae > Streptophyta > Magnoliopsida > Solanales > Solanaceae > Nicotiana > Nicotiana noctiflora. Next base: position 188,250 of record JASVEL010008219.1, on the reverse strand, counting down.
AGTGGGAATAGCATAATAGGTTTGGGAATTATGATTTTGAGTTTATTACTTGTTGGCTTGTAATTGTTTTCATAATTCAAGGCCCAAGGAAAATTTAATGTTTTATTATTATTATTAAACTTAATATATATTATTTTTTACATGTAAATTTATTCGGTACGGTTTGGTTCGGTATTTTTCCGATTTATTTTCATAAAATAAAAAAACTACCCTAATTATCGGTACATTTATAGGTTTATAAAAAAACCTACGATCTTATTAAAAGATACCTCAAAATCGATTCAATACAGTGCGGTTCGGTCAGTTTAGTCGGTTTTTAAATATCCATTGACACCCGACCACCGTTGTTTAAAAAAAGTAGAATCACCGAGAGGAATGAATATTGAAACCCAAACCAGATTTACCCTGCAGCAACAGCCCCTGCAATTGCCAACCCAAGAGCAGCTGACTTCCCCCGGCCACGAGCAGCAAGCAGAGCAACAGTGCTTCGGAGCGTCTTATCCAGGATAGCGTCAAGAAATGTGATCACTGCTTTACCCTATTTCATATTGTTTGATTAATAGCACCGTACAGTAACAGGACAAAAATGTCTAAATTGAGGTGGACAGACAACTGTTATTTATGGTGAACTCATGTACTACAAAGTCAGATATTGAATTCATTCATTTAACCTAGTAAAAATAGTTCTTTCAAAAATATACGAAATAATTAGAAAAGAGTTAAGATTTATTTAATGAAAGCATGGAAGAACAAGAAGTTGTTTTTTATGAAAGGGAAATGCAGGAACTCCAACAGATAATATAGACATACTGAGGACTTAACATGCTAGTAAAATTACCAACTTCAAGACTCAAAGCCCACAAAGTGATATTTCTTTATCAGCAAGTCATATTCTTTTACTTAGAAAGTGAAGCTCTGTTCTACTTATCACAAGTCTTGACGCTTTATTTTATGAACGGTTGGCCCAACCGAACTGCATGAATCTGCAACAAAAGGATTGCACAATTCAACCAGCGGCCTCTTTTGTCTGTATTCATCATCAACACTTTGGATGGAGAAATCTACTTTAGGTAATAATTTCATCAAAAATAAAGAAAAAACCATATTAGAATGTTTAAGTGCTGACAACTCTCAAATTTTGACTTGTTGACAGTTGATTTTCAACCCAAAAAAGTAGGAAAAGAATTATTCAAAAAAAGAAAAAAAAAACGATACAAGCACCAATTAATGATTAAGCTTTAAATTAACAAGCTCCAGTGGTTGTACTTACTACAGCACCCACTCTTTTATGAATAATAAGGTAAATAATTTTATTAAGAATTCAGGGAACCCCATATACAAGCCATATACCAAAAGAAGAGAACCTACACCAAAATAGAGTTCTCCATAAAAGAGGCCCAATCCTCTATACAAACGGGACCTCATGATTACACCAAAAATAAACAAGAAACAAAAGACTATATTGCAATTTTCTAAAATCTTGTTCCACCCTTTCAAATGACCTATTCCTCTCTCCCCAAATAACCCACATGATTGCTAAGGGGCAATGCTCCATGCCCTAGGGTTCCTACTCCCTCTCATGTGAGCCAAACTATTCAACGCCACGCCTCCTTGATTGTGCCCGCCATCACCTATTGCATCCCAAACAAGTTAATGACCAACCTCTACGACTGATTAGCCACTTGACAATGCAATAAGAGATTATCTACATCTTTGCCCGAGCTTTTGCACATGAAACACCAACATGAATAATCCTCCTCTTAGATTTTCTGCTGTCAAAATCACCCCCTTTGCTGTCATCACACAAAGAAACACACCATTCTAGGTGCTTTGGGAATACCAATAGAGCGATGAGAGAATATATGCTCCTCTCTCTCTAGTAGACACTTATAAAAAGATTTAACAGAGAAAATACCCTCCCTACTCTCTCGCCACCTCCACATATCAGATATATTATCTGATGAATCCAACCCATACAATAACTCGATCAAGTTGTGGAACACTTCCATCTCCCAATGTTGTAGGTTCATCCGAAATCTCAAATCCAAAGGAACTACCCTCTTATGCTATCTATTTTTTTTTTAAAACTGCTATTAACTGCATATTGTCTGATTACTTAGTGATTCTAGTTACCAGTGGTTGCAACCGATCCAACATTCCGCCGCAAAAAAAAGGGACAAAGTATCCACAGTAAATTTAAATTTTACCAGGTTTCAAGACATTATCTCCAGTTAATCTTGTGTTCTATACAATAACTCAGTTAAACATCTACCTTGCATGCAAGTGAACTCTTTATCCTGGGGTTAGTTCCACATAGTCTAGTAAATGGCTATGAATGACATATTCAGAGAACAATTGAAAAACCAAATGCCAACTTTTACAGTTCAAGCAAAGTAACTAACCTGGTCCAAGGTACAGCATTTACGAATAAGAGGACCCACAGGGAAGTCTTCATTCAATTGTTCTTTTAAATTCCTTAATTCCCTTTCTGCTTCTGAAAGCCCCTCCGAATCCTTTATCAAAGAAAGAATCATGAATGCTTATACCAAGAGATTAACAAAGATAGTTACCCTGTACTAAAAGTGACTCCGGAAATAGTAATTCTTTCGCAGTTAAACATCTGATATGGTGTAATTTGCCCAAGAGTGAACTGCAAACGACTCTCCAGTGAGGGGAGGACACCAATCGGCACCTAAGGTGGGGTTCAATGCCTAACAAAAAACGGACAAAAGAAAAAAGGATGTATGGCTGAGGGGGCAGCTATAAGTCAAGTGGAGATCCTCTATTTTCACAAATCCAGTTCTCGATAGTAAATGGAAAGAGTGTCTGGGCTCAAAGAGGAATCACACAAAAGCAAGAGAATCCCTTCCTAGATAAGAATGATTATATCACATACGCTTAAAGGGGGCAACGAAAATAGATCACCAAGTTTAGCATAGTAAATGAGAACTATAATTTATATGGACTATCATCTGAATCAATGTCTATCATCTTATATATATGGAAATCAATAAATAGAATGACTCATGACCGAACTGATCCAGGAAGAACTTTACCTCTCGAACAGGAACAGCAGTAATATTCTTCATGTGGGAGGATATTGGTAGAATTTCAAATTTATCATTCATGACAATACATGTTTCACATGATGCAATAGAGAGTATAAAACGCTCATTAAAGCGAGGGGTAGCATGAGCATGGGATTCCGTACGAAATCTGTTGTGAATATCCTGCATTTTCGCAAAACTTCAGTGAGTCTTAAGATTAAGCACGCATAGAAAACCAATTAGCAATCTGCAAGCCAGTAGTAGCTTCTTCATTCAAATACTCTTCTCCTTGTGTGTGTGTGTGTGTGTGTGTGATCAGTTGAAATCTTATTTAACAATAAAGAGCAAGAAAGAGAAAACAAAGAAGAAGTAAAAAAGGAAGAGACATCATGAATCTACTACTTATTCAAAGTTTCCAGCCTAGAAAGCAGAGCAATTGGGACTGGAGTGTACCATGGCCATAGCGTAGAGGCTCGTAAGAGAGGACAAAGTGCGAAGCAACAATACAATTAGTCCACCACCTTCAACTGTCTCTATTGTTCTCGCAAGAAGATTGGGTGTCAAAGCCTCGAAATCCTAGAACATCATAGAGGAAAAGAAATGAAATTTTCCAAAAGATCACGATTACATTTACATAGAGGCTTAAAATTGGAAATACGAAGTCAATTTGCTGCAAATAGTTTATGGAAATTTAAAACCTCTCCTTTACCTGTAGTACACACATGCCATAAGTGTTTCCTAGAATTCTTTCTGAATCTCTATACAAACAATAGCTGACGCCTCCGGTTTCAATGAAAAGTTCAAAAGGTTCTACTTTTTCAGGGTCCAGTAGTCCCCTCTGCATATATTTTTTCACTTGCTTCTTTCTCTTTTGCTTGTGACTGCAAAAAGACGATTGCCTCTATCACCGACAAACTGTCTAAGTGACTAATAACATCCACCGACAAACTGAGATGAACACAGTGAGAAAAAAACACAGAAAACAGTCCCCACTAATCACTCGCAAGATAATCAACCCAATATAACAACCTCCAGAAAAGAATGACTATAGCATTCCTTCCGTTGCCTGAAAATTTGCCAATAAATGTACTCCAGATATAAAGATGAAACTAATTTCTCATGCAACAAATAGATTGACTAAAGTTTCAAGACAACGACTACGCCTCAATCCAAACAAGTTGGGGTCAGCTATATGAATCATCACTGACCATGCTACTCCATATAAACTCATCGCACTGACCATGTTACTCCATATAAACTCATCGTAGGGCAATATTATACAAAATAACAATAATCATAATAAGTAATAGAATGCATTATACCGACGTATAAATCTCTAAAAGGCTAAACAACTCCAACAAAAGCATAGGATGCAGTGACTAAAGTTCCAATATTTAAAAATAATAATAATAATAATTAATTCCTAACATCAATCTTCGGCCTACATTTTATCATATTACGACTATACAAAATAACTGCTACAACAAAGTCAAAAATTTTATCAAGCAGCTCCATAATAATGTCAAATAAAATCCATGGCAGTTTATTCAAATTACAAAATTTAATCTAACTTCCACGTAGAATTAACAAATTCATATTTGAATAAAGGGCAACAACAACAACATACCCAGTGGGTAGAGTAGAGTGTATACATATCTTACCCCTGCCCCGAAAAGAGCAGAGAGCTATTTCCAGTATACTCTCGGCTCAACAGGAAAAAAATAAAAGAAAAGACATGTAACAATAAAAAATACCATAAACAAAATAATCACAACAAATAAGTGAAAGGATAATAACACAAAGGATACAACAAAGACCGCTAACAAACCTAACGACTCTAACAGATTACCCGGTACAAAGAGGAAAAACTCACCACTACCCCTAACCTACCACCCCAATGCTCAACTTACACATGTTCCTATCAAGAGCCATGTACTCGGAAATAAAGAAAACCGACTATATCATAATTCCAAAAAAAACAAGCAAACTTGGGAATTAGTAGAGAACCAACCTGCTAAGCTCAAGTTTGTCCTTATAGCACCAAAGCACAGTAGGCCGTGACCTCACTACAGCTTTGCTCAACATGTAGTGCAAATTAACAATCTGTTTTATAAAAAGTAAAGAATAAGAATAAAGTTCAAATTTTTAACAGCATTTACGCAGATAAAAAAGAGGAACGAAAAGTACGTGCCTGGTCACGGGATTTGTCACCAATCATGACAAACATAGAACGGTGACGATTTCTAACCCCATTCTCTATTAGGGTTCTAATCGATTCATCCACTCTAATCGTCATTGTTTTCTGCTAAGGGTTTTCTTCTACCTCTCAACTGTTGTAATATCGTTTAGGACTGCTCTGTTTCTGTCTGCGGCTCCGCGCTGGTCTGCGTTCGTGTACTGGGGTTTAAAGAAGGTTTATGTCAATATAAGAACGACCGGATTACAATTTTGTATTTAAGTTTAGGCCATACTTTAATTTTCACTTTGTCATAGAATACCGCTTTGGACATGTACCCCCAAGGAATATATAGTTTTATAATTAAAAAATTACAAAAATAATATTTAATCAATGACTTTTGGTTATAAAACAAAAAATAGGTTTTTTTTAAATGATGAATGTTGATTTCCTTAAGCTAACTCAATAAAAGATGAAATTCTTCTCGATAAAAATCTTTAAATTCTTTATTCTTACTCTTAAAGATTTATGGGAACTACTTGATTAAATAAAAAAATTGCAGTTTAACCAACAAAAGAAAAAGATTTGTGTGGGAATATCTTATTATTGTTATTAATATTATTGTGACCTAATGCTAAAAATAAGCAAATTTATATCTATATCTATATCTATATATATATATATATATATATATATATATATATATTATATTTAAAGCACGAAGGCCCTTAACCAAATGTCGTTCGCCTTTTTTACCCTTTAAAGATAAAGCTCACATTGGATAAAATAGTCATTTAATTATTTTTCTAATATTTCGAAATCGTCATTTAATTAATTCCCTAACATTTAGGAGTTTGTATAATAAATTTTTTCGTATTTGAATTATATTAAATATTCTGACATTTAAAACTCTTAAATTATTAATATTTTACCTTATATAAATTATACTTAAATCATATGTAAATCTATCTATCTATCTATCTTATTATAAAAGCACGAATATTTCACGCTAAATATTGAACGACTAAAATATCCTTAAAATATTAATGAACTTTGATACCCTTAAATATTTTATATAAAAGATAGTTCTATATTGGATAAAATAGTAATCTAATTCGTTCAAAACTAATAAGCGAATGTAAAGTTCTAATACTATACTAATTCTTGGTGGGCAATTATATAAAACAATAATAGAATTCCACGTACTCTTGAAGTCTCAATAGCAATCCTACGTTTAATGAAACACATATATTGGCTCTATATAAACAGTTTCAGTTGCATTCACTCTATTACAATCCAAAACATCTGCCCGAGGATTTTTTAGAGGTAATTTTCGTCTCTTCTATTATCATATTTTATAAATTATATTTGGCTCTCTAACACAGCCCAAAAAAAGGCTACTGACAATTAAGAAGTTAAATCTTTAATTTTGTGCATATTGGCTGACAATTCGTCCACATCTTTATGGGTTATTGACAAAGATCTACAATAAAAATCTATCACTTTTATTCTTGTAGTTATCCCACGGAAGTTAGGTGGTGTTTGACCCAAATTTATTATGCTTTTTTTATGTAAATTTTTTAAAATAATAGAAGTTGTGAGCTATTTGATTGATAAAACAATTATAAAAAAAAATTAAAGAAAGGCCTTTGGTGGAAACCAAAACTAAAACTTGCAAGCCCAGTTTGAAAAAAAAAAAAGAATCAGCAACTTCAATTTTCGAAAGAAACTTTTATAGGAGACGTTTCCAAAACTGTTAAAGAAATATAATGAAAGTAGGTATAAATTTTTAAATTTTTCTAAAGTAACTCCAGCATTTGCTCACTACTCTATTTATCTATATTATAATTACAACACTTATTATACCCTTTAATATTTCAAGTCAATTCTTACAAGACTTGACATAATTGATAAACAGTTTGTGATGAAAAAGCAGTAATAAAAATGGGTGATATAACAGAGTTGAAGATACAATGGTAGTTATATTTAACCAGAAAATGTGACGGCCTTAAATTTAAGGTCACGTGCTAGCGACGTTCTAAGAATTTTGTGCTACCCTTCATGGATCATCCCTTCAATTGTTACTAATATTTCGCCAAATATTATTGCCCCAATCCAAGGGGTGGTTGTGGCACATGAGACATATTTATTTATATAGACTTTGGTTCGTCTTGTTATTATAAAAGCACGAATAATTTATGTTAAATGTTGAACGACTAAAATATTCTTGAAATATTGACCGACTTTTATGCCCTTAAGTATTTGTATAATTTAAGGATCTAATTGTAAATAACTTAACGGTGAAATTCTTTTCCAATCTAAACTACACGTACATCCCTACAAAGTTGATCCTACTGGCCATCTATTATTTTTGGAAAAGAATAATTTCACTTTTAAAGGGTATTGTCCTGATCAACGAAAAAACTCAACTTGGACAAAATTGTATTATATTTTTTGTATTCTACCTAATGCTACGAGTTTGATACCAAATTGAATTTTATTTGTTGATTAGGACAATATTAATTCTTACACTTGTTCGAAGAGTCTCCCAAAGCAGAAATCTAAAATGTATTTCTACATACTAGGCTCTATTTAGCAATCAATATATTGACCACGTCACAAAATTTTAACAGCCTGACCTTTTTTATTAATGGATATCAATTATATCTTTAATATTTTTATTAAATTCTATTTTTTCCTTAATTCTGCATATCGTGTATGATGTATCTAGATTTTATGTCGAAATATATATATATATATATATATATATATATATATATATATATATATATATATATATATATATAATGCCTCATAAGATATAAATTACTAAATGACTTTCTATCTTTGATTTTTTTGTTACAATGTATCTTGAGAAAATATGATTTTTATGTCTTCGAATCATTAAGGCTTAACTAAATCTAAGAAAATCATGAAATCAGAAAATTAATATTAAGTATTGTTACATTCCTTAAGAATTTTACAAATTTAATTGCATAATTGTATGAGTCCATAATATTTCGTTCTATTTTGTCCTTTCATTGTGCGAAATCATTATTAATTTTTGTTGGGTTGAATTATATAATATATTTTCTTGTTCTTAGGAATAAAGTATTAAACTTTGTATATATTTAATTTCGTACATATTTTGTTGCAATTAGTTTTAGAATATTACGTGTATGCACTTCATAATATTTGACATAAAGTATTCGTGCATCGCACGGATATAGAGACTAGTACTATATTAAAAGCACGAAGGCCCTTAGCAAAATGTCGTTCGCCTTTTTTACCCTTTAAAAATAAAGTTCACATTGGATAAAATAATTATTTAATTATTTTTCTAATATATCGAAATAGTCATTTAATTAATTCCCTAACATTTAGGAGTTTGTATAATAAATTTTTCCGTATTTGAATTGTATTAAATATTCTGACATTTAAAACTCTTAAATCATTAATATTTTACCTTATATAAATTATACTTAAATCATATGTAAATCTATCTATCTATCTATATCTATTCTATATATATCTATATCTATATTATTATAAAAGCATGAATAAAATGTTGGATTATAAAAATAACCTTTTAATATTAAGTGTAACAACTCACAATAAAAAGTCATAATCGAAATTCTAGACATTAGCCTTGTAATCCTATTAGTTTTAAGACAAAATACTAGACATTAGGAATCCTATTCCTACATGATTACCTTTAACAATTTGATTTTATTCTTTTTTTTTAAAAAAAATGATAGTTTTTTCAATGTTTGCTACTGCTGAAATTTCTATTATATAGAAAAGGAAAGATGGTTGACCAAGGGTATATACGTCATTTCATAAAAAAATTATGTTTGCATTTCTTAAGTATAAAATACACATGGATCCCATATTCCTCTACCCATAACTCTCCTTCAAATACACAATGCATGTGTTGATTAGACTATTTGTGTAGTGCAAATGTTCATTTTCCCTCTTTTTCTCATTTTGGAAAATTATTAATTTTGTTTTATTCAGATAGAAGTTTCCATAGAGAAAATAAAATTAATTTTTAAATAATACAACAACAAAAAGAAGTATCGATTTTTATAAGATTTTTATATTTAACCATACTATCTTAAAGCAGTTTAAAAATAAAAATTAAATGATTGTCATCTATCCATTTTGAAGACGATTTCAAACTAAATAATTTTATATTCAAAAGTAATTTTAAAAAATATAGCTTGTTAAACCTCAAAAGTTAATTAACTAAATACCAACAAATAATAATTTTAATAAAATTACAATGTTGGGCCCTTATACGGGCCTTTCCTCATCTAGTTCATATACAAAGAATGAAATTTACACTGTGCAATGTCACTACACTTCGTTTATGAAAAGTCCAAGAGTATCCTTAAGAAGACTTTTCGTAAATGTCCAAAAGTCATCTTCTTATATTTAAATATTATTAAATAATTAAATAAGGTACATTTCAATTATTTAGAAGGTTCTTTCATCAATTTAACTTTTAATATTTAGGGTTCCTACTTTTATAATGGCACGTGATGATTTAAATATGTATTTATCTGAAGGAATAATAAAATTTAATTAATAACATAAATTTTATATATAATAATAAAACGATCATCTAAAGCATAATAACTCACAATAAAAGGACATAATCGGTATCCTAGACATTAGCCTTCTAATCTTATTAGTTTTAGGACATAGTACTAGACTACTTTTTGGAATCTCATTAGTATAATTACATTAGGGCATAGATATAAAATACTACATATTAGCATGTCAACTTAATACCTTTAGGAACATGTTAGATTTTTTATTAATATAATTATTTTGGGGATATGGACATCATTTTTAGCCATGTAATCCTATTACTTTTATGATGTACTTCTTTAAAAAATTATATTACTAATTAATTTAATTTAAAAATATATTATATTGTCCAAATTTATTTAGAAATGGGAGAGCCTATGTTATTATAAAAGTACGAATATAATATTGATAGACCAAAATAGCCCTAATATACTAAACAGAATAACTCACATGGAAATGACATTGTTGTAATAACTTATTACTTATGACCTCAAACAAAAAATATTTAAATGGCAAGAAATATAAAAGTAAGAACATATCCAACATTCAGTGACTTCTTGCTTCGTGTCGGAAACGAAGAAGGGCATCCAATAAAAGATGATTTGGTTGTTCTAGAACACTTGGTTATCAACCCCAATGGTAGTAGTGCATTTAATAAGGAAAATATTTTTATCATTGGATTAAAACGCAATTTATAAGGATTACATAATAGAAATTACAGAGCTATCTTAGCTAGCAGAATTGAATTTATTGACCAACTAAATAAAAGATTGATTGCTAAGTTTTATGCTAAAAATAAAATATTTTTTAGTTTTGACTCAGCAAAAGTGATAGCAACAATTACTACCAAGAAAAATACTTAAATACTTCGATACCAAATGACCTTCTACCGTACATATTTATTGTCAGGTTCATTATTTCTTATGTATATTAGTGTGACTATATATATAATAGACTAAGTTAAAATTGATTTTTTATTTCATATATGTTGATTTTGAAGAAAAATATGCCCCTCATGCTATTGAAAACTTAGATCCGCTGAATAACTTATGTACGTACGATATATAGAAGTTTTGACTATAACGTCATATATGTAGAACTTATGATACTGGTCAAATAAATATGTGTTTATCCCTTAATTCAACTTTCGTCTTCAGAAATTAAAGAATATAATTCTAAATTTGTGTGAAATAAATTTTCAGCATGTTTATATTTTGTAGTTATAATAAATAAATCAGAAGAACAAACATCCTGAATATTGGACTATATTTACCATAATATGTTTTCTTATGTGAATAACTATATGTTGCACTTTCAAAAGAGATATCAATGCCGATAACAAGAGTTTTGCCTACTATAAGGAAACATATACAAAAAACACTGTCTATAAAGAAGTGTTCGATAAGATACCATTATATTAGATACCTTTAAATTATAATACATAATTATCTACTTAACATGACTAAAATTAATCAATTATGTAAGTTTTGATGATGTCCTTTCATTTTGGATTCACGTATTATGCTAGTGTAATAATATTTTTCGTTATTTAGATGATTGTTGTAGTAATATATATATAATTTCTCTCATTAATTAAATGTTATTATTTCTTCATCTAAATAAATATTCAAATCATTATGTGCCAATTATTAACGTGCAACGCACGTTTATAGATACTAGTACTATATTAAAAGCACGAAGACCCTTAGTGAAATGTCATTCGCATTTTTAACCCTTTTAAAATAGAGTTCATATTGGACAAAATCGACATTTAAAATTATTTCCTAATATTTAGAAATTTTAGATCAACTAAATTTTGTACTTTAAATTCTTTCTTATTTAAACTAGGTAACAAATCCTAATATTTAGGACTTTAAAATCAATTAAAAAATAAATTATTAAAGAATAAAGGAAAGGAAAAACTATCAACAACCCCAAATCAACAACAAACCATTGGGAAGAATTAGTGGTACGTGCATTAAAAATTGTTACTAATTTATGTGATTTTCCTTATATAAACCAACTTAATCTTACTTATGCTATTACGAGGAGGAAAACATAAATACCACAAAGTAAATGATTGAAACCATTGTAGACATGAACAAGACTATTCAAATAAATATGAGAGAGTGATTAATTATTAATATTAGTTTGCATAATTTATCTCATACTATAATATTAAAAAATTACACCTCAATAATTTTAACAAGTTACTACAAAAATATAAAAGATAGAGAGAGGTGTTGGGATGTTGACGGTTAAAAAATACGAATAATTTTGTAAATACAAATATCCAAAGCTAAATATTAGATTGACTTTTTAGGCTTGAAAAATATAATTCTAAATAAAATTATAGTCAAATTTAAAACTTGTAATGAATTAATATTATTAATTTCAATCAACAAAAATTAAATCACTTCGTTTAATAAGAAAAAATATTAAATTTTAAAAAAGAAATCCCATTCAATTTATTTCCAGATTCATCATATAAGCAAACCCTTTTTTTCAGTTGACAAACTTTTAGATACAAAAATTATATTTTTGTATAGAAATAGCATTTGAGGTGGAATGAATAAAAATTAATGCAAAATCAATTGTAATATAGTAATAAGCATCAACTGCAAAATCCTATTATACTCTTGAATAAATTTATACATGGAAAGTTTAAAACAAAAAGAGTAGAGTAATTAAAATGTAGTGGTTGAACTTACTTTTTGTGATAGTAATTTATAGTTTTATTATGTTAAAAGTAATTCGTGTGGTATTTCTTATATATTAAAGAAATAGAACAAATTACATTTTGCTCGTGAGCAAAAAGAAGGCGTCCTCTATCAATTGAATGAGATGATTAAGAACTTATAAGGGATAGAGTTTCTTCTTTTTTTAAACTAGCTAAATATGATCAATAATTATTTTTTTTAGAAACTTACAATTTTTAAGTTACTTTATTTTATAACTCAAAGCATAATAATATAAAATTTATGTAATTCTTTCAAATATTAGATTTGTTGAGATAGGGTAACACGTGCAATGCACGTACACTAAGAGTAGTAGCACATATATATTGTTATCAGAATTCTTTAACGACTTTTCAAACAATTTAAAAATTGAATATTTTGTTATAAAATAAAGACTGTAAAGTAAAGACAAGTATAGAGAGACACTAATATATTATTCGAATTCAAATTGATGTACATAATGAAATAAAAATCCTTCTATTTATAGAAGAAAGGAAGCTGCTTTGTAAGCTGCTACTGCAAGCTGCTGTGTAAGCTACTACAAGCTGCTGTGTAAGCTGCTACTCCAAGCTGCTGTGTAAGCTACTACAAGCTGGTGTGTAAGCTGCTACTATATCCGAATGGATAATCTTCTACCGAGGGTAATGTTTATCCATAACCAGATACTGAAAGGATAAACTTATTATACCCGGTATGGATAATCTTCTACCGTAGGTAATATTTATCCATAACCGGATACCGAAATGATAAGCTTCTTCGGGAGGCTTATTTTCAATAGAGTACTAAATAGATAAACATATTTACGGCGGAGTCACATACAGATAAGCTTCTTCAGGAAGCTTATTTACAACGGAGTATGAATATCCATAATATAATATATTTATTGCACTCCCCCTTGGATGCTCATTAAAAAGAGTACACATATTTAGTGATACGCATTGCTAGGTGCCTCATTAAAAACCTTATAAGGAAAACCGTGTGGGAAAAACCTTAGTAAGGAAAAAAGAGTGCATCGCGTATTTACTCCCCCTGATGAAAACCTTATTTCAAATATTTGAGTCTCTGCATTCTAAACTTGTATCTGCATAACCAATACGATCTGCACTACATTTGTTAGCATTAGCAAGATACATAAGTGCATAGCAATTGCACTGAGATCGAGTATTTCAGGACCAAGGAGTTCCTCACCCTCTTCTGGAGGTCGGAACAGATCCTTATTCGCTTCAAATGAACGAACACCCATTGATGTACTTAATGGGTGCGCTTGTCCATATAAAAGCGTTCAAAGACCCTTTATGTATAGGCAAATTGATGGATAAAGATCCCGTCTGCTAAATATTTAATTTGCATACCAAGATTTTATTTTTCCAAGATCTTTCATCTAAAATTCTTTCTTAAGATATTCAATTGCCTTTAGAGCTCTTCTGGAGTTCCAACAAGATTTATGTCATCAACGTATATAGCAAGTGTAACAAATTCTGATGACATTTTCTTTACATGGACAAATAACATTATTTATGTAACTCTCTTTCAGCAAATACTCACTAAGACGATTAAATCACTTGCGTCCAGATTGAATTAAACCGTACAAGATCTTTATAATTTGATCGAGTACATTTCCCGAGACTTTGAACTTATATGCTTCAGGCATTTTAAATCCTTCAGGGATTTTTATAGAGATTTAATCAAATGAGACATATATGTTATGACTCGCATTTAAATGGCATGACATCTTCAGGTGTATGGACTATTGGTCCGATCCTCACAATATTTCACAGTATTGTGCACTATATTGTATCAAATATATCGTCGACGATCATATTGTGTCAGTTTCTAGGCGACATAACTTGTTGAGATCTCATCACTTTCTTTATTTTTAGGTACCTCAACTTCTTCTGGAGTTTCATGAAATGTTATGTCGTGGGCCCTTCTAGAGCTTATTTCCTCCTCATTATGATCATTTTGATCATTAGTTCCTTATCATTTTTCAATGATCGTTACCTTTGTAACCGATTTATCTACCACGCTTCATGCGTACAGTAAACACTATCCTTCAGGGACTTTAAATTTTAATAGGAGCATTTGCAGGTGAAATATGATATTTGATTTTGGATCAGCAAATGCTTCTGGCATTTGACTTGAATTATCTTCTAAGTGAGGATCATGATAATTCCATTCATATAGCATATTTTTCAGCTATTTATTCCATTCCCCAAATATTAGAAAAACTAACATATATCCCCAATCTTCTTTGGGAAACATATCTTTATGCATTGTGGTAGAGAAATTAATCATATACCACACATCAAAAGATAGTAAAATATTTGATTTCTGATCCTAAACCAATTATAAGGGGAGGACTTATCATTTGTTGGTCTGATGCATACAAGTGCTTCTATATGCAATTTAGAAAATCTTAGACCAACACATGAAGCTTTGTTCTCATAAATAATAGTTAGGAAAAGGGTCAAAATTGCCCTTGCACTATTGCTAATTGGTTACTTGTGCCACCCGTTATACTTTTCGGCCATTCTCGCCCCTACCGTTAATGAAGTTATAAAAATTACCCCTAGCCCAAACGTTTTGACACTGTGGCAGCTGACCCCTCAAATTTTTCCATGTCAGCTGCCAACACATTAATTTTTCCAGATGAAAAGAAACGAAAAAGATAAGGAAGAAAAAGCCAATGTATAATAAGTGGGTTCCATCTTCTCTCTTCTCTCTCTTCTTTTTTAGCAGAAGGAGAAGCAGAGTCGTTTCCATTCCAATGGCAGTTGTGAAACATTTACTGTATGTTCTCTTTCTCTCTCTAGATATTTCTATTTCTCTCTCTTGATTAGCCTCTAAAAATTCGTGCATTTTTTCTGTGTGTGTTATGTCAGATTCATTCCACTCAAATCTGACTCCAAAAATCTCGTTTGTTTTGGCCTCTGAAATTCACTGTTTTGCTTTGAGTGACTCATATTCTCTTTTCTCTTTCCTTGTTACAGTAATGGCAGTTTTGAAGCAAACTGGCAAGAAATAGTCCCAACCACACTTTTTCAGTTTTGAGCTTCAAGTGTGCTCAAAATCAGATTGATGCCGTCTTAGTTTGGATTAATTTAAAAAAAAATAGAATATCCATTTTGGGTTTCCAAGTTCACGGATCTGAAAATTTAATGGATGTTCAGTGATTTATTGTTTAAATCTTCTGGAAATCATATATTTGTGTTAGATTTGGAGCTTAACACATATGTTATCAAGATTTAAGAGAAGAAAACTTGAAGCCTCCATTTCTAAATAGTGAGAAAGGTTGAAGAACTCGTCAAGTTCTTCGAAATCTGAAAAAGTCATCGTGAAGAAAAAAATGAGAATCAGTAGTTGTTGTTTTGGGAAATATAAAGTTACTTGAATCCAATTTGGGATTGTTTGGTTATAACGGTGGTTGGAGCCTAGGTGCTGGTGTCTTTGAGTGGGTGTGGAAGAAGAAACAATAGGGGAAGAAGATGGCAACTGAAGAGTGGGCCCGATGACATTGCAGTTGACGTGGCAGCTGAGTAGGATAATTTTAATGTTGTCAGCTGCCACAGTGTACAGACGTTAGGTTTAGGGGTGTTTATTCAAAGTTCTTTAACGGTAGGGGAAAGAATGGCCGAAAAGTATAACGGGTGGCACAAGTAACCAATTAACAATAATACAGGGGCAATTTTGACCTTTTTCCCATAATAGTTTAGCCATTAATAGGAGGTATTCATTGCTAAACTAGCTTGTATATAAACCAGCATTATCAAGATAAACTGTCTTGATTTCATAATCTGAAAATTATGCTCTTAAGTGAGAAAAATAATTTCAAATGCCAAACTGCAGGTTGACAAGAAACATACATGTAACCATCTTATATATGCATCTATAAGTGGTTCACATGATAGGTGAATGGGCCCGTATTCACCTTTTATATATTTCATAATCAGGGGTCTTAGTCCCAACTTTAGCTGGTATAATCAATTTATTATGAGAACAAGCAACACAGGAGAATTCTTGAAGAATCTTCTAGTTCTTCAGTATATGTTTATCTAAATTCTCAAATAGCTCATTTAAAAATGGCAAATAAAAACTTCAAGTTTATCATGGCATGTGCTATCTCTTAGTAAACTTCTGGTATGACATAAAATTTTACATTAGTAAACTTCTTATTTACTATGGCTACTTTTGTATTAGTAAACTTCTGGTTTATCGTGATACATGTTGAAGTAAAAATCGAAGAATAAGGCGGGTAACTTCTCATATACATATTATTTTACCCCCTATAATTGTGAAAAAATGATGATTTTTCAATCTTTCAATCATTTATAATCTCAATATGATAGCCATTTATTTTAGTAAACTTCGGGTTTACTACAACCTATGTTTTGACCACAATAATATAATATGAATGACATATTTGTAAATAATCTCTTCGAGAGCATTCATTTATAATCCACAATCTAATATTTATCGGACACTACGAGTGTCACGTGTCTTCTAGGCAAACAATTATCTCTTCAGGAGTTGTTGATACATTTGTACTATCAAATATTGCTATGATACTTCTGGTACCATAAGAGAAAATCACAACCAAGTAAACAATTGTTTAAGCACAAGAAAACTCCTATTCATAATATTTTCCTACTTTAGGAGGCAATCCAATTGTATTATTTCTTCAGGAGCGGATTTAAAATACGAAATATTGAATATATATTCTCTCAATTATATTACCTCTTCTGGAGGTAAATATATTTACATCAAAAGTGCGTTCATATTTAATATTGCCACATTCACTTCAGGGAATGGATTATTATTATCAAAAGTTCTCATCCTTCAGGAAAATCGAACATG
Organism: Nicotiana noctiflora; assembly: GCA_032618575.1. Taxonomy (NCBI): domain Eukaryota; kingdom Viridiplantae; phylum Streptophyta; class Magnoliopsida; order Solanales; family Solanaceae; genus Nicotiana; species Nicotiana noctiflora. The sequence continues at coordinate 170,839 of JASVEL010008219.1, read as the reverse complement.
ATTATCTGAACGCGCATTAATCACAACAAATTGTGATGCCTCAACCTCTTTTAAAATATTTACTACTTCAGGAGCAAATCGAGGCGTGTAGAGAATATTTATGTATCTTATCTTCAATTGTAACCATAGAAAGTCTAAATTATCACTTTTGGTGATCATAGGCATATACCACTTCTGGTAGTTAATAAAATATAATTACAATGAGATATACGAAAATAATTACTTCTAGTAGTTGTATATTTCTTGCAAACTCTGCTAGAGTTTAAGTTGATCTAATAATAATATCCATATTCTTCAAAATGACATAAATAATATATATTATAGTAAACATCATTATCAAATCATAACTTTTATTTATGTACAATTACATAACCATACTACTTATTTCAAACAACAAAAATCAAAATATTTACATTTCTACAGATTCACTGCCGATTACATGACTTGTTTCTCCTTCTGATAGTGCAAAGTAATCAGCTACATCTAAATGCATGAAGTCAAAATTATCTTCAGAGATAAAATTTGCTTCAGCATTTTTCTCTGTCTTTTTCAAGGAGGCTTGATAAAGCTCAACCTGGTGCTTTGGCGTACGACAGGTACGTGACTAGTGCCCTTTTCCTCCACATCTACAACATGCACTTTCTGCATTTGGTGCTTGCACCGCTTCATGCTTTTGTTCCTTCCTTTTCCACTGTTGGTGGCGAGGAGGGTTCTTTGGTGCGTTATTATTACCATGATTGGGATTTCTTCCCCGACCACGGCCATGACCACAACTGGGGCCATGACCTCTTCCATGTTTGGATTGGTGGAAGTTCGTCTCATTCACTTTAGGGAATGGACATGAACCAGTAGGTCGACTTTCATGGTTTTTCATTAATAGCCCATTATGTTATCTTTAATCCTTTTACACTTTTATTTGTAACAGTTTCCCGTATTTGCAATACTTTCTTGTTTACTTATTTTCTTGCATTTAAAGTCACAATTGTAGCATGGCCGGGAACCACACTACTAGATCTTGAGGGGTGCCTAACACCTTCCACTCGGGATAATTTCTAGCCCTTACCCAACTCTGGTTTTCATCTCTAATTCTTCATAAAGTGTCCTAATGCACTATAATCATTAGGTGGTGACTCTCCAAAATAAAAAAACTCAATTTCCAAATGGGATAAGAGTCGTTTTGTCCATAATGTCGTAAACGTGATTCCGCGAGAAAAAAATGGGGCGTCGGCAAATACAGGGTTTTTCCTCATAACCCGTTTAATACATAGTCTTTACCCTTAACTATTTTGAGTATCGTAACTGTCATTAGGTACGTAACTGTCATGAGGTTCGTTGACGATCACGTACACAGTTAGTTCCAAAATACTTTAGGAAGAGTTTGAGAAGTGACTCCATTGTTCTCATGGGAAGGAATGTTATGATGAGTGCCAATTAACTTCTTTTCCCCGCACTTGGCTCTTCTTAGGCTTGATCTTTGCTCAATCTTTTTGCCTTTTACATATGACTGCATATTCTATATAGTCTCCCAAGTGTCGTGGAACAACAAAATAGCAAGAATTCTATTAAGATTATTATTATATTTATATTATTTAAGATTACAAAAATTAGATGAAGTTAACTGTGGTTAAATACTACTAATTTATAATTAAATAAGATGACATATGTCATTTTATTATTGATTTAGTGTATACACCGGATGCGGGTAAGATTTTTCTGTTATACCCCTATTGTCTTGCTTTTCTTCTGCAACTTCTTCTTCTTCTTCTTCATCATTTTCCTAGATCATCATAAAGTTAATTTAGATTATTTCGCTATTAAATTGAATTATTATCTAAAATTTCTTCTAAAAATATTCAGTACCTACCAATAAAGCACTATCGTGAGGACGTGAGCAGAAGTGGATTAACCAACGACCATGATCCATCAATGAAATTAGTGCTGAAAATATTTTTAAAAAATCAGCTAAGCAAACCTTATCCTTTTTTTCTTCTTAATTCTTTAGTAAAAACTCTAAATTTCTGCTCCACTTTGCACCAAGTGGAATCATATAACTCGATAATACTTGTATTTAAACTATTGTACTTTATATGCTTATCGAGTATTTCAATTTTTTTTACTATTGTGTGCCTAATTCATTTGACTTTATTAAGAAAAACAATTTTCTTTACTCCAATAAATGTCTTGTATTACTTCCACTGTATTATTTTTGTATCTTGCTTTAATATTAAAGCTATCTTATGATTTGGTTTTTGGATAGGCTAGATAGGAACGTGGGGACCATGAGTCAGACAATTGACGTTTTTGGAACATATAAAAAGCTCTAAAAGTTTAAAATTTACAGAAGCAAAGAGTTATAAATCAGGGGTATAAATAAATAAGTGATAGGCGTGAACGCATGAGATGGACATTGAGATGGGCCCTACAGTTCAGCCATCTTTTCTAGTTTGTACCGGCAATGAAGCTAGCACGTACAATACCTCTAAAACGGATAAAAGGTGAAATTTCATAAATACCTCTACATAAGCAAGCATGTTGACGGGGAGGTGCATGCTAACTCCCACTTATAGAATAGTAGAATATGCCCAAAATACTGCGACGAATGCAGCCAATAGAGCAATTCCAATATGTCTCGGTCCAGTATTACGATATGTATCTGAACGTTATTATGGGGTATTAAACTTGATTACTTCTCCGAGATACCAAAGGTTATTGATCGCATAAATATTGATAACCTATTCATTTCATTTAATAAACGAAAAAACTCACGTCTGATATGGATGGCGTTAGTTTGAAACGAACATTAGCCAATATTATAATAATTTTTCTCCAGATATGGACGTATAACGACTTCACGGGTCAATGGAGAAGGAAACGTATCTCCGTTTGATCATAGATTTTGGCTTTATTTTATAATTTTTTTAAAAAAAATGTTTATTCATGAAATATGATATATTTTGGGAAAAAAGATTTAAACAAATTTCAAGTTCCCAAAAACTGGTTTAGGATAATATTGGGGTAAATTTTTTCTTGCAAACACAATTTCAAATTTCAAAAATTATATTTCAACACAATTTAAAATTCAAGTTGCAATCAAATTTATGTGGAAATGCTAGCTTACTAACTTGAAATACCTAAGATTTTCACTTTCACATAGGGAATTAGTTTATTGTAAATTTTATAGAAAAACTTAAGACATATAGTACTTGTTTTCCGTTTTATTTTGTGCAGGTACTTTCATTGTCATGAGTCCTTTTCTCCAGTACGTGGATTTTGTTTGAAAATTTCTGACCGTGCGTCTATCTGACTATATACTTCTCATTTTTAGTATTATGCTTTTTAGTAGTTAATTTAAATTAAGACTTTAAATTATAGGTATTTATTATCTATGCTTGTAGGAATAAAAATTCTGGTACATAATTCGCTCTACTGCAACTGCGATATGGAGGATTGGAAGTGTCAAACACTCTTGTATTGTTACAACATTAATTGTAGGCCGAATAGGCTAATGGCACATGTACTTTAACCACTTTGTCATGCTGGTCCTCACACTTATATATGTGCCAATTGAACACTTCTACTCATTCAAAATGCGAATAATAAACTCTTATATAACGTGGCATATCCTATGTGTCATATGTGGCTTCAATGCATGATTCACACGCATGTTAGGAGCGTGAAGAGAGTAAAAAAAAGCCCTAACGATAATAAATTAGCCTACTTAACATACATCTTCTTCTTTCTATCTTATTCTCCATTGTTAAACATTATAGAAGCTAAATTTAGGAAATTCGATGCCTTCTTCTTTCTTTGTTAGCTTCAACAGTGAAAAAATAGAATTTTATTTTCCTGTGATTCTTCGTTGCACATCAATTTTTGCCATCTCCTTTAGTTTTGAATGTCGATTTTTTTCTGTTTCTCCTGCAACAAATACGATATTGCCGCCTCTTCTCCTTCAACAGTGAGGATGGAACCTTTGTGTTATTGTGGAGTCGTTGCAGATCTTAAAATGTCACGAACACCCACCAATCCTAGAAGGAGGTTCCTGGGAGACCGAAGATATGAGATTGGTGAAGGTTGTGGCTTTTTCAGATGGGTTGATCCTGCGATTGAGGAAGAACACTACAAGGCTCTTCTTGCGGCTCTTATTAAGAAGAATGATCGATGCCATTATCAAAGAAGTCAAGGAAGGTCTAAGTTCAGAGTTGTCGCTATTATAATTATGGTTGTAGTTGTTCTAATGTTAGCAATTATGTTATTTGTTTAGGATTGATAGTGCACTTTCTTATTTCCTGGGTTTAGGCTACATATTTCGTGTTGATGTAAAATTTTTGTCATGGAATATATTGACAAAGGTTCCATTACAGCAACAAGTACTAATATAATGACATGTGTTATAAGCAGTTAATAAAACATCCAAAATAAGGGAGTTGGTTTACAAAATATTGTGAATGATAGGCATTCAACAAAAACATACATAATGAAGTAGCTTTAAAAAATATTATCTACCACAGTCAATAATAACATATATATGTAAATATTAGTTGAACACTTCAATTAATATCTTTTGTGGCTTGGCTGCTTGGTGTGGATTGTGTAACTGGTGTGGCTTGAGTGGTTGTAGCAAACTTTTCCCTCCTGTAACTCTGTTCTTGCAGCTGCCTTTGTGTAACTGCTGCTCGGCCCTTCCACTTTAGTCCAGGTGGTTTGAACCTAAGGTCATTATTGGTAGGAGCAGAACTTATGAGTGTATAAGGATTGTGTACCACTTTGTCAGTAGCTCCAAACAACATAAAAATAAAAGGTTATGAGTGATGAATTATGTAGTAAACCACTATATAATTGAGTTGAAATATTTACCCTTTGTATAATCGTGTCACTTGAATCAAATAGCACACCATATCCTGGTGTCTTTGGTCTCTTAGACCCTGCATATGCACCACCTATGCTAGGCTTATTGGTATTCCTTTTTGGACCTCCTGCAACATTAGTTGATTGTTATGTTCTTGGACCAATGATTGGTGGAGTGAAGGATGCACTTTTCATAGTTGAAGGTTTGTTGTTGATCCAGCAGTTGGTACTGATGCACTTCCAGCTGCTGCAGTTCCACTTTCAGCAGTTGCACCTCTACCTGAACTAGTTCCAGCCCTTCCCTCTTGTTTTTTTTTGCATACCCATAGCCAAATTATCATTAGTAATTGATTTCTTTCAATATTAGTAACAACATAAATGTTAATACTTACTACTGATGGGCATCCTTTCTTGTTATGTCCTACGGTCATGCACACAGAACATCTCATTTGTCTCCCTATCCTTGTACCCTTTCCAAACATTTTCTTTGGTTCATGAGAAGCCTTTGTCCTTTTTTTCTTTGGCCTTTCGGGCACTGTAGTTATAACAAGTGGCTCAATAGCTGGCAGTGTGCTTGTTGGCCACAAATTCATACTTGTCACACCTCCTTTTCCCGCTAACCCGCGAGGGCGCGATGAAGTTTAGGGAGTTTTTCCAATTAAAGGACAATCGAAACGGGATTTATTTAATTAATTCAGAGTCGCCACTTGAGAGATTTATGGTGTCTCAAGTCACCGGTTGAATCCCGAATCGAGGAAAAGAATGACTCTGTATAACAATCTGCGAATCAGAAATCTGGATAAGGAATTCTGTTAACCCGGGAGAAGGTGTTAGGCATTCCCGAGTTCCGTGGTTCTAGCATAGTCGCTCAACTGTCATATTCGGCTTATTTATCTGATTTATACCATGCTTTAACTTATTTGCAAAATTTAACCCATAACCGCTTTTAATATTATTGTACAAGAATTGCAACGTCGTGAAAATGTATTTCGGATCACACCGTACCAGTACGCCTGTGACCTTTAACGCATTTTGACTTCGTTGAAATTTGGATTTGGGTCACATAAATGTGCACCCGAACTTAGGGAGATACAGTTATTAAATACGCGCTTAAATCTACTAACGCGTTGTTATTTTGAGGAGGCCGTGAAAATTCACTAAACGACCAATCCCGAATTTCTAAACATTTTTTATATTTAAGAAAAATGAGAGCCCCGTATTTATACATTGATGGCGAGATGCACCTCCTTTATTTTTTAAAGGCTCAACTAAAGTAGCTAAATTTTTTTTTGTCTCTAAAGTTTAATTAATCCATGAATATAAATTTGAACTCTTAATTCACAAGGTAAGCTTAACAAGGAAATCATATTCATTTGAAACAGCAATCCTAGTTACCTTAGGTGCATTGTTCAAAAGCTCTTTTATCACATGAGAACATAAATATATATTTTCAAATGGTTAAAGAACCCAATACCACACATCTGATTACTCATATTGAACGAATGTGGAAGGAGAACAATCATGCTAAAAAGTACACCCCAAGTTCACTTGATTAAAACAATATGTATTGCCCATAATCTCAATACTCGGATGGAGAAGCCTGAAGGTTCCTTTTAGAATGTTTGCTGCTTGGTACAATAATACGAGCTAAACAATTATTTTATAACCAAAGCAATTTCCTCATTTAGGATCTTGATAGTACATATCACTCAAATTCCTTCCCAAATTATGCGATTCACAGAACGATGTGACTATTCTAAATGACCACAAAGAGAACTTACGAAGAGAATACCTACTTCGAAAGTGAGCCAGCAGAGTTTCACTATACTGGAAAGCTTATCAACACAAAATAATAACAAATAAACTTGTATTCTAATTAAATGTGTTCAAATTTCAAGCACCAATACAGCAGCGCCCAAGCACGAGGTATCAAGTCCATTCAGACTGTGCCATGACAAAATTACCTCTAGACACTATCTGGTAACATAAATTGAGGATGCTAGAACACTCAAATCCGAACACTGATCTTAGCTAGTTCCCTTTTAAACGATACTGATGCCTCACAACTTACATGGAATCATCTTTCAATATTAGACAATTGCATCACTTATTATCATGTTTTAAGCCTGCAATAAACCATACAAAACAGGGACTTGCTAGGAACATAAAACGGAAAAGGGCCTAATATATCCCTCTACTTTGTTTTATTGTTCAAACCTGTCCCCCGTTATACTTTCCGTCCAAATTTACCCTTGCCGTCAATCAAAGTTCTATATTTGCCCCTATTTTAACGGCCGGGACACGTGGCACATTCTGAATACGGAAAAGGGCCTGATATATCCCTATACTTTATTTTATTGTTCAATCTTATCCCTCGTTATACTTTCCGTCCAAGTTTACCCATGCCCTCCATCAAAGTTCTATATTTGCTCCTATTTTAATGGCCGGGACACGTGGCATATTTTAGGAGAAAGAACCAGTACAGAAAGAAAAAAACTCAAAACCGACTTAGAACCCATGACCCTCATGCTCGTTTTTCCTAACTTAATTTTTTCCCAAACTTCTCTTAAATAAATACTTTTAATCTGTGTAAGAGATTATCTTAGTTTGACAAAGAGATGAGGTTCAAGACATAAGGTTCTGTCATCTCTTTGCTTGTTGCCAATATTTTGTTCTTTACTTCTATTTTCTTATTCCTCACTCCCTTACATTTTTTTCTTCCTCTTCTTATCACTGAATGAAACTCCACCTTGACAATAAAACTACTCGAAGTCGCCCACAATTCTTTGCATATGTATTTTTTCAATCTCATTGATTTAAGAAAAAATTGAAATAGGTGTGGCAAAAATTTTGAAACTTCAGACGAGCTTGACGGAATTCTTTCTCCGGCGATCTCAAAACAACGATGGGAGGTTGATTCCAATTTCGAACAATTATATGAAGCTGGGAAAGTAATTTCTACGGCTAAAATAAATATAGTAAGATTTCATACATGACCAAGTACTCAAGACCATTCATAAAGTCACAATGGTGCCGAAAATTATGTTTTTGAACCTTATCTCTTTGTCAGACTAAGATAATCTCTTACACAGATTAAAAAGTTTTTATTTAAGAGAAGTTTGAAAAAAAAAATTAAGAGAGGAAAAAACGGAGCATGCACGTCATGGGTTCTAGGGCAGTTTGGAGTTCTTTTGTTTTTGTATTGATTCTTTCTCCTAAAATATGCTACGTGTCCCTACTGCTAAAATAAGAAGAGGAAGAAAAAAATGTAAGGGAGTGAGGAATAAGAAAATAGAAGTAAAGAAAAAAATATTGGCAACAAGCAAAGAGATGACAGAACTTTATGTCTTGAACCTCATCTATTTGTCAAACTAAGATAATCTCTTACACAGATTAAAAGTATTTATTTAAGAGAAGTTTGGGAAAAAAGTAAGAGAAGAAAAACGAGCATGAGGGTCATGGGTTCTAAGTCGGTTTTGAGTTTTTTCTTTCTGTACTGGTTCTTTCTCCTAAAATATGCCACGTGTCCCGGCCATTAAAATATGAGCAAATATAGAACTTTGATGGAGGGCATGGGCAAACTTGGACGGAAAGTATAACGAGGGATAAGATTGAACAATAAAATAAAATATAGGGATATATCAGGCCTTTTTCCGTATTCAGAATGTGCCACGTGTCCCGGCCATTAAAATAGGGGCAAATATAGAACTTTGATTGACGGCAAGGGTAAATTTGGACGGAAAATATAACGGGGGACATGATTGAACAATAAAACAAAGTAGAGGGATATATCAGACCCTTTTCCGAACATAAAATACAAGAACACATGAGCTTGATTGAGAAAATGCAAACTGAATTCAAAAAGGATAGCAATACTACTAAACAATTTTAATGTTGAATCCTGTGCGAAAGGTTCACTGACAGAAATGACATGCTGAAAAAAATGAACAATCCCACGTGGGCGGCCTTCAAAGGCTATCATTTGTAGGACGAGACGCTAACCTACGCCCGTACATTTCAACCTGTCTCCTTTGGACTTAGCTCTGAAGATGAATTCCCGGTTAGCTGATTACCTTGCCCGGTTAGGAGAACAGTTAGAAGTAGGAAAAGATGCCGACACCGAACAGTTAAAGAATTCTCCGTCGCTTCAAGACTGCCAGCCTACTCGCTTTGAGCCGAAGCAGACGCTCTTAACCATAGTATGCCATAAAGGACAAATGTTGTCAAGAATAACTTCAACTACTTCAAGCCATCAGAATGCATTAAAATAGCCGTGAAATCAGGGAACATGTTGATAACTTGGATTCACCTCTTATTCACAACTAACCATATCACAACTAGAATAACTATTAGTAATACATTAGTATTTGTTGACTACTATAATACCAAACTATCCAAAACTATTTTTGAGTTTCAATTTTTTGACAAAAGGATTGGAGATTAAATTGAATCAAGTATCTACTATAAAAATCCAAGGCTAGATAACAAAAGGTTACAGCCTGAAACAGTCCAGCCATACAACTCCCAGTTTAATTATAAGGTACAGTTAACTAAATCACGGAAAATCGTTTAAGACATAATGAGATTGATAGAATGATGAAGATATAGTAGAAACTTCAATTTCATTTCATCCTTGAATATGAGAATCTACATTGAGACAGTCCGAATGTATACCTGGTGTTGGTAATACAAGAAGAAGAAGAAGAAGAAGGTGAGAGAGCCAGCAACAATAACACAACAAATCGACAACAACCGCAAAAGACAACCAGCAGCATTCCAGAACCCAATTGAAATTCCCAGCGATACCAAATAGCAACACCAACAACCAAGGCAGAACTAGAATCAAACCAAACTTGGACCCCAAAATACCAATGAAATAGTGTCTAGTTATACACTCCAAAAGACTAATTTAAATCTGTCCATGTATTTCTATATTTTTTTTCTTAATTTTCCAGAATGAATTTATTTGCCCTCTTTTTTTTTTCTCTATATATTTTTAGAATCTATTATTCTCTCTTCTGAAATCAGTGTGTGTGTGCATTAATCTCTCAAAGTCTGTTCCTTTCCTGAAATCAGTGTGTATGAAAGTCTATGTGTGTGTGTGTTTTCAAAACTCTCAAAATCTGTCTTTTTTCTCTCTAGGTCCTGCTTTTCTAATCTGATTTTCCAGCCTTTATAGGCCTACGGTTGGTGCCTTTTCCCCCACAGCTTAGTCCTTTTTTAATATTAAATAGGTACCTAATTTCCACTCACTTAATTTTTATTAATTAATATACATAGTGTACCGCCTACTCAAGTAGCAACCTCCTACTCAACCCCTAAGCTATTGCTAATTACCCTATAAAATTATTAGCAACCATCAATTATTCCCCATTGATCCCCTTAATTCACTGTTTTACCCACTCCCTTTTAGACAGCTATAACCAATACAATCTTATTCAAATAGACATGGCATCACACAAAAGGGATCGATAATGTGAACAAAACATGGATATCAATTAGAACAATTATCCAGCTTATAAGATAAGATTAATACAGAAAGAGACAAACGAATAACCTACTGGGAGAAAAACTTTACACTATGGTCAGGCTATTCTAGCAATTAAACTGGAAGAACTAACTGACGACATGAATTCTATCGAATATACAAGACATATTGTACAACTTTTATCTACAACAAATAGAAAAGATCACCAGTGATTCGAGTGAAATTTGATAGAAAAATTATAAAACAACTTAATTAATCGACTTAACCTATTATATACTTAAACTACAAAATAAAGACAATACGACCAAATAAAAGGTCATTTTAGAAGATGGACAGAATAGATTGAAAATAACAAATCAAAATTTAAATAAGCTAATCAAAACAAATAACCAAACATCAATATGAACAGAACAAAGAAAGGAAAGAAATTACCTACAGAGTTTAAAACTGGACGGACCTATGCTTCAAATCAGACTCTGATCATTTTGAGGTCGAACGGACCTTAATCGAAGTATTTTCAACCGAAAATACTCCGATTAAGGTCTATTAGACTAAATCTCTAATTAATTGGACAAATTTTACCATTGGGATTTTTAGGGTTCTTGAGGGCGTGATTTGAAATTCGAACCGTTTGTGTTAGATTTGAATGGAGCTAGGGTTGATTTAAGAACGAGGGAGGTCAGGCAACTGAATGGTGAGATTTTGGGAGCGATTGGATGAACTAGGATTAAGGGTTGATTTTCGATCTAATGTTCGAGAAGTTGCAGTATGATTTGAGAAAAATGGATTGGATATTTGGGAAGAGGGGGTACAAGGGAGTTTGGGGTGTAATTTTAGGGTTAATTGGGGACTCACCGCCACCGTAGGCGATTTCCGGCGGGAGGTCAACGGCGGAGTGAGGCGAGTCTCTGAAGAGCTCGAAGACGATGAGGGTAGGGGGTTTGGTTTAGGGGTGTGGGGTGTGTATTGGGAATATATAGTATGGTGAAGAATAGATCCTGATCGTTTGATCAAATGAAATTGATGGCCAGGATCTTGTCACTTAAAAAGAACGACAACGTTTGGAGGATGATGGGCTGGTCCAGATTTGGGAATGGATCGGGTTGCATAGGCAGGTAAGGGAGATGGAATTCTGACCGTCGGATCAGGTTGAGATGAACGGCCCTGATTGGGCATGACAGAACGACGTCGTTTGGACGTCTGTATGGTATGAGGATTTGGACCGGGTATAAGGCTGGTAAGAGGCGGATTTGTTTGGGCTGGGAGGTGGGTTGGCCTAACACTTGATTCTATTCTCTTGTTTAATTTTCCTCTTAATTAGTTTCTTTCCCTTTTCAAAACTAAAAACTAAAAACTAAAAATCCTAAATCAAATTAAAAATCTGAATTACCCTACCCTAAATAGTAATCAACTTTTAAACAAAATCATCACAAGTGATCAATAAAATTAAACGTTAAATTACCTATTTTTGTATTTTTCTTCATTTTATAAAATAAGTAATTTATTATTTGACTAAAAATTGTAAAAATTAAATCCCACATGAAAATACAACCTATTTTTTCGATTTTGTCGTTAACTAATCAAATAAATATGCATACACACAAATACAAACAAAGAACTGACGATACCACAAAATATCAAATAACACAAAATTATTTTATTTTTGATTTTCGAGAGTAATTCTCATAGAAGGCAAAAATCACGTGCTCACAATACTTGTTAAAGGTTAAATGAATCTGCTATATGTCTTAAGGTAGGTATCCTTTCTATACCAATGGTCAACATATGGCTCAAGCTCATAGTTCTTGTAATGCATTGCTGTAATTTCATGTGCACATGAAATTCCTTTGAGTTGCCATGATCTACAAGTAAACGTATATGTCCTAAAGTGAACAACATGTTTATATGCCCCATCCTGGATCTCATACCTTGTTTCACAATTAAATTTGACTTCACATTTGGCTGCCCTTTAAGAATTCACTCCAAGTATTTCCATAGCCATGGCTGATATCTCACCTACCCATTTTTCAGAAAACTCGCTCATGCTATTCATCCTCTCCATACACTTGGTTCTAATTTCCTCTAACATAGTAATGATAGACTTGTGCCTAGCTGCCGATATCCAACTATTGAATGTATCACACATGTTCTCCACTACATCACACTTACTACGCTCTTTGAAATATGCCCTGCACCATGTTTCCTTGTTGTATTTCAGTAAGTCCTGAAAAATATTTCCCCCTAACTGGTCCATTTCATCCAACTTCTTGCTAAAGTAAACTTCAAATGTTGCTCTTGCACACTACCAGAATTTTTTCCTTCTTTCCTCACCAGGCCAAGTTTGCTTCCAATTAGCCCGGATTTGTCTAGTACACCATCTCATTTCAACATTTGGTAATAACTGAGTTATTGCAAGATGAAGAACCTACAACCATAAAAAGTATGTTGTTATAACTTAAACATAAATGAAAAAAATTATACTTTAAACAAAGAGTATTAGAAACCATACCTTCTGCATATTAGACATGACTGTCAGCCCTTCTCCTTCAGTTTCTGTCAAGTTTAGATCATGCTTGAGACATCTGAAAAACCAAGACCATGTATCCTTTGATTCCAATGCAGGAAAGCAGTTCACCTTTACATGTCCCCTTTAGGAATGCACCATCAAAATGACTATTTATTATCAAAAGTTGCACCTTTACACAAACCAACAAAAAAGACAGATTATTACAGTAAAAAAATTCCAACCTTCGTTTTTCATCCCCACAATGCCTTAAAATATTCATAAATAAGGCGGTGGACCACTAACAAGAAGGAGACCCGACAAACATTACAAAAACCCAAAACACTAAACGGAATAAATAAATATGCCATTACAATTATGACCTAACCCAACCTTCCCCTAAATAACCCTAAACAAACCAAAAGCCCCAAAAATTGAGGGAAATTATGAACAATAAAGACAAAATATGAAGAACAAATGAAGAAACTTACCATACAAAGTTCACTAACAACTGTTCAGATCAAAATCCCAGCAACAACGATGGAGAAAAGAGGAGAGAATCACTGTTCTTCGATACTATCTAAGCCCTAATTATGCGAAAATTGTAAAATGAGGGCAAAATGTAGGTTTGGGGGGTATATATTCCTATTTGGCCAACATATATGACATAGAGCCTACGTGGTTTTATTTTATCGATGTGGCGTGCAACGTGTAAGCGATTGTCGTACACACACTGGATGCCACGTTTGATAAGGGTTTATTATTCACGTTTTGAATGAGTAGAAGTGTTCAATTGGAAAATATACAAGTGTGGGGACCGACATGACAAATTGGTTAAAGTACATGTGCCATTTAGGCCATTCTGCCTTAATTGTATACAAATTCATTACACCATAGATGGATGTAAAGTAAATCATGGATTATAAAATGACTTTGGCTAATAGTTGAGGTGAGTCAACAAATTAATAAACCTGCGAATTAGACTTTTTCGACTTGATAATTGTATTGGTCAAAATTTGATCACAATAGCTAACCCGGCTAGAACCCTGCCTAAGGGGCGGAGTAGCGAGATCCATTATGACCTACTTCGGCCTAAGTACCTACAGTGTACAGTAAGTCAAAGAGAATGTTCAAATAACGACAAAAAGTCCACATCGTGTAGGCATACCGACCGAGAAAGTAGACATGGTCTCACAACTATATATAGGGGATGAATTTCCAAAAAAAAGGGGGAGGGGGGGGCTTTTTGCTTCTCTCTCTCTCTCTCTTCTCTCCTTCTATTTTCTTCCACAAATGGTGTAAAATCGATGACCCTCTTGGTCTCATGAAAGAAGAAATAACAAAGATGAATGAAGATTGTTCGCTCTTATTTTATTTTATTCATTAATTTTCGATTCATTTTCAGATTTGGGGTTTATTATGCTTGACTAAGATTGACCCATCATTATCATTAATTACTTTAATCTAAAAGGTTTTGAAATCTTTTGGTTAAACAATGCCGTCTGTGGGAATTTCTTAGTGAAATTTCCTAGTCTCTTCTAGATAAAAAACCAGAAACATAATCACTTACCAAAAAAACGGTGAGTAAACCTCACATGCTATCTGGATCATGATGTTGTATGTAAGCAGAAGTTACAACCAACATCTTCCCCCGTACACCGGGCAGTCCATGAACCAACTAAGGCAAGCCCAACCCACGCAGGGCAAAAGCACAAAAAAGTAAGGGGGAAGAGAGTTGAATACGGCCACTGAATCTAGAAACCACCGCCCCATTCACCATTGAAACGCCAGGAAAATGAGCAATGCTATAGATCTACCTCATTTACCGACTCACCGAAACGGGGTAAGGAAAATATTATTTTGGCTCACCTTCTGTTGTTTGCTCAGGAACATAAGCGACGAGCGAGCAAGCGAGCACAAAAACATCTCAATTGGAGAATGGGAAACTACTACAAAACAACCAAAATATTGCCCACCTGACAATCCAACTTCTAGAAAATGTTGCCGCTTAAGCTGTACTCTTTCTCCCTCACCTAGGATTCACCCCGCCCAACAATAACATCTCTAGATCGAAAAGCAAAAATATCTCTAATATGTGCATGAAACAGACGTGAGCAAAACAACAATATTTTATACTCTCCGACATTACACTCTCTGATGCAAACAAAATCAAGCAAACTGGGACTCACCCAGGAAACGCAGAGGTTGAGTAGAACTGGGACTCTCCCAGAGGATACCCGAATCTCCAAGAAACTGGGGCTAACGATAGATAAAATTTTGACGAATGTTTGAAATACCACGCTTAAGGAAAAGGGCCATCGGCAAAGAAAAGAGTTAGACCTCGATCGAACAACGACGAGTTAATATTTTGGCAAAACTTTGAAATAACACCCTTAAGGCTAAGGGCCATCACCAAAGAAAAAAGTTCAACCTCTATCGAACAACGACGAATTAAAATTTCGACGAAAGTTCGAAATAGCACCCTTCAGGACAAAGGACATCAATAATGAGAAGAGTTCTACCTCGTCGAACAATGACGGGTTAATATTTTGACGAAAGTTCGAGATAACACCCTTAAGGCCAAGTGCCATCGCCAAAGAGAAGAGTTTGTCCTCAATCTAACAACGACAGATTAATATTTCGACGAAAGTTCGAAATAACACCCTTAAGGCCAATGACCATCGATGTTCGAACTCGATCGCACGATGACGGGTTAATATTTCGACAAAAGTTTGAAATAACACCCTTAAGGCCAAGGGCCATCGCCAGAGAGAAGAGTTTGACCTCTATCAAACAATGACGGATTAATATTTCGATAAATGTTAAAAATAAAAACCTTAAGGCCAAGGGCCATCCCCAAAGAGAAGATTTCGGCCTAGATCGAACAATGATAGGTTAATATTTCAATGGAAGTTCGAAATAACACCTTTAAGGCTAAGGGACATTGCCAAAGAGAAGAGTTCGACCTCGATCAAACAACGACGGGTTAATATTTTGACAAAAGTTCAAAATAACACCCTTAAGGCTGATAGCCATCGCCAAAGAGAAGAGTTCGACCTCGATCGAATAACGATGGGTTATTATTTTTGCGAAAGTTCAAAATAACACCCTCAAGGCTAATGGCCATCAACAAAGAGAAGAGTTCGACATCAATCAAATAACGACGGGTTAATATTTCGACGAAAGTTTTTAATAACACCCTTAAGGCCAAGGTCTACCGCCAAAGAGAAGAGTTTGACCTTGATCGAACAACGACGGGTTAATATTACGACAAATGTTTGAAATAACACCTTTAAGGCCGATAGACATCGTCGAAAGAAACACGATTTCGCCTGAACCAATGGTAATTTGGTCCAACCCAAACGACCCAATTCATGAATGGCTTCGTTCGAAATAACGAATATGTTATAAAATCCCATTTCGAATCAAGAGCAAATCTGCTCAAAGCAATAAGTCACATGTTGGCCTTGCCTAAATAGGCAGGTCAATGACTCCATTCAGTCTCACACGATGAAGTCTAACTCAGTCCGGCTGAGATTAAATCCTTTGAAAATCTAGAATCGACCATAAGGAAATCCTAAATTTCACGCCAAAATTATGCAAAGGAAAAAAAGGGAAGTACAAAAGAAATGCACCGATAAAAACTATTTTTAATTTAAACCAGTTGCGCAAATATTCACAAATTACATACGGCTAAAAGCCGGGAAAGTCCAAATAAAAAAAGAACACCACAAAGACAACAAAAAAAAAACAACACAAAGATAAACAAATCTTTCACTCGGTGTCATCACCGTTGTCCTCCTCACCACTGTCTCCAGGAAGAATCTCTTTAGCATCAGCATCCTCGTCGCCCCCCGACATCACAGGATCATATTCGTAGTTAACACGGGCCTTTCGTGCCTTTGCTTCTGCTCCTTCATATGCATCCTTAGAAACATTTCATGCTTGCCCCCATAAACTCTTATATATGTCCTGATGGGCCTCGACATTTACCCAGAGATCATATAGATGACGGGGAATGGCGACGGATGCAAATTCGACTTGGGCCAATAATTGCGCCTTCTCGGCTTCAAGATCAGCGACCCGTTCCCTCAAAGTCAACGCTTCTCGCTCGATGTCATCAATACGCTCTTCAAGCCTCGCCTCCCTAAGCGTCACCGTTGCCCTCTCAAATTCCTCCCCGGATTGAAAAATGTGGATATTGTCCTCTAAAGCCGACGCCCAAACACTCTCAATATTCTCCAACGTATAAACATTTCTCTCCAGTTCCTCTAACTTTCTCAACTATTTCGTGCTCATCGCCTCGACCCTGATGGCATTTTGATCTATCTCAGACTGCATCGATCTCACCTTAGCCTGAAGATGTTCGCACACCGCGGCAACCCTTTTGACCAACTCAAGTTCTTTGTCCTTTGCACGTAATTTCTCCCCGAGCACGCTACTCCTGCAAATAGCCTGCATCAATTCCTGATCCCTCTTCTCCAGTTCCTTGCCAAGAGATCGATCACCTGTGTTCGCCTTTAGTCGCTCATGCATCTCACATCACTTATTGCGGTAGCGATGATATTTCTCCAACATCGTCAAGAAAATCTTGGCCCGAGTATCGACCCTACGAGCACTCTCAATATCCACCATGTACGTCTCAAAAATGAAAAGATGAGTTAAGGCCAGGTCGCCAAAAATGAAAAGAACATAAATGAAAAGGAAAACTTACCCACAAGCCCATAGCGTCCACTTCATGCATTATATCAATTTCACGAACGCCCGGAGAGCCTCGCTCTCAGCGAAAGAACACAGAAGGTCAAATTATGGCACCAGGTCTTCCGTATCCCCCAGGAGGTTGTTATCCGATGGGTTTTATAGTATACGGGACGAGCCTCCCGCATGAACCACTGAACGGATATGGCCCTCTTCAAACATCCTTACGTTACCAGGATCAAGATCGAACTTAAATTCGTAGTCATCGACCACGATGCCTTTTCCACTTTCTGAAGTCGAAGAAGAAGCACGGCCTGATCCAGAAGATGAAGGCCCGCCCGAAGTAACAACAATAGCCTTAGAACTCCGACTCCCCATCGCAGTAGTCTTTTGGTCACTCATAATGGCCAAAATCAATATCGTTGGGTTTATCACGGCGACCGGCTCCACCTCTGTAGATGGGTTAGCATCATTCCCCGTCTCTGACTACATTAAGGGGACGTCGTCCTCTAAATATATCACGATTGATGGAGCCGTCTAAGACTTCACCCGTCGTCTCTTCGATGGTACCTTGCCATCCTCAGTACGCGAAGACTCCCCCATTGGGAAGACAACAGAAGTTGGAGCCCTAGATTGAGGAATAGCTTCCGTGCACCCGGCTACGGCTACAGATTCCACTTGAGCAGCCCTTGCCATAGGTCAGGCAGCAGTCCTTGGTACGGGACGGGCAGAGGAAGTCAGCTGATGAAATGCTAGTGGAGGAGCCCTCGCCCTTCGTACTCCCTGATAGCGATAAATGTCGGTTAAGCAACAAATCCACATTACAAAGCATAAAGCATACTACGATAAAGCTACTTACTAGTAAGAGGATTACCTCCATATTTCTTGTAGAAGGACGACCATTCACGAACTCCCACCATATGAGGAAGAATGACATTCACCAATTCGCGGATATCGTCAGCAGGCGCATGAGGTAATCTTCTGCAAAAGCAAAAATAGTTAAATAACCGCCCTAGGAAAGCGGTCGGCTATCATTCCAACTAAAAGCACAAACTTACGTGCAAAGTTATATCTCACAGGGAATCCAGCAAGATCCGCCACAAGGTGCTCGGTCTGCACATAAAAAAATAGTTTTCATAAAAATGACGGTTGGCCTTGTCCTCCATCCTCACCACCAGAATCTTCATCCCTTGATGGCGATATCAATGCCTAACACCTTCTCCATGATTAACAGAATTCCTTACCCGGATTTCTATGTTCGCTGACCATAAATAAGAGTCAACTTTCCTCAATTCGGCATTTTAAACTGATGACTTGGGACACCAAAAATTATCTCACGTGGCGACTCTAAAAATAAATAAATAATCATGTTTCGCTTATTGTAACTTTAATTGGAAAAACTCTCTTATGTCTCATTTCAGGGTAGAAAAAAGAGGTGTGACATATGTTTATCACACAACGCCTCCATATTAGTAGAAGACTTGCCTTGCATTTCTATAAGAATATCAGAAGGCCCAACTCCTTCCTCAATCTCTGGTGAGTATAGTTTTGTCTTGAATAAATTAATTTTCTACTTCTGTTTCTGCTTCTTGGAAGAAGCTAGAATTTTCTGCTTCTTCCCAAAAGCAAAAAAACTACTTCTGCTACTGGCCAAAAGTATTTCTCTGTATTGGCTAAACAGCATAAATTTTTTAAAAGGTACTTTTTTGAAGGTATGGAGTACCTTTGGCATCCCAAAGACTTTGGTAAAACAGGCTCTTAATGTTTGACCAAGTTTTTAAAAATTGCTTTTAAGTGTATTTTTCTCAGAAGTGCCTTTGGAGAGAAACTACTTTTTCTACTTCTCAAAAATTGATTCTACTTCTCGTCAAAAGCATTTTTTTCGCCTTCTAACAGATTGGCCAAACACCTACCAAAAAACCACTTTTGACCCTAAAAAAAAAAAAAAATGAACAAACAGGCTATTAAGAATAAGTGAGTAGAGTTGAGAAATCAATGACTAATTTATTAATTTAGATCAGCTGGACCAGTCAAGTAATGATTAATTAATCTACGCAGCGAGAACATAATGGCATCATTTTACTAGGATAAAGGAAATGAACTGGCTTTGATTGTCAACTAGATTCCCTTTCACGTTACTATTTTTTTCACTAAACAATACTTGTAAATAACATGACGTATAGCTTTGTTACGTCAACGTGAACATATTTGATGATTAATAATTCAGCGTGATTATGATCAAATAATATTGATCTAGGGTAATATTTTCTAGTTATTAATCTATATTTTTTCCTTAGTAGGTCGTGACAACGTGAAGGAAGAGATAAATAATCCAAGGGCCTACCGAGAAAAAAATATTTTACTAAGAAGAAACTTTTACCCAGATTTATTAAAACCAACCATATTTTAATCTTAAGCAAATATTTTGCAAGAAGTAAAGTTATTTTTCGGAAATCTTTACATTTTCTTAGCTTCCAACCACCACTGATAGTTTAATAACTCGAAATCACAGCTAACAACGCATAAACATGTTTGCTTGTGGATACTGGATACCATTTGTATTTATTAGAAAAAAAGAAGAAAAATATATAAACTGTGTGATTTGGATTTTATGGTAACGAAGAACATAAAAAATCCTGATTTAAATAGTTTCAGAGCTCTCGTTAATTCTCTGTTGTAGTTATGCTAAAAATATTTACATGTGTGAAAAATATATTTTCTTTTATGAGTAGGAATATATCGATTTTTCTCGTTCCTTTTCTTCGATAAGAATGGATTTTTGAAGTGTACATAACTATATAATCTCATCTAAGAGTTTAATTTTCTTGCGATCCTTACCTTTTTAAAATAATTAAAAATTAAAAAAAATTAAAAAGGGGATCGATTTAGACTCCTTCCCTTAATTAAATGGAAAAGGGTATGATATATTCTTGTAGTATGGTAAATTATTTAAAAATTTCCCGTTATACTATTGGGCCATAAAAGTCACTACCGTCCAACTATTCTAACAAATCTGCCCTTACTTTGACGGAAGTGCCACGTGGCCAGATTTAAAAAAGAGGCAGGGTTGGATGCCACGTGGCTCTTCCGTCAAAGTAAGGGTATATTTGTTAGGATAGTTGGACGGTAGGGACTTTTATGGCCCAATAGTATAACGAGAGATAATTTTAAATAATTTACCATAGTACAAAGATATATTAGACCCTTTTTTCATTAATTAAATTGCGTACTAGCAAGTACACTGCGAGCCCTCCATCCCACATAACTAATCAGATCGTATGATTCACCGGTGTTCCACCACAAACAACAAGGATTTTCTTTTACTATAAACAGAGACGGATTCTGGATTTGAGACTTATGGGTTCCTACCGTAATTTTAGATTTATATGCAATAATAATTGGATTCACATCAGATATTTACCAATATTTAGTAATTTCTTAATATAAATACAAAATCTACACAAGAGTTACTGGGTTCCCGGGAACCCGTAAATGCATGCACTAGGTCCACACCTGACTATAAATAAACTTAATAAATCAAGAATGAAACCTTCAATGGTTAATTATCAAAAAGCTGACCTAGGGATTTTATTTATTATTGTATTATATGTACATATATAGAGATACATAGAGGAGAGGGGAAGAAAAATGATAGTTACATAACAACCTTGTTATACCCCTATTGTCTTGCTTCTTCTTCTGCAACTTCTTCTTCTTCGTCATTTTCCTAGATCATCATAAAGTTAATTTAGATTATTTTGCTATTAAATTGAATTATTGTCTAAAATTTCTTTTAAAAATATTCAGTACCTACCAATAAAGCACTATCATGGACGTGAGCAGATGTGGATTAACCAACGACCATGGTCATTGATCCATCATTGAAATTAGTGCTGAAAATATTTTTAAAAAATTAGCTAAGCAAACCTTATATATGCCCAAAATACTGCGACGAATGCGGCCAATAGAGCAATTCCAATATGTCTCGGTCCAGTATTACGACATGTAAAAATAAATTTATAGTATTTTATTATGGGGTATTAAACTTGATTACTTCTCCGAGATACCAAAGGTTATTGATCGTATAAATATTGATAACCTATTTGTTTGGCTCCAAAATTATCAGCTACTTTAGAAACACAAAATAATATAGGTAGGTTGAGGTCAATTATAGTAAGTCGTAACAAATGAAGAATCAAATAGGTGAAACAGTAATTAAGAGCAGTTCTTCTAATAAAAGTAAATATGGATGATCTTTATTGATGATAATAGGGTGGTCTCCCTCCCCATAGGGAGGTTTAGAGCCTTACAATCATATTCTCGTTTGATCTTCTGTTTTTTCTTTCTTTCCGATTCTCCCTCCTTGTTTTGCTCTTTGTTTTTAGAGCCCCCATGGTGAAGGAGAGAAACCCTCTTTTCATCTTTCTTCTTGGTATTTATAGAGATAAAATATGCCTGCGAATATTAGTGGTATGGCCCACGTTAAGAGACTGTCTCTGTCAAAAGTGAATAGGTCGTAACCTCACTGATCATCTTAATCGGGCATTTAAATGACTTTAGTTAGGGGAGGTCGTGCCGTTTATTAACCGTTACTTATTGTCGATTATTATATGGTCGAATTTCGACCCATACAGTTAGTCCCTCCGCTTATCAGGGTCGTCCCGAACTCGAGCTTGATGAGCATATTGATCGTAATGTATATAGTTTTCGGATAAAGAGCGGACGACTGTTACTCGGGTCGAGGCCGTGCTTTTTATGGCGGTAGACCGGTCTCATTTTTTTTTTTGAGGATTTACTTTGTCGTACGGGCGTCATCGGCGATGGAAGGTAATCCGTATGCAGTGTGTGCGAATACGATGTACACGGTTTATTCAAAGCCTTAACGGCACAGGGTTCATTCTGTCCTTATTGATAAGACTCTTCGTTTTCCCTGGTTGACGAGATGACGACTGTGGTCGGGTGGGCAATTTATGATGCTGATCATGGCGGCGCCCGTTTTAGAATAATTGAACCATTTTTGACGGTTGGATGTGCAGTTAATGACATCCATCGGTTTTCCCGAAATCATTTATGTTGCCTATAAAGGTGGTTTGGGATATCCGATTCTTGACATTCTACTATGTATCCGTGAGATTCTGGAGCTTTTGTCTTCTGTGAATTCATCTTCTTTTCTCTTTTGCGATAAGCTTTGTCATTTTCCATCAAATCCGACATTCCATTCTTCTAACAACTGAATCAATGGCCAGTTATTTTTCTCGTGAAGTCCTTTCGGTTGGTCTGCCGGTCAATCCCTCGGTGATTGAAGGGCCATCTCCGGAGCTGGGAGGAGATGGGCAAACTGAGGCTGAGGGGGTTCCGTCGATAGACGAAATACTCCATGTAGTTGGGGGTCCGGTGATAGATTTCACCGCCGATGGAGGGGAGGACCCCGTGGATGAGGCCCCACTGCTGGGGGAAATTGGCATGGCCCAACTACGGAAGCAGGGGTTTGTGCCTACTCACGCCGATATTTTTCTTGCTCGTCATGAGGAGAGAGTTCATACTGATGACGCAGTGTATTGTATTTTTTATGCGTACCCCTTCAAGTTGGGGTTCAGGATCCCGCTTCCCAATTTGGTGGTGGACTTCTACCGCTACTACAAGGTGTGTCCGTGCCAGCTCACCCCCTCCCTTTACAAACTCGTGGCGATGTTTTTGAAATGTGGGGAGTTGGCCGGCAGGACGGTCACGCTGCAGCACGTGCTCACCCTATATGCTCCTCAACGAGTGCGGGGGACCATGCTTCGGGTGAGCCCACATGGGTCGAGGGGGTTGACGGCTGCGTTGGATGATGAGGTTGAGCTTTGGCCTTCGAGCAATTCTTTTATATCAGGATCGAGCATTTGGTGGCGTCCTCTCCGGGGTTCTCGGAGGTCTGGAATCATAGACTTGAGTTATCTTTATCGAACAACAATTTTTATTCCTTTCTTTCCTCTTTTACTGTGTTTAAGTTAACACTATCTTGTCGTTGCTTTCATAGCTGAGAGGTCGCCACCGGCTTTATTTGCTAGGCTGTGTTGGATGGCTCATAGCCGTAGTTCTTCACACCAAGGGGATTCGCACGTGGGCGTCCTTTTGGGAGAAGCACGGCTGGGGGCAAACCGTGGGTAAGAAGTTTGCTCTTCTAACTTGCTAAGTTTAGGGATTAGTAGATTTTTGGGCCGACCTCGTCTTTCTATTTCAGGGAGAGTGAATCGCGGCAGAGCTCTTCAACTAGCCTTTCGGCGGCCCAGCGCGATTGCTAGATTATTTACAGCACCGGCATCATGCCGTGTACCGAGGGCTGCGTTGGTTGAATCTTCTGCGGCTCCTTCTCCTTCTCGTCCTTTATTTCATGATGAAGGGCCATCGGGGACCGTTCTCCCTCGAGACGGCTCATCTTCGTGTGACGAGGAAGAAAGGCCTTTGACTAGGCATATGGTTGCTTTCACTCCGGCTCCTCCTATTACGGCCGTGTCTGTTCCTCCTATCATAATAAATGTGGATTCTCCTCCTTTGGAGGCGGGAGAGGGAAGCGCTGCCCCAACGGCCCAGTCTTCGACCCACATGGTCGAAATAGGGGAGGCTTCCCGGGTGATCGTGGATATTGGCGGGTCGAGTACCCCTTCGGCGGAGGTGGCGACGGCAGGGGAATGGTCTGAATCCGACTCGAATTTGGATTCTGAGGATGTCCGCATGTTCCATGGGGGTGTCACAAGTGAAACTGTCCACCTGGTGGGGAGGCCGCGTCTTATCGAGGTTCCTGCGGATGGGAATTTGCTGCTGCTGGACTCGGGCCTGTTGTCGCAGTTTGGGCAGCTATGTTCTACGATAGAGAATGAGTCGTTGAGAGAGGTTACGAACGTCAGTCTCATGAACGAACCGTCATGGGAATGAGGGTATGCGCTCAGAGATGGAGGCTTATTTACTTTTCTTTTGCCTTGTCTTCATTTCCTGCCTGAACTGTTGTCTCTCGTTTTGCAGGCTTTTTTGTTGCAGGTGGAGAGTCTCCGTAGAGCCAACGTTCGGTCGGGGGTAATTTTGCGGATGCTCGACAAGTGTCGTCGTTATTGAGACAAGTGTATAGAGATGAGCGTGCGTATGAGGAATGACCCCCGTAGCCGGGCATTGGTTGAAGAGTTGGTGAGGAGGGAACTTTAGGCGCAGCACGCACTTGGTCGTGTGAGGGCTTTAGAGGATCAATTGTGTCCAAAGGATGATGAGCTCGAGGCCGGAAGGAGGGCCTCGATTGAGTGTGAACGCTACCTCAGAGTGGAGTGGGAAGGTTGTCGTGCTGGAAGGGGAGGTTGCGTCTTTAAAGCGACGATTGGCTGACGCCTCAGCCCGAGTTGATGAGTTGCAGGGGATTATCCGCGCCAACGAATTCCAATTGTCGTTGGTGAGAGCTGTTGCTGCCTTCAGAGAGGGTAGTCTTGAAGAGCGGATTGGGGTCCTAGAGCGGGGTGCTCAGGATGCGGCGGGGTAAATTGCGATTTTGGAAGAAGAGAATAGGCGTCTCCAGGAGCAGTCCGCTTTATCAGGCCAGTCCCGCGAAATTTGGATCTATGATGAGGCCCAACGGGATGTTTATAAGAACTTGTTTGAGGCCGGCATCGTATCCGAAGCCACTTTTGAGGGGGACGCCAAAGGGCACGGGAGGTCCGCATGGAGTGTGGTTTCAACACCGCAATGCCTGGGATTGACGATGGTGCTGGCGGGAGTTTGGAGAGAGCCGGCAACGGCTTGGAGGTTGCGGGTGGTGGTGCTAGTGGTGCGGGTGACAATGGTTGTGGGGCACATGGCGCCGAGTGAAAAAAAGGTAGTTTCTTCCTCTTTTGTGGCTGCTATATTTTTTTGTTTTGTTCGTTGTTGTTTTTCTTTTTTCTGGATGGTACTAGGCCGGATGTCGGCAAGCGTGGCCCGTGATTGTTTTATGAACAAGAGGGAATTCTTCTTTCGTCATTTGTTTAGTGTTTGTTTTGCCTGCGTTTGAGGGGGGTAATTTGATTTTGATATTCGACTTTGGTAGGAGAACCATTTTTCGGACGTTGGTGGCTATTCCCCTTGCGACTTGGTGGTTTGGCCGGGGCTGAATTTTATGTGTCTCTAATTTTAGTTGGAGTTGAACGTACTTACTTGGCCGGCATGGGTGCTTGACCTGTGTCTCAATTTGATTGGCAATTTATTGGCGAAGGCGCATGGCCTGAGTCCCAGTTCAACTGTTTGTTGAACTTTGTTGATTATTTGGAGGCGAGGGCGTATAGCCCGAGTCCGAATTCAACCGCAGTTGAATTGGTTGGCGAAGACGCATGGCCTGAGTCCCAGTTCAATTATGGTTGAACTTTGTTGATTATTTGGAGGCGAGGGCACATAGCCCGAGAACAAATTCAACCGTAGTTGAATTGGTTGGCGAAGGCGCATGACCTCAGTCCCAGTTCAACTATGGTTGAACTTTGTTGCTTATTTGGAGGCGAGGGCGCATAGCCCGAGACCAAATTCAACCTTAGTTGAATTGGTTGGCGAAGGCGCATGGCCTGAGTCCCAATTCAACTATGGTTGAACTTTGTTGATTATTTGGAGGCAAGGGCGCATAGCCAGAGTCCGGATTCAATCGTAGTTGAATCAGTTGACGAAGGCGCATGGCCTAAGTCCCAGTTCAACTATGGTTGAACTTTTTTGATTATTAGGAGGCGAGGGCGCATAGCCCGAGTCCGAGTTCAACCGTAGTTGAATTGGTTGGCGATGGCGCATGGCCTAGGTCCCAGTTCAACTATGGTTGAACTTTGTTGATTATTTGGAGGCGAGGGCGCATAGCTCGAGACCGAATTCAACCGTAGTTGACTTGGTTGGCGAAGACGCATGGCCTGAGTCCCAGTTCAATTATGGTTGAACTTTGTTGATTATTTGGAGGCGAGGGCACATAGCCCGAGAACAAATTCAACCGTAGTTGAATTGGTTGGCGAAGGCGCATGACCTCAGTCCCAGTTCAACTATGGTTGAACTTTGTTGCTTATATGGAGGCGAGGGCGCATAGCCCGAGACCAAATTCAACCTTAGTTGAATTGGTTGGCGAAGGCGCATGGCCTGAGTTCCAGTTCAACTATGGTTGAACTTTGTTGATTATTTGGAGGCAAGGGCGCATAGCCAGAGTCCGGATTCAATCGTAGTTGAATTAGTTGACGAAGGCGCATGGCCTAAGTCCCAGTTCAACTATGATTGAACTTTTTTGATTATTAGGAGGCGAGGGCGCATAGCCCGAGTCCGAGTTCAACCGTAGTTGAATTGGTTGGCGAAGGAGCATGGCCTGAGTCCTAGTTCAACTATTGTTGGTTATTTGGAGGCGAGGGCGCATAGCCCGAGACCGAATTCAGCCATAGTTGAATTAGTTGGCAAATGCGCATGGTCTGAGTCCCAATTTAACTATTGTTGAACTTTGTTGATTATTTGGAGGCGAGGGCGCATAGTCCGTGAGCGAATTCAACCGTAGTTGAATTGGTTGGTGAAGGCGCATGGCCTGAGTCCCAGTTCAACTGTGGTTGAACTTTATTGATTATTTGGAGGCGAGGGCGCATAGCTCGAGATCGAATTCAACCGTAGTTAAATTAGTTGGCGAAGGCGCATGGCCTGATTTTCCAAGTGTGTGGGTGAGGGGGAGCAGGCATGCTCTGGTTGGGTTGTTTTTCCCTTTCCGACGTTCCCATTTTGTTTTTGATTTCAGGAAGAGCTACGCGATATTGTTGAAAAATCCCCACAGACGGCGCCAATTATAGCAAGTCGTAAAAAATCGAGAATCAAATAGGGGAAACGGTAATTAAGAGCAGTTCTTCTAATAACAGAAAATATGGATGATCTTTATTGATGATAATAGGGTGGTCTGCCTCCCCATAGGGAGGTTCAAAGCCTTACAATCATATTCTGTTTTGATCTTCCGTTTTTTCTGACTTTCTTTCTGATTCTCCCACCTTGTTTTGATCTTTGTTTTTAGAGCCCCCACGGGGAAGGAGAGGAACCCCCCTTTCCATCTTTCTTCTTGGTATTTATAGAGATAAAATATGCCTGGCGAATATTAGTGGTATGACCCACGTTAAGAGACTGTCTCTGTCAAAAGTGAATAGGCCATAACCTCACTGATCATCTTAATCGGGCATTCAAATGATTTTAGTTAGGGGATGTCGTGTCGTTTATTAACCGTTACTTATTGTCAATTATTATATGGTCGAATTTCGACCCGTACACTATTCATTTCATTCAATAAAAGGAAAACTCGCGTCTCACAAGGATGGCAATAGTTTGAAATGAACATTAACCAATATTATAATAATTTTACTCCAGACATGGACATATAACAACTTTACGGGGCCAATGGAGAAGGAAATTTATCTCCGTTTGATCATAGATTTTGGCTTTATTTTTTAAATTCTTTTTAAAATATATTTATTCATGAAATATGATCATATTTTGGGAAAAAAAATTTAGACAAATTTCAAGTTCCCAAAAATTGGTTTAGGGTAGTATTGGGGTAAATTTTTTCTTGCAAACACAATTTAACTTTCAAAAATTATTTTTCTAACACAACTTTAATTTTTTTTTAAATTGTAATCAAATTTATGTCGAAATGCTAGCTTACTAACTTGAAATACCTAAGATTTTCACTTTCACATAGGGAATTAGTTTATTGTAAATTTTATAGAAAAACTTAAGACATATAGTGCTTGATTTCCGTTTTATTTTGTGCAGGTACTTTCATTGTCATGAGTCCTTTTCTCCACTACGTGGATTTTGTTTGAAAATTTCTGACCGTGCGTCTATCTGACTATATACTTATCATTTTTAATTCAATGCTTTTTAGGTTAATTTAAATTACGACTTTAAATTATCGGTATTTATTATCTATGTTTGTAGGAATAAAAATTCTGGTACATAATTCGTTCTACTGCAACTGCGATATGGAGGATTGGAACTTGTTAGTGCCAAACACTCTTGTATTATACAACATTAAATTGTATACGAATTCATGACACCATCCGTGGATGTAAAGAAAATCGTGGATTGTAAAATGACTTTGGCTAATAATTGAGCTGAGTCAACAAATTAATAAACTTGTGAATTAGACTTTTTCGAGTTGATAATTGTATTGGTCAAAATCAGACTAAATAGCAAACCCGACTAGAACCCCGCCTAAGGGGCGGAGTAGCGAGGACCATTACGACCTACTTCGGACTAAGTACCTACAGTGTACAGTAAGTCAATGAGAATGTTCAAGTAACGACAAAAAAACCACATCGTGGAGGCATACCGACCGAGAAGGTAGCCATGGTCTCAAAACTATATATAGGAGATAAATTCCCAAAAATGAGGGGGGGGGGGGGCTTTTCGCTTCTCTCTCTCTATTATCTCCTTCTAAATTTTTTCCAAAAAGGATGTAAAATCAATGACCCCTTTGGTCTCGTGAAAGAAAAAATATCAAAGATGAATGAAGATTTTCGCTCTTATTTCATTCTATTCATTAATTTTCGATTCATTTTAAGATCTGGGTTTATTATACTTGACTAAGAATGACCTCATCATTATCATTAATTGTTTTAATAAAAAAGGTTTTTGAAATATTTTGGTTAAACAATTTGGCGTCGTCTGTGGAGATCTCTTAGTGAAATTCCCTAGTCCCTTCCGGATCAAAAACCAGAAACATAATCACCCACCAAAAAGAGCGGTGAGTAAACCTCACGTGTATGTAAGCAGAAGTTACAACCAACATCCCCCCCCCGTACACCGGGCGGTCCATGAACCAGCTAAGGCAAACCAAACCCACGCAGCGCAAGAGCACAAAAAAAAAAGGGAAGAGAGTTGAATACGGCCACTGAATCTAGAAACCACCGCCCGATCAACCATTGAAACGCTAGGCAAAACGAGCAACGCTATAGATCCACCCTCATTCACCGACTCATCGAATCGGCGTAAGGAAAATATCATTTTGGCTCACCTTCTGCTGTTTGCTCAGGAACACAAGCGACGCGCGGGCGAGCGAGCGAGCGAGCACAGAAACATCTCAACTGGAGAATGGGAAACTACTACAAAATAACCAAAATATTGCCCACATGACAATCCAACTTCTAGAAAATGATGCCCCTTAAGCTGCACTCTTGCTCTCTCACCTAGGAGTCACCCCGGCCACCAATAACAACTCTAGATCGAAAAGCGAAAAGATTAGACAAGGAAACTCTAATATGTGCACGAAACGGACGTGAGCAAAACAACAACATTTTATACTCTCCGACATTACACTCTCCAATGCAAACAAAATCAAGCAAATTGGGACTCACTCAGGAAACGCAAAGGTTGAGCAAAACTGGGACTCTCCCGGAGGATACCCGACTCTCCAAGAAACTGGGACTAACGATGGGATAATATTTTGACAAATGGTCGAAATACCACACTTAAGTCCAAGGGCCATCGGAAAAGAAAAGAGTTCGACCTCGATCAAACAACGACGAGTTAATATTTTGGCGAAACTTCGAAATAACACCCTTAAGGCCAAGGGCCATCACCAAAGAAAAGAGTTTGACCTCGATCAAACAACGACATATTAATATTTTGATGAAAGTTCGAAATAGCACCCTTCAGGCCAAAGGCCATTGCCAATGACAAGAATTCTACCTCGTCGAATAACGACGGGTTAATATTTTGACGAAGTTTGAAATAACACCCTCAAGGCCAAGTGCCATCGCCAAAGAGAAGAGTTCGACCTCAATCGAACAACGACGGATTAATAATGAAAGTTCGAAATAACAACCTTAAGGCCTAAGGCCATCACCAAAGAGAAGAGTTCAAACAACGACAGGTTAATATTTCGATAAAAGTTTGAAATAACACCCTTAAGGCCAAGGGCCATCGCCAGAGAGAAGAGTTTGACCTCTATCAAACAATGACGGATTAATATTTTGGCCTAGTAGCAAGTACCATTACGACCTACTTCGGCCTAAGTAGCTACAGTGTACAGTAAGTCAAAGAGAATGTTCAAGTAATGACAAAAGGACCACACCGTGGAGGCGTACCGACCGAGAAGGTAGCCATGGTCTCAGAACTATAAATAGGTGATGAGTTCCCAAAAATGGGGGGGGGGAGGGAGGGAGGGGGGTCGCTTCTCTCTCTCTGTTCTCTCCTTCTATTTTCTTCCAAAAAGGATGTAAAATCGATGACCCATTTGGTCTCGTGAAAGAAGAAATAACAAAGATAAGTGAAGATTTTTGCTCTTATTTCATTCTATTAGTTAATTTTTGATTCATTTTAAGATTTGGGGTTTATTATGCTTGACTAATTTTGACCTCATCATTATCATTAATTGTTTTAATAAAAAAGGTATTGAAATCTTAGTGAAATTTCCTAGTCTCTTCTAGATCAAAAACAAGAAATATAATCACCCACCAAAAAAAGCGGTGAGTAAACCTCACGTGCTAATCTAGATCATGATCTTGTATGTAAGTAGAAATTACAACCAACATCCTCCCCTGTACACCGGGTTGTCCATGAACCAGCTAAGGCAAGCCCAACCCACGCAGGACAAGAGCACAAAAAACAAGGGGGGAAGAGAGCTGAATACGACCACTAAATCTAGAAAACCACCGCTCCATCAACCATTGAAACGCCAGGCAAAACGAGCAACGCTATAGATCGACCTCTATTGACCGACTAATCAGATCGGGGTAAGGAAAATATTATTTTGGCTCACCTTCTACTGCTTGCTTAAATAGGAACACAAGCGACGCGCGGGCGAGCGAGCGAGCAAAGAAACATCTCAACTGGAGAATGGGTAACTACTACAATACAACCAAAATATTGCCCACCTCACAATCCAACTTCTAGAAAATGATGCCCCTTAAGTTGTACTCTCTCTCCCTCACCTAGGGGTCATCCCGCCCACCAATGACATCTCCAGACCAGAAAGTGAAAATATTAGACAAGCATATGTGTACGAAACGAATGTGAGCAAAACAACAACATTTTATACTTTCCGACGTTACACTCTATGATGCAAACAAAATCAAGCAAAATGGGACTTACCCAGGAAGTGCAGAGGTTGAGCAAAACTGCGACTCTCCCGGAGGATACCCGACTCTCCAAAAAACTAGGACTAACGACAGGTTAATATTCTGACGAATGTTCGAAATACCACCCTTAAGGCCAAGGGCCATCGCCAAAGAAAAGAGTTCGACCTTGATCCAACAACGACGAGTTAATATTTCAATAAAACTTCGAAATAACACTCTTAAGGACTAAGTCCATCACCAAAGAGAAAATTTCAACCTCGATCGAACAACGACAAATTAATATTTTGACGAAAGTTCGAAATAGCACCTGTAAGGCCAAAGGCCATTGCCAATGAAAAGAGTTCTACCTCGTCGAACAACGACGGGTTAATATTTCGATGAAAGTTCAAAATAACACCCATAAGGCCAAGCGCCATTGCCAATAAGAAGAGTTCGACCTCAATCGAACAACGACGGATTACTATTTTGACAAAAGTTCTAAATAACACGCTTAAGGCTAAGGGCCATCGCCAAAGAGAAGATTTCGACCTCGATAGAACAATGACGGGTTAATATTTCAACATAAGTTTGAAATAACACCCTTAAGGCTAAGGGCCAGCGCCTGAGAGAAGAGTTTGACCTCGATCAAACAATGACTGTCTAATATTTCGATGAATGTTCGAAATAACATCCTTAAGGCCAAGTGGCATCACCAAAGAGAAGAGTTCGACCTCGATCGAACAATGACGTGTTAATATTTCGATGGAAGTTTGAAATAACATCCATAAGGCCAAAGGCCATCGCTAAAGAGAAGAGTCGACCTCAATCGAACAACGATGGGTTAATATTTCGATGAAAGTTCGAAATAACACCCTTAAATCTATCACCAAAGAGAAGAGTTCGACCTCGATCGAATAACGACGGCTTAATATTTTGACAAAATTTCAAATTAACACCCCACGCCTAAGGCCGTCTGTAACGACCCGGCCCGTCGTTACGGGAATTTACCACCCCGTTACCTTACATTTTCATATGTTATGCTTTTAAAACAGTATTAGAGTATATCGGGTGAGTTAGAGGTGATTTGGATTGAAAATGAAACAAATAGCATGTTTGAGGAAAGCTTGAATATGAAAAGTCAACCAAGAGTTGACTATTGAGTTAGAGTGCTCGGAATCGGATTCTAATGATTCGACTAGTTCCGGGGATCATTTATGACTTAGGAGAACAATCGGAATTGAATTCGGAGGTCCGGTGTAGTTTTAAGCTTGAATTGGCGAATGTTGAATTTTGGCGAAAACCGGATGGTAGGTGATATTTTGATCCGGGGTCGGAATGGAATTCCGACAATTTCTGTAGCTTCGTTATGTGATTTTGGATATGTCCGCAAATTTTCAGGTCATTCGGACATCGTTTGATCGGGTTTTGGATTGAATGTTAGTTTTGAAAGTTTTGAAGAAACTTAGGCTTGAATCCGTGGTTAATTGGTGATTTTGATGTTTAGTATGGTGTTTTTATGATTGGAACAAGTCCGTATCATGTTTTGGAGTATGTTGGTGGTTTTCGTTGGGGTCCCGGGGGCCTCGGGATGGATTCGGACCATCAACCGGGCAATTAGAACTTGGAAAAACTCTGCAGAAAACTGCAGGTTCTGCCCAGGTCCTCAAGCCTTCGCGTTCGCGTGACTGGTGTCGCGTTCGCGAAGGCCAAGGCTGGTTGTGCTTCGCGTTCGCGAGAGAAGGCGTCGCGTTCGCGTAGGGTCGGGATGTTGTGCTTCGCGTTCGCGGGAGGCCCATCGCGAACGCGTAGAGGAAATCCGAGTGGCTGGGAAGTTTGAACATCGCGAACGCGTGGGGTGCGTCGCGTCCGCGAAGGGTTGCAGGTTTTGAGCATCGCGAACGCGTGGCCAGCGTCGCGTTCGCGAAGGGTAAGGCAAGGCTGTTCATCGCGAACGCGTAGAGGGTCACGCGAACGCGATGAACAATGGGTTCTGGCAGTGAATAAAAATCCAGAAGCAGAGAGTTACGGGTTTTCAACCCAAAAACACACATTTGAGCCCTAGAGAGAAGAAAACTCGAGGAAATCACCGAGAAGTCATCGGGTATCGTTGGAGGTAAGATTCTTGACTCAAAAACATCAATTTATGGTAGTATTAACATCAATCTTCATGAAATTGGGTTGAAATCTTGAAGAAATGTGGCCTAAGTATTAAAAACGGGATTTTTGGATTTGGAGGGTCATTTGAACTCCGATTTCGATAAATTTTATATGCACGGACTCGTGGCGAGATAAGGATCGCATTGGTACTAATTTCGGAATTTTCCGAGCAGTGGGGCCGGGGTCGGGTTTTACCAACTTAGTGTAATTTTGCGAATTTCATATAAATTGAAGTGGGTTATGATTCTTTGACCCGTAATTGATATAATTATTGTCATTTGACTAGATTCGACATACGAGGCATCGCAATTCAAAGGAAAAGGCATCGCGGACGATTCGACGACCGGCTAAAGGTGAGTAGTTTGTGTATATTGTAGCCTCTGAGGGTTCGAAACCCCGGCTTAGCACATTGTGACGCTAATAGGGCGTGGCTCGCACACCGTGGCAGGTGCGGAATTGATTGTGATTGGGGATTGAGACTTGGTCCATCCCGGGAATGAATAATATGATGTTGGTGTTGGAAATACACTGTATTTGCTATATTTGTGGGCTGTAAGCCTTGTTTGGGGCCTTGTGCCGATCTGTAGCGTCCTTAGAGGACAATATTTATGTGATAGCTAAAATTGCTTAAATCACTGATCTCAGTCCTGGAAATTGTAATCACACTTTTGAAATGCTAAGTCACCGGCTTTTACAAACTTAATAAAGTTAAAGTATTTTTCATAAATTATGAATTGAGAACTGGAAATAAGGAAAATGAGTTGTTTTGTGACTTAATTGCTTATTGTGGACTGAGTATGGGATCGGGCTGCACGCCGCAGGTGGTTGATGTGAGGATCGGGCTGCACGCCGCAGCAGTATTGCGCTTGGGCTGTAGGAGCCCCTCCGGAGTCTGTACACACCCCCAGTGAGCGCCGTCGACGTTAAACTGGATCGGGCTACACGCCGTAGCAGTTATGTGCATTGCATTGCATTTGTATTTGTTGGATTACTTTGTGGTAGTTGTATGGAATTATTGTTGCTAGTTCGTAGGAGATTCGGACTGTAGTGTAGCTTCATTTTGTGGTATTTTGTGGATTTCTTACTGTCAGCTACATGTATATATTTGTTACTCACTGAGTACTTAGTACTCACCCCTACTCCCTGCACCTTTTGTGTGCAGACTCAGGTACACAGGAGCAGTAGACGGACATCTCCAGCGTTTACATTGTCACATCGAGTTGCTGAGGTAGCTGCCTACGTTCGCAGAGCCTAGCTTCTCCTCTCATTCCAGTTGTTCGTTTATATTTTGTATTCGGACTTGAGTACTTCTATATCGTACTCTCTATTTCCTGTTGGTTTTGTTAGAGGCTCTAGACTTGTGACTCCGGATCTTTGGGAGTGTCAGTACTTTCGTTCAGTATTAATATTATTGGAGTTCTTAAACTCATTTATTCTTTTTGGGCTGTCCATTTGGGGACCGGTATTGTGTTATAATTAAATCGTTTGTTTGGCTGGCCTAGCTTGATTGTTGGGCGCCATCACGACTGGATTTGGGTCGTGACAAGTTGGTATCAGAGCCCTAGGTTATTAGGACTCGCGAGTCATGAGCCGGTTTAGTAGGCTTTCGCAGGATCGGTACGTAGACGTCCGTATCTATCTTCGAAGGGCTACAGAAACTTTAGGAAAAACCTCATTTTCTTGAATTCATATCGTGCGATTGTGTTATCATGAAATTAAATCT
Source organism: Nicotiana noctiflora (assembly GCA_032618575.1). Taxonomy (NCBI): domain Eukaryota; kingdom Viridiplantae; phylum Streptophyta; class Magnoliopsida; order Solanales; family Solanaceae; genus Nicotiana; species Nicotiana noctiflora. The sequence continues at coordinate 135,380 of JASVEL010008219.1, read as the reverse complement.
TTCCATATTCTATTCTCTCGCAGATGGCGAGAACACGAGCTAACGTACGTGGCGGACGACCACCATTGGCACCCAGAGGCCGTGGTCGTGGTAGAGGTAGGGCAGCAGCACCAGCACCTGCTGACCCACCAACCGATCAGACTCAGGACCAGATTCCAGCGGTGAACGCTCCGGCGGCTCAGGTTCAGGCACCGGCAGTGCCTATTGTGATACCGGGTCTTCAGGAGACCTTGGCTCAGATATTATCAGTGTGCACAGGCTTGGCATAGGTAGTTGCTGCTACTGCTGCAGTATCTTCTTCACAGGCAGGGGGAGGGAATCGGACCCCCGTGGCTCACACACCCGAGCCAGTTCAGCCAGTTGCACCCGTTGCACCGGCTCCTGCATATGTGGTTCCAGTTATGCCCGACGATGAGCAGCGTCGTTTGGAGAGATTTGAGAGACTACAGCCTCCGACATTCAGTGGAGCTGAGGGCGAGGATGCCCAGGGTTTTCTTGACCGATGTCGGCGTATGCTTCGCACCGCGGGTATTCTAGAGTCCAGCGGTGTTTCATTCACCACTTTCCAGTTCACAGGTGCAGCTTTCCAGTGGTGGGAGGATTTTGAGAGGCGTAGGCCCGCTGGGGCAGTGCCCCTCACTTGGCAGCAGTTCTCCACGGTATTTTTGGAGAAGTACGTGCCTCAGTCTCAGAGGGAGGAGCTGCGACGTCAGTTCGAGTGGTTGAAACAAGGAGAGATGACAGTTAATCAGTATGAGATGAGATTCACACAGCTGGCCCGTCATGCCATGTGGATGGTTCCTACCGACGGGGAGAGGATCCGAAGATTTATTGATGGTCTTATTTATCCCATCCGTATATTGATGACCCGGGAGAGAGTTTCTACAGGGTTACCTTTGAGGAGGTGGTTGATGCTGCCGTCATATTGAGACAGATCGCCGGAGAGAGCGAGAGGAGAGAGAGGCTAAGAGGCCTCGTGGTACGCTCGTTACGGTGGTGCTCCGTCTGGGGCCAATTCCGGCATAGCAGAGGTCGCTCCTTCGGATCTCATCAGTCCGGACGTGCAGAGTCCGGTGGGGTTTCATCCGATCGTGGTCGTCAAGGCCGGCGGGGTTATCGGGGTCGGCGGAGCCGTCGGCGAGTCGGCACCGCACCGAGTGCTCTTCCGGCTCGGAGCTGCTGCTCCTGTTTCCTCGACACGGGATTCATCGGTAGCGAGGGGTCCTCGGCGGCCCCTTCTTCCATCTTCGGGCCGTTGTTTTGAGTGCGGTGATTTGGGCCATATCGGGAGAGAGTGTCCTCAGTGGCTTCGTAAGAGGTCACAGCGGAGGGATCAGCCTTCGTCTTCTACTCCTGTTTCTTCAGCGCCAGCACAGTTAGCTAGGACTGGTGGCCAGGTATCCAGAGGTCGCCCCGGGGGCGAGGATCGTACTGGTGGAGGTCAAGCTCGTTTCTATGCTCTTCCGGACAGGAAGGATGCTAGCGCTTCAGATGCGGTTATTTCAGGTATTATCTCAGTCTGCCACAGGGATGCTTCTGTCTTATTTGATCCCGGATCCACCTATTCTTATGTTTCTACTTACTTTGCACATCATTTGGGTATGACCCGTGGTATTCTTGCGTTGCCCGTACATGTGTCTACCCCAGTGGGGGATACTGTTGTTGTGGATCAGGTATATCGATCCTGTATTATTACTATTGGGGGTCTGGAGACCCGAGTTGATCTATTACTACTGGGCATGGTAGATTTCGATGTTATTCTAGGCATGGATTGGCTATCTCCTTACCATGCGATTATGGATTGTCATGCCAAGACAGTCACACTAGCTATTCCAGGTAATCCGAGGATCGAGTGGCGTGGCTTGACTGATTATGTGTCCGACAAGGTGATTTCTTATATAAAGGCTCAACGAATGATTGGCAAGGGTTGTTTATCTTATTTGGCCTTCATTAGAAATGTTGAGGCCGAGACACCCAATCTTGATTCGGTTCCCATTGTGAGGGAGTTTCCGGATGTATTTCCAGCAGACCTACCAGGCATGCCGCCTGACAGAGATATTGATTTTGGTATTGACTTGGTGCCGGGCACTCAGCCCATTTCTATTCCTCCTTATCGCATGGCACCAGCAGAGTTAAAAGAATTGAAAGAACAGCTTCGGGAACTCTTAGATAAGGGTTTCATTCGTCCAAGTGTGTCACCTTGGGGTGCACCGGTGTTGTTCGTGAAGAAGAAAGATGGCACAATGAGAATGTGCATTGATTACAGGCAGCTGAACAAGGTAACAGTGAAGAATAAATACCCATTACCTCGTATTGAGGACCTATTTGATCAGCTACGGGGAGCTAGTGTATTTTCTAAGATTGATCTTCGATCGGGCTATCATCAATTGAAGATCAGGGACTCAGATATTATGAAGACAGCGTTCAGGACGCGATATGGGCACTACGAGTTCCTGGTGATGTCTTTCGGGTTGACTAATGCCCCAGCAGCATTCATGCACTTGATGAATAGTGTATTTCGGCCGTACCTTGATTCTTTTGTGATTGTGTTTATTGATGATATCCTGGTATATTCACGCAGCCAGGAGGAGCATGCACAGCATTTGAGAGTGGCATTGCAGAGGTTGAGAGAAGAGAAGCTTTATGCAAAATTCTCTAAGTGTGAGTTATGGCTAGATACTGTGGGTTTTCTGGGACATATAGTGTCCAGTGATGGTATTAGGGTTGATCCTCAGAAGGTTGAGGCAGAATTGGCCCAGACCTTCCTCAGCTACAGAGATTCGGAGTTTTCTCGGCTTGGCAGGCTATTATCGTCGGTTTGTTCGGGATTTCTCATCTATTGCTTCACCGTTGACTAAGTTGACACAGAAGAATGCTCCATTTGTGTGGTCTGATGTATGTGAAGAGAGCTTTCAGAAGCTCAAGGAGGCTTTGACCACAGCTCCAGTACTTGTGTTACCATCGGCCTCGGGGTCATATACGGTGTATTGTGATGCTTCCAGAGTTGGACTCGGTTGTGTGTTGATGCAGGAGGGTAGAGTTATTGCATATGCTTCTCGTCAGCTAAAACCCCACGAGAAGAACTACCCTGTTCATGATTTGGAGTTAGTTGCTATTGTTCATGCCTTGAAGATTTGGAGGCATTACCTATATGGTGTATCTTGTGATGTATATACAGACCACCGCAGCCTTCAGCATTTGTTTAAGCAAAAAGATCTAAATTTGAGGCAGCGGAGATGGCTGGAGTTGCTTAAAGATTATGATATTACTATCTTGTATCATCCCGGGAAAGCCAATGTAGTGGCTGATGCATTGAGCCGGAAGGCTATTAGTATGGGCAGTTTGGCGTATATTCCAGTTGGGGAGAGACCCCTAGCAGTTGATGTTCAGGCGTTAGCTAATCAGATGGTAAGGCTGGATATTTCTGAGCCCGGTCGGGTGATGGCTTATGTAGTAGCTCGTTCTTCTTTATATGATCGTATTCGAGAGCGCCAGTATGATGATCCACACTTACTTGTCCTTAAGGACAGAGTTCAACATGATGATGCTAGAGATGTCACTATTGATAGTGAGGGTGTATTGCGGATGCAGGGCCGGATATGTGTGCCCAATGTTGATGGCCTTCGTGAGTTGATATTGGAAGAGGCCCATAGCTCGCGGTATTCTATTCATCCAGGAGCCGCGAAGATGTATCAGGATTTGAAGCAGCATTACTGGTGGAGAAAGATGAAGAAAGATATTGTGAGCCATGTGGCTCGGTGTCTAAACCGTCAGCAGGTCAAGTATGAGCATCAGAGACCTGGTGGTGTATTCCAGCGCATTGATATTCCGGAGTGGAAGTGGGAAAGAATAACTATGGACTTTGTTAGTGGACTCCCTCGGACATCGAGGAAGTTTGATTCAGTTTGGGTGGTGGTGGATAGGTTGACCAAGTCAGCTCACTTCATCCCAGTGTGTACTACCTATACCTCAGAGCGGTTGGCAGAGATATTCATCCGTGAGATAGTGAGATTGCATGGAGTTCCTATTTCCATTATATCGGACAGAGGTACCCAGTTCACATCTCAGTTCTGGAGGACATTTCAGGCGAGAGTTGGGTTCACAGGTAGAGTTGAGCACAGCATTTCATCCACAGACGGATGGGCAGTCTGAGCGTACTATTCGGATATTGGAGGACATGTTGCGTGCTTGTGTCATTGATTTTGGTGGTTCATGGGCTGATTATTTGCCTTTGGCGGAGTTTGCTTACAATAATAGCTATCGGTCCAGCATTCAGATGGCACCGTATGAAGCTTTATATGGGAGACGGTGTAGGTCTCCAGTCGGTTGGTTCGAGCCCGGCGAGGCTAGGTTGTTAGGGACAGAGTTAGTCCAAGATGCCTTAGATAAGGTGAAGGTGATTCGGGAGAGACTTCGCACAGCTCAGTCGCGTCAGAAGAGTTATGCAGACCGGAAGGTCCGAGATGTGTCTTATTCAGTAGGTGAGAAGGTGTTGTTGAAAGTTTCGCCTATGAAGGGTGTTATGAGGTTTGGAAAGAAAGGGAAATTGAGCCCAAGGTTTATTGGACCTTTTGAGGTGCTTAGGAAAGTTGGGGAGGTGGCTTATATGCTTGCTTTGCCACCCGGTTTGTCGGGAGTTCACCCGGTGTTCCATGTATCTATGCTCCGGAAGTATGTCGGAGACCCGTCTCATGTGTTGGACTTCAGCACGATACAGCTAGATGAGGATTTGACTTATGATGTGGAACCGATAGCCATTTTGGGTCGACAGGTTCGTAAGCTGAGATCCAAGGACATAGCTTCAGTGAAAGTGCAGTGGAGAGGTCGTTCCGTGGAGGAAGCGACTTGGGAGACCGAGCAGGAGATGCAGAGCAGATATCCACACTTGTTTGATGCTCCAGGTATGTTTCTTAACCCGCTCGCGGACGAGCGTTTGTTTAAGTTGGGGAGAATGTAACGACCCGGCCCGTCGTTACGGGAATTTACCACCCCGTTACCTTACATTTTCATATGTTATGCTTTTAAAACAAGTATTAGAGTATATCGGGTGAGTTAGAGGTGATTTGGATTGAAAATGAAACAAATAGCATGTTTGAGGAAAGCTTGAATATGAAAAGTCAACCAAGAGTTGACTATTGAGTTAGAGTGCTCGGAATCGGATTCTAATGATTCGACTAGTTCCGGGGGATCATTTATGACTTAGGAGAACAATCGGAATTGAATTCGGAGGTCCGGTGTAGTTTTAAGCTTGAATTGGCGAATGTTGAATTTTGGCGAAAACCGGATGGTAGGTGATATTTTGATCCGGGGTCGGAATGGAATTCCGACAATTTCTGTAGCTTCGTTATGTGATTTTGGATATGTCTGCAAATTTTCAGGTCATTCGGACATCGTTTGATCGAGTTTTGGATTGAATGTTAGTTTTGAAAGTTTTGAAGAAACTTAGGCTTGAATCCGTGGTTAATTGGTGATTTTGATGTTTAGTATGGTGTTTTTATGATTGGAACAAGTCCGTATCATGTTTTGGAGTATGTTGGTGGTTTTCGTTGGGGTCCCGGGGGCCTCGGGATGGATTCGGACCATCAACCGGGCAATTAGAACTTGGAAAAACTCTGCAGAAAACTGCAGGTTCTGCCCAGGTCCTCAAGCCTTCGCGTTCGCGTGACTGGTGTCGCGTTCGCGAAGGCCAAGGCTGGTTGTGCTTCGCGTTCGCGAGAGAAGGCGTCGCGTTCGCGTAGGGTCGGGATGTTGTGCTTCGCGTTCGCGGGAGGCCCATCGCGAACGCGTAGAGGAAATCCGAGTGGCTGGGAAGTTTGAACATCGCGAACGCGTGGGGTGCGTCGCGTCCGCGAAGGGTTGCAGGTTTTGAGCATCGCGAACGCGTGGCCAGCGTCGCGTTCGCGAAGGGTAAGGCAAGGCTGTTCATCGCGAACGCGTAGAGGGTCACGCGAACGCGATGAACAATGGGTTCTGGCAGTGAATAAAAATCCAGAAGCAGAGAGTTACGGGTTTTCAACCCAAAAACACACATTTGAGCCCTAGAGAGAAGAAAACTCGAGGAAATCACCGAGAAGTCATCGGGTATCGTTGGAGGTAAGATTCTTGACTCAAAAACATCAATTTATGGTAGTATTAACATCAATCTTCATGAAATTGGGTTGAAATCTTGAAGAAATGTGGCCTAAGTATTAAAAACGGGATTTTTGGATTTGGAGGGTCAGTTGAACTCCGATTTCGATAAATTTTATATGCACGGACTCGTGGCGAGATAAGGATCGCATTGGTACTAATTTCGGAATTTTCCGAGCAGTGGGGCCCGGGGTCGGGTTTTACCAACTTAGTGTAATTTTGCGAATTTCATATAAATTGAAGTGGGTTATGATTCTTTGACCCGTAATTGATATAATTATTGTCATTTGACTAGATTCGACACACGAGGCATCGCAATTCAAAGGAAAAGGCATCGCGGACGATTCGACGACCGGCTAAAGGTGAGTAGTTTGTGTATATTGTAGCTTGAGGGTTCGAAACCCGGCTTAGCACATTGTGACGCTAATAGGGCGTGGCTCGCACACCGTGGCAGGTGCGGAATTGATTGTGATTGGGGATTGAGACTTGGTCCATCCCGGGAATGAATAATATGATGTTGGTGTTGGAAATACACTGTATTTGCTATATTTGTGGGTTGTAAGCCTTGTTTGGGGCCTTGTGCCGATCTGTAGCGTCCTTAGAGGACAATATTTATGTGATAGCTAAAATTGCTTAAATCACTGATCTCAGTCCTGGAAATTGTAATCACACTTTTGAAATGCTAAGTCACCAGCTTTTACAAACTTAATAAAGTTAAAGTATTTTTCATAAATTATGAATTGAGAACTGGAAATAAGGAAAATGAGTTGTTTTGTGACTTAATTGCTTATTGTGGACTGAGTATGGGATCGGGCTGCACGCCGCGGTGGTTGATGTGAGGATCGGGCTGCACGCCGCAGCAGTATTGCGCTTGGGCTGTAGGAGCCCCTCCGGAGTCTGTACACACCCCCAGTGAGCGCCGTCGACGTTAAACTGGATCGGGCTACACGCCGTAGCAGTTATGTGCATTGCATTGCATTTGTATTTGTTGGATTACTTTGTGGTAGCTGTATGGAATTATTGTTGCTAGTTCGTAGGAGATTCGGACTGTAGTGTAGCTTCATTTTGTGGTATTTTGTGGATTTCTTACTGTCGGCTACATGTATATATTTGTTACTCACTGAGTACTTAGTACTCACCCTACTCCCTGCACCTTTTGTGTGCAGACTCAGGTACACAGGAGCAGTAGACGGACATCTCCAGCGTTTACATTGTCACATCGAGTTGCTTAGGTAGCTGCCTACGTTCGCAGAGCCTAGCTTCTCCTCTCATTCCAGTTGTTCGTTTATATTTTGTATTCAGACTTGAGTACTTCTATATCGTACTCTCTATTTCCTGTTGGTTTTGTTAGAGGCTCTAGACTTGTGACTCCGGATCTTTGGGAGTGTCAGTACTTTCGTTCAGTATTAATATTATTGGAGTTCTTAAACTCATATATTCTTTTTGGGCTGTCCATTTGGGGACTGGTATTGTGTTATAATTAAATCGTTTGTTTGGCTGGCCTAGCTTGATTGTTGGGCGCCATCACGACTGGATTTGGGTCGTGACACCGTCGCCATAGAAGAGTTCGACACTACTCGAACGACGACTGGTTAACATTTCGACATTAAATCTAAATAACACCTCACGACTAAGTCCATCGCCATAGAGAAGAGTTTGACTTCGATCGAAGAATGACGGGTTAATATTTTGATGAAAGTTCGAAGTAACACCCTTAAGACCAAGGTCTATCGTCAAAGAGAAGAGTTTGACCTCGATCGAACAACCACAAGGTTAATATTTTGACGAAAGTTCGAAATAACATCCTTAAGGCCTAGGGCCATCGCCAAAGAGAAGAGTTCGATACCACTCGAACCTCGACAGGTTAACATTTCGACATTAAGTCAAAATAACACCCCCATGGCTAAGGCAATCGCCAAAGAGAAGAGTTCGATCTCGATCGAACAATGATGGGTTAATATTTTGACAAAAGTTTGAAATAACACCCTTTAGGCTAAGGCCATCACCAAAGAAAAAAGTTCGACCTCGATCGAACAACGACGGGTTAATATTTTGATGAAAGTTTGAAATAACACCCTTAAGGACAATAGCCATCGCCAAAAAGAAGAGTTCGACCTCGATTGAACAACGACGGGTTAATATTTTGACGATAGTTCAAAATAACACACTTAAGGATAAGGGCCATCGCCAAAGAGAAGAGTTGAACCTCAATCGAACAACGACAGATTAATATTTTGATGAATGTTTTAAATAACACCCTTAAGACCAAGGTCCACCGCCAAAGAGATGAGTTCGACCTCGATCGAACAACAACGGGTTAATATTTCAACAAAAGTTTAAAATAACACCCTTAAGGCCGATAGCCATCGCCGAAAGAAAAATGACTTCGCCCGAACCAACAGTATTTAGTCCAACCTGGATGACCCAAGTCATGACTGTCTTCGTCCGACGAATATGTTATAAAATCCTGTTTCGAATCAAGAGAAAATATTCTCAAAGTAACAAGTCACATGTTGGCCTCGACCAAATAGGCAGTTCAATGACTCTATTCAAACTCACACAATGATGTCCAACTCAGTTCGACTGAGATTAAATCCCTTGAAAATCAGGAATCGACCATACGAAAATCCAAAATTTCATGCCAAAATTATGCAAAGGAAAAGAAGGGAAGTACAAATAACATGCACCGATGAAAACTTCTTTTTATTTAAATCAGTTGCGCAAATATTCAAAAATTACATACGAATAAAAGTCGGGAAAGTCCAAAGGAAAAAATAACAACACGAAGACAACAAAAAAACAACACAAAGATAAACAATTCTTTCACTCTATGTCATCACCGTTATACTCCTCACCACCGTCTCAAGGAAGTATCTCGTCAGCATCATCATCCTCGTTGGCCCCCGGCATCGCAGGATCATATAAGTAGTTAACACGAGCATCTCGTTCCTTTGCTCCTTCTCATTCATATGCAGTCTGAGAAACATTGCCCGCTTGCCCCACAACTCTTATATATGTCCCGCTGGGCCTCGACATATACCTAGAGCTCATATAGATGAGTGGGAACGATGCGGAGGCAGATTCAAATTGGGCTAATAATTGTGTCTTCTCGGCTTCAAGAGCAGCGACCCGATCCCTCAAAGTCGTCGATTCTCACTCAATGTCACCAATACTCTCTTCAAACCTCACCTCTCTAAGCGTCGTCGTCGCCCTATCAGATTCCTGCTCGGATTGAAGAATGCGGATAGTATCCTCTAAAGCCGCCACCCTCGCTGAAGCCGAGAGCCCAAGCACTCTAAATATTTTTTAACCCGGAAACCTTTCTCTCCAGTTCGGCTAACTTTCTCACTCATTTCGCACTCATCGTCTCGACCCTGATGGCATTTTGATCTATCTCAGACTACATTGATTGCACTTTTGCTTGAAGATGTTCGCATACTGTGGCAACTACTTTGCCCAACTCATGTTCTTCGTCCTTTGCATGTAGTTTCTCGTCGAGTACGCTACTCCTGCAAATAGGCTGCATCAATTCCTGATCCCTCTTCTCCAGTTCCTCGCCAAGTCATCGATCACCGGCGTTCGCCTTCAGTCATTCATGCATCTCACAGCACTTGCTGTGGTAGCGTTGATATTTATCCAATACCGTTAGGAAAATATTGGCCCGAGTGTCAGACCTACGAGCACTCTTAATATCCACCATGTACCTCTGAACAATGAAAAGATGGGTTAATTCCAGGCCGCCAAAATGAAAAGAACATAAAAAAAAGGAAAACTTACCCTCAAACCCATAGCGGCCATTTCATGCATCATATCAATTTCACGAACGCGCTGGAGAGCCTCGCTCTCAACGACTGAACACAGAAGGTCAAACTGTGACACCAGGTCTTCCATTTCCCAAGGAGGTTGTTATCCGATGAGTTTTCAAGTAAACGGGATGCGCCTCCCGCATGAACCCCCGAACGGGTAAGGCCGTCTTCAAACATCCTGACGTCACCAGAATCAAGATTAAACTCAGATTCGCAGGGCCGTGACCTTCCTGGTCACTACCCAACTGACTTTAGGCTTGGAACTTACTGAGTACCGCCGTGGTGTACTTATGCCCTTTCTGTGGATGTTTCTCATGTGCAGATCCAGGTACCTATAACCAGGCGTATCACCCTTGAGGCAAGGAGATCTATCAGAGACTTCGAGGTACATTTGCCGCGTCCGTAGACCGAGGAGTCTCTATCTTATTCCATCTTTTAGCATTTAGCCTTCTATCTCACTGGTGCTGTAGACATTCTGGAGTTAGAGCATTGTACTATATTTCTTTCAGTTTTCGGGTTTTGGGATAGTACTGTAGGATGCTGCGATGTTGAGTTGTATATGCCGAGCAACATTTTATATATTGTTTTTCCTTCTAGTTGTTCAGTTTTGATTATTATTCCGCAAGTTAGTTATGTTTTCGAATTGTTAGGCTTACCTAGTTATAGAGACTAGGTGTCATCACAACATGTTCACGGTGGGCGAACTGGGATCATAACAATCATCATTAATAGGTTTAATCAAAAAGGTTTTGACATATTTTGGTCAAATAATAATCACACTAATTACTAGTTTACTACTCCCTCCGTTTCACTTTATCCAAGAGAATTTATATTAATATAGAGTTTAAACGGATTAGAATAATTATTTTTCAATTTATAAAATTATCATTTTTTTCGAACGGATTAAAAAATACTTCCACATAATTGAAACAAAGAAAGTAAAACCAACCATATTATTTTGCAGAAACCTATATATATGCTTACCTTTCAACCACCACTAATAATAATGACAGCAACCACCACTAATAATAATGACAGCTAACAGCCCATAAATATAATGCTAGTTTTTTTTAGTTGATACCATTTGTCTGTGGACTAGTTTCTTTTATCTTTTTTCACTTGCAATTTTTTCCATCATAAATAAGTTCCTGCTCGTTTATGTTATTTCCTCCTCCACAACACCAATGTGAAAAGACTAAAATAAAACGAATGATTGTCACAATCGTATGTATCGAAGGTCTATTGAAAAGAGCGTAAAAGAGAGGGATACAATTTGTGTACGTCATACTATTTTTATATCCCATTTTTTAAAATACTATGTTAATAGTGTTGTTATTATTATCTCAACCATAACCATAATAATAAATAAATAAATAAATAAAGAAGAAGAAGTAACAACAACAATAATAATATTGTTTTTTTCACACGGTGTCCAGTATTCATATTAAGGCTCGATTAAATTCGAATTAGCGCCAAGAAATCCCACACTGGGGTAAAGTGCTCTTAGCAAAGATGACTCCATACCCAAGCTTCAAACTCGAATTAAAGAAGAAAAAATACTTATCACTCCACCACAACCCTTTTGATAATAACATTGACGATAGCTGGTTGGGCTGGTTTAATATTTTATATCATCAGAGCAAATTCCAATACCCAATCATTATCATCGATTAATTATTCACGCCCCAATATAATATACAGTGGTGCACCATCTCATCTAATTAATTGCGTTATCATTCTACCATGGCGTCCCATGAGGAAGCCGAATAAATATTTAATTAATTTGTGACATACATAAAACTAACTTGTAAAACGGACTTTGTAGTCTTTTATTCAAAATAAAATCGATTATGATTACAACGACTTAAAATTATATATATTAATTAACAATGTAATAAATTGATTGATTAAGAAGCAAATATTAAGCATTATTAATTCAAACGGAAAAGGGCTAAAAGATACTGTTCTATGATTAAAATTTGTTTAAAGTTGCCTTCTTTTTTTGGTCAAAAGGATAAATATATTAGAAAAGTTAAGTAATTACATAAGAGATTTAGAAGAAATGATAGTCTTGTAATTTCGTAAATGACTATGAATTAGTATATTTGCCCAAAGTTGAGTTGGATTTAGAAATAATTTCCATGCCAGGCTAGCATGTAATGCATTGTTTTTAGTGCGAAGATTCTGGATACCTAAACCTCCAAGAGCCAAAGGTTGAGTTACAGTAGACCATTTTAATAGATGTATTTTTTTCTTGTGTGGAGTAGTACCCCACAGAAAATTCCGCTGGTATTTATTAAGTAAGGCAATAATAGAACTAGGAATTGTAATAAATTGCATTACATTATTAGGAAGGTTATTCAAGGTAGAACGAATTAGTGTTTGTCTTCCCGCTTTTGTTAGAAAATGTGTTTTCCATCCTGCTAACTTTGATTTAAACTTATCTAATAAAAACTGGAGGTCTCTTTCTAAAGGCTTAGAGGTGAAAATGGGAAATCCCAAGTATTGGCCAAACTTAGTTCTTTTATGTTAAAAGTATGCTATAAATCAAGCTTTAGAGAATTAGGGCAGTTTTTTGAGAAAAAGAGTTTTGACTTGTCTAAATTAATAGTTTGTCCTGAATAAGTGTTGAAAAGTGTAATAGTATTAACAATAGAATGACATGATTTGTGTGTAATTTTAGAGAATAAAATTATATCATCCGCAAAGAACATATGAGATAGTTGAGGGCCTTTTTCCCCAATAGAATTTGGATGCCAAATATTATAGTCCACTTCTAAATTTATTTTCCTCGAGAACATTTCAAGACATAAAATAAATATGTAAGGTGAGAGAGGGTCACCTTGTCTTATTCGTCTTGTAGGATAAAAAAATTCAGTTGACTTACCATTAATAAGAATGGCAGTAGAAGTGGTTGTAATACAAGACATTATTAAGTTGCTAAGATTAATAGGGAAATTTACATTTTGTAAAGTATTGTAAATAAAAGACCATTCTAGTTTATCAAAAGCCTTTTCAAGGTCTAGTTTAAAAAGCATATTATAATGCTTACCCTTCATTTTAGCAAAACGAGTTAAGAGTTCTTGAACAATAATAGCATTATCAGATGCACGTCTATTTTTTTGAAAGCTAGATTGAGTTTGATCAATAAGATGATCCAGAATAGGCTTAAGTCGATTGACAATTATCTTTGTAATAATTTTATAAATTGTATTACAAATACTAATAGGGCGATGTTGAGCTATAGTTGCAGCATGTTCTTTTTTAGGAATTAGACAAATATAAGTAGTATTAATAGTTGGATCTATTTGGGAGTCCTTAAAAGCCTGATGACAAAGAGCTTTTATAGAATTCCCCACAATAGACCCGAACCCGTAATTTGACGGTTCCTTAGGGTCTGTATTAAAATATGGGACTTGGGCGTATGCCCAAAAATGAATTTTAAGGTCCCTAGCCCGAGAAATGAATTTTTGAAGAAAATTATTTGTTGTAAAATATGAGAATTTTTAGAAATGAAATACGGGGTGAGTATCAAACCCGTATTTTGGTTTCGGAGCTCGATACAGGTTCGATATAACATTTAACATATGAATGTGAAATTTGGCGAGAGATGGATTTGATTTGACATGATTTGGACATCCGACTGAAAAAATTAAATTTCAAGTGTTCTTAAGAAAATCATGAGTTTTGGTGTTAAATTCTTTGTTCAAGATGTTATTTTGACGATTTGTTCTCACGAGCAAGTCTGTATGATATTTTTAGACTTGTGTGCACGTTTGTTTCGGGGCCTAGAGGGCTCGAATGAGTTTTGGATAGGATACAAAGTATTTTCCGATCTCGCAATTGCGAGACAAGAGTTCGCAATTGTGAAGTTTGACAGTATCGCAATTGCGAGACCGATTTCACAATTGCGAAGTCTGACAATATCGCATTTGCGATCCACTCATCGCAAATAAGAAGAGTATTTGGGCCAACAGTCTTTGCAATTGTGAAGAACTCTTCATATTTGCGAAGTAAAACTGGGAGTAGTGCTGGTCGCAAATACAATCATTAGTCGCATTTGCGGAGGATGAGGTTTGCAAATGCGAAGGAAAGTTTGTATTTGCAAAGGCAGAAAAAGTGTGATGTGGTTCGCAATTGAGATATTTTTCTCGCATTTGCGAGATTCGCAAATGCAAAGCTCAGGTTGCAAATGCGACATCTGCAGCTGAGTAAGAGGGGTCTTGGAATGGATTTTCATTCATTCTTCAATTTTCAAAACCTAGAATCCAAAGAGCGATTTCCTAGAGCAAGTTCTTCCCCAAATCATAGGTAAATTAATCTTAACTCATTTTCTTAAATCTATTTCATCTTTTCACATGATTTCATCTCAAATCTAGGGTTTTTCATGGTAATTTGGGCATTCTTTGGTAGAATTTAGGAATTTCAAATATTAGGGATTTGGACCTCAAATTGAGGTCGGATTTCAAAACCAATTGCGGATTTGGGTTCGTGGGTAAATGGATAATCGGAGTTTGGTTCGAACTTCGGATTTTGACCAAGCATACCTGGGGTTGATTTTTGACTTTTTTGGTAAAACATTGGGAAATCTATAATCATGCATTAGAATTGGTTTATTTAGTGTTAATTGATGTTAGTTAGTTAGTTATGCAAAGATTCAGGCGGTTAGGATTGATGCTTATCAGTAATGGGGTCGGTTGTACTGATACTGCACTCTGCACTTTCTGTGTAGATTTTGGTGTCGAACCTTGTGAGTAGATTTTGGGTTGCTGGCTTCAGTCCACGGGAGATCCAAGGTAGATTTGCGGCGTTCACAGACCTTGGAGTACCCTTTCTGTTATTTTAGTTTTTCTGTCTCTTTCTATTTTGAGAACATATGTACTTATTTTAACCAATATTTGTAGAATTTCTTAGACGTTCGTGAATTGGGACGCCAGATCATTAGGGTAGCTATGTAGTAGAGTTGTTGAACTGCTATATCACTTCTGCTTATTTCTGTTTAGTTCTTAGCTATTATTTATTTATGTTTTGGTTAATAATAAATGTGGTAAAGTTGTATCTGTGGGCTTGCCTAGCTTTCAAGAGTAGGCGCCATCATGATCCGACAGTGGAAAATCTGGGTCGTCAAGTTTATATTTTCTTACCTATATTAGTATTACCCTATATATAATAGTCTAAGTTAAAACTGGTCTTCAATTGCATATAGATTGATTTTAAAAAGAAATATGTTTGTAGCTATTGAAAAACTTAGATCTGCTGAATATCTTATGTAATAGCATAATAGATGGTATATAGAAATTTTGACAATATCGTCATACATGCAAAAATTATGATACTGGTCGATGTACTTCTAGGTACATTTTTATCCCGGAATTCAACTTTCGTCTTCCGAAACCAAAGAATATTCTTTTAAATTTGTGTAAAAATAATTTTTGGTATATTATATTTGGCAATTATAATAATAAACCACAAGGACTTGCATCCTAAATATTGGACTATATTTATCGCAATATATTTTTTTGCACGAACAACTATATATTGCATTCTCATGAGGGATATCAATATCGACAACAAGAGTTCTGATTATGGCAGGACAACCAAAGCATTAGAAGGAAACATACACAAAAAATTCATCTTACTATGAAGTATTCGGTTAGATACCATCACAACAAATACTTTTAAATTATAATATGTAATTATATAACATGATTAATTAAACTGGGTTTATACTGGGTTGTTGTTGTTGTTGTTGATTAATTAAATTGATCATTTGTATAAGTTCTGATGATGTACTTTCATTTTGAAGTCACGTATTATGCTATATATTTCCCGGCCTTTTGATGATTTAAATGTTTAAAACATTGTGTGATATTATTCATAGATACTAGTTTAGATAAAAATATGAAAATGTAAAAGAGAGGAGGTGTGGTAATTCAAAATTAAACTGCTTCTTGTACGAAGACACAAGTTACATAAAACTGTACTAATTATAAGATTGAACATATCATTGCATAAGCTTGGATGAGCCAACATTGACACACAACTAGATGAATGAAACAGCATCCTACTTAAGAGTACTTATGAAAGTTAGAACTGTTTGCATAAGTGTGAGCACGAGGAGGAACACGGCTGCTGCAGTTGAAAGTCCGACCCAAGGACCATTAAAGTAATTGTGCCTCAAATTTGCCATCCTTCTATTCCATCTTTTATTACAATGCTCAACCACCTTTTTGCATTCTTCTTTGTAATAGAAGTTAGTAGGAGGGATGACTCCATCGCCAAGTTTGTTAAAGATGCTAGCCACATCACTGTCGTCTCCTATCCGGTTCCTGATGATTCCCTTCAACCGTAGCAACTTCACATCTTCGGCTGAGTTGATAAGACGATCCATAAAAATCACGTAATCTGTGAAATATTTAGTGTATACATCAGAAGAATGTTGCTCGTAAGCTACTAGATTCCTCAGGACTGTCTCTGTACCATTAACGACCTCAAAACAAGGGATTTTCATCCTTGCATAATTAAAACAAGGGATTTTCACACTTCCATAATCAAAACAGGGGACTTTCATCCTTCTATAATCAAACTTAATATGGAATAAACTCGTGTTGTCCCCTTCATTGTCTTCGCCCAACATTCTATAAATTTCACTAACTTTTGAGAAGTTGATTCCGGCTTCATCAAGCTCTGTTGCACTTCTCATGAGGTCGTGCCATAAGTTGGCATCCTTCGGCACCAATTTTGACTCTAATGTTAGAGAATAAGGTGTCTCTGGACGACCAGTACCACACATGTGTACCACTTGAAGTAAATGTTTGATTCCTTTGACATTACCATTAGCTTCATTTAAGAATTTAGGAGTTATCCTCGGTAAACTACCGCAAAAGTTATATTTTACCATTTTAATAAATGATTCTGTAGGATACTTAGTCATATCATGAAGCTTGGTGAGGACCACAAACGGAAGTTGGTTTTCTAGTAACAACAAATCACGATCTATAAGATTTACCATCCAATCTGCGTTGATAATCTTGTCTTCTCCTTCTGGAAAAATTTTGAAAACCTCTCGCAAATACTCAACCACAAAACAACCATCAAGCAATAACATTTCCAAAAATTGGCTCGAAGTATAACTGCCAAGTTCCTCTTTATCATCATAACACATTACCACTTCATCTTTCAATTTCTCCAATTCCCTAATGTAACTCTCAACATCAATCTCCTTATTCCGCTGGAGAAATCGTTGTAGGTAACGTAGTTTATAACTTTCCATTGAACAAAGCTGTGGATTCTTCTTATGGTAAGGACCAATAGAGATCAACAGTGGATCATAAGCATCTGAATTTGATCTACGTAACCCTGCATTTACTTTGAATATTGTACAAGATTTGGTAGACCATTTGTTCAAATCCTTAAATCTTTCATCAAAGATTTCTTTTGAAGATTTATTTGCTGGCAACACTAATTGATCTTGACCATTTATTGTAGCTTCATTTAAAGGAGTACTTCTATCTTGCAGTGGAGTAATCTCATTGCTGTTCGGCATCCTTCTTAGATAATTCTGTTGAAACTGTATTATTACCCGGGGAGGGTGGGGGGGGGGGGTTGTTAATCAGCAAAAAATATGAGCTAGTTTAAGCCAAATAATTCTATTCTGACAAAAATTGTATAGCATAGTTGAATGAGAAATGCAGAAAGTTACCGCTTTGTTTTGGCTGTTTGCCTCTTTCCTTGTTGCTCTTGCTTTCCCTGAAATATATCGTAAGAGGAATGATATTAATATAGTCAACGAGGAAGGAATGCAATGAACCGTAGTGTCCACAAATAATTAAGAGGAATAAGATTAATAGAGGGAACCGTAGCATCACAATAAATCACCTTAAACCTGCTCACAAACACCATATAAACTCACTGTCACCTTTGAGTAGTAGTAATAGTATATGATCCATTTAGAAAAGAAAATTAAATTAGATTATTTTTTTAATATGTGTCACGATCCAAAATTTCAATCACGAGGCCATTTTGGCGCTTAACATATGTTTGCTAGTCAAGCCAACATAAGCTAAACAATTAAGCAGTTTAACAATTTTAAAAACAGAATAAATAGATATTAAGACTGACTGAAATGTATAATAAATTCATAAAAATCGCTGTCTAGACTAATAAACAGGTATCACAAGTAGGGATGTACATCGGCCGGATTGGTTTGAGTTTTTTAATTACCAAACTAAACCAATTGTCTCGGATTCTTAAATCTATAAATCAAACCAAACCAACAAAAGTTGAATTTTTCAAAATCGATTTTTCTCGGGTTTTTTTATTTTCTCAAAATTTTTCGACAAAATATTCATAGCATAAATGTACTCTAATATTTCTTAGGTCCAAGCAGGGTAAAGCTATATGAAATGCTACCCAATAAAATAATAGAAAATAATGTGAGATGGTTCATGATTATACTAAAATACTCAACAAATCGCATAAAAGAAATATAGCTAATTCATAAGCCATAATAAAAATAATAAACATCATCTAAAAGTACAAATTCATGCTAAAATAGGTACGACGAATAAGTACTAAGTATTAAAGACATGACTAAATAATATTAAAAGTAAATTATGCATTTTCACTATCTAAACCAATATTGCAAAACAAAAAAAATAAATATCCAATATTATTGCCATTCGTAGTATTGATTGAATTATTTTTATTAGCATTAGTATTGATTTGATTTTGCTTTGAGGTTTATCTGAGTTACTAACTTTTATGAGTTATAAAACATATTAGATCATTCCAAAGTTTTAAGTTTAACCTTGAAATAATACATTAAAAGAGAAAACTATGAAAAAGTTTACAAAATATTCATAAATTATATTACAATTATTATTTTTGCTTATAAAATAATATTAAAATTGTATACATGAAATGTCGGGTTGGTTTAGTTTGGATTTGACTTTTTTTAGTTAAAACCAAACTAAATCAGTTATGGTCGGCATATTTTTAACACTAAACCATAGTCAGTTTTTTTAGGTTTGACTTAGATTATCGATTTGATGCGGTTTGTCGGTTTCCTTTTGACACGACTCCAAAACCCGGTTGTGATAGCGCCCAGCACATTGCTAGTCCAGCCCGACCAAATACACTCTCATCCCGAGCTTAGAGCTCAAAATCACTTATTTTAAGTCATTATCAGAGATAGAAGCCAAATTAAAGTAATAGATAAAATAATATCCCAAAACCTTCTAAAAACAACGTAACATCCCGAAGACCTAGGGTCACGAGCTAAGATCCTCTATCAGAATATCAATACAACATTGTAAGTGACTCTACAAGTCTAAGAGTACGCGGAATAAAATAAGTAATAACAGAGTAACAAGGGGAAATGTCGGGTCATGCGGACGCCAGGCAGCTACCTCGAAGATCCCAACTGGGTCTAAACCTCTCAACTAAGTCTCCAGGTACCTGAATATGCACACATGGTGCAGGGAGTCGAGTGAGTACTTCCAACTCAGCGGTAATAAAAGTAAATAATGCTGAGAAAAAGAAAACCACACAAAGCACTATCTCATGCTATATAATATTGAACCATCTTTTAAATTACAATACACTTTCATTTTATTCCTTTTCAGCACATGTGAGTAGATTATTTAGAAATCTCTTTTTAACGTCTTTTCCTTTCATTATGACATCTCAATACCTGGTACAACCTCACACAGTGCAAGTCTGCACTCAAATTAGCCCCTTGGGCTCAGCACTCCTTATCAATTTCCACCAGAGTATCTGGTCAATAAGGAAGATAACACATGTATGCCAGTAATGTATGAGTGCTAAATGTCATGCCACGTAGTACAAGTAAGCCAATATATGTATGCAATGCAATGCATATGACGATGTGGCGTACATTCCGATCCGCCTGCTCTCACTGTGGTGATTCAGACTCCAGAGGGGCTCCTACAGCCCAAGCGCAATATCAATATCACTCCTGCTGCGGCGTGCAGCCCGATCCATGCATAGTCATGAATGCATATAAGCCTCTTGGGCAAAAATATCATATCAGCTCACAACTAAAATGTCATCAAAACCTTGTTCAAGTTTTTCAAATCTTATAAAAATGCTGAGTATCAAAATACCATTTTAAAACCTTAGACTGAGATGAAATTATGCACAGCATTATCAAGACAGTGATACCAATCCCTGAAGGATTCAAATATTCAGCATGAAGCCCAAAACATGATAATCAGTCCCATTCATGATAATTGATATCTTTATTAGGGCGTCAATTCAATTTTAAGCAATTAGGTAGTATTATTTATTACGCGGGACAGATAAAGTCACAATCCCTAACGGTGCTCTACCACACGTCCGTTATCCGGCATGCAAGTCACCTCAATATAGCACTATGATGTGCAAGTCCCGGGTTTACAAACCCTCAAGACATCATTTACAAGTATTACCCACATCGAACCGGCGAAACTCTAGCCCGCAACGCCTTAGCTCCTCGAACCGGCCTCTACGCGCGTCGAAACTAGCCAAAATCAGTAAAAGTATATCAAAATAGGCTAATGGAATAACATCCAATCGAAAACAATCAAAATACATGAAAAATCACGAAACTAGCAAAACCCGAACCCCGGGCCCGCTTCTTGAAAAATTATGAAACTCATATTTTCAGAATCCTTGACTCCCCACGAGTCCATACATATAAAGTTTATCAAAATTGGACTCCGTTTGCACATTCAAATCATTGATTTTCTATATCCAGGCTTAGAGCAAAAATCCCTCATTGTTACACCTTAATTCCTTCATTTTCCGAGATTAATTTAATGGATTATCAATACATTAACATAATTTGATTCCAAGAGTGCTTACCTGATGAATTCCCTCGTTTTCCTCCTCAAAATCGCCAAAATCGCCTCTTAGTTCGAAGCCCCAAATGTGTTTATGATTCTGAAATTTGACCATCACTGTTACATTAAACCCCATGTCATTTTCGCTTCTGCGGCCAAAGGGCCGCTTCCGCGTGTCCGCTCCTGCGGAAAAATCGTCACTTCTGCGACCTTCATTAAAGTCACCAAACCGCTTCTACGGTTCACGTCTCACTCCTGCGAGACCACTTAAGTGAGAACACCTCTGCTTCTGCGAAGTCTGCCAGTCCGCTCATTTCCGCTTTTGCGGACCGTTGCTCGCTTCTGCGAGCCCTCCTCTACGATGAGGCACCCGCTTCTGCGGAATTTGCTGGACATCTCCAAGACTCACTTCTGCGATTCATAATCCGCTTCTGCGGAGCGGCTTCTATGGTATCCCTCACGCAGAAGCGGAAATCACTGCTGCAACAAAAATACCAGCAGCCCACTTCCGATTTTCTTCCGTTTCACCTTCTGAAAATATCTCGAAGCCCCCGGGACCTCAACCAAATATAAAAATCCACTCTAATTTATCACACGAACTTGTTCCCATCACAAAAATATACCCTTAAACACACAAATCATCAAATTAAGGCGGATTCAAGCCTAAGATTCAACCAAAACTTCCGAAGCCTACATTCTATCAAAAACCCGACCAAACGATGTCCGAATGACCTAAAAATTTGCAGACATATCCAAAATCACCTAACGAAGCTACTGCAACTATTGGAATTCCATTCCGACTCTAGGATCAAAATCTCACCTATCGACCGGATTTCACCAAAATTCCAACTTAGCCAATTCAAGTCTATTTTACGTCGGACCTCCAAATTCAATTCCGATCACTCTTCTAAGCCAAAAATGATCCCCCGAAGCTAACCAAACCATCCGAATTTAATTCCGAGCCCTCTAACTCAAAAGTCAACATCTGGTTGAGTTTTTCAACTATTCCTTCATCAAAGAGACTATTTGTCTTATTTCCTACCAAACTCGATCTGAATTGACTCAAATTCGCCAAATACATATATTGGAACATGAACAAGCATATAACGGGGAAAACTGGATGGTATCTCACGTGACGACGGGTCGGTCATCACATTCTCCCCAACTTAAACCAACGTTTGTCCTCGAGCGGACCCAAAGTTGTACTAGAAGCAACCCAATAGCTGAATCACCTTCCCAAGCATATACTCGGGGTGATCCCACGTCACCCTATCTCACATAAGTCCGATAACACAATATAGCTGGAATTCCATAGTCCATCTGAACCATAGACCACATTGCACTTTCCGAAATCATATACCAAATCTAAATCCCACGTCTATACTCAGAATACACCCGAACCAACTGTAATATCCCATACTCGCCACTCCGGGTGAGATCATATGATGTATCAAACAACCACAATCACTCGAGATGATGGTCTCAAATCACAATAATTGGCCATAATAACCAAATACTAACAGAAAAACCTTTCTCATTAGCTAAAGTCTTATTTCAACACCTTCATATCCTGCCCACGGCAACCGAACACGCGATATATCAAGTTCATCTCTCAGGTCAACCATTCATGAATCCATTTCCCTTTTAACTGATACCACAATAGATTTCGGAGCCAAACCTCGATATTACTTTTCTAGCCAGCTGAATCACATATGCTCGCACTCATTAATGACTTCAACGATCATTTCGATTATAACACACCGCACTGGTGATATGATACCTCAACACCGGCCTAAGCCACGATGAGCACAACACATGCTCCAATAAGAAACGTCTAAACATACTCAAATCATGACAACTGACTCAAACAAAAGAGCTGTAATTCAATTCCTCTGTACCATCATAACATAGAACTGAGATCCCGTCTCACATCATAGAAATAGAGTACCTGAATCCTCATCGAAAGGTCATAACATCACGTGGCCTTGCCAAAAATTATGATTCCATCCAAATGCTATTACCCATGAAGCACCTCAGGTTACCATGCTCAAAACAGTCAGCCACGCACAGATTTAGGTCTAAGCTCAAGCAATCAATCTCACCCACGGTGAAATAATTAATATACGCTATCAATTCTTGTAGGGACACAACCGATGCGCCATTCGTCGAGCAATACCCAATATGGACTTTCCTTAGAAACCAGAAAGTATTGTATACAAGGTAACATATAGAAAACTATTCTCCACATCATACTGTTGCGGCGTGCAACCCGCTCTAAATAACATACCCGTGGCGGTGTGCCACCCGATCCAGATATCATACCTGTGGCGGCGTGCCACCATATCCAAATAACCCGTGGCGACGTGCCACCCGATCCACAAAAAATTCTTGCAAAAGGAAATGCACATCGAGTCAAGTTGCTCATTACAATAAATATATATAGCTTCAAGCTCGGCCACAAGAAACACATCCGACAAAGTTCCTAAATACCGGAACTAAATCAATGGTAGAAACCTCTGCACTGACATCCGCCACGAAGGCCCAACTGTCAAAGCAATACCTACCAGCCATCCGCTGGTCCTAGGGTACAACTACCCTGCTGGAACATAATCTGATGCACTCTGCTACGCCATTTGTGGAATTTTCTGACATAGTCCATATCACATTAGTCTAGGAAACCTGACTTATGACAACCTGTCTGCAATCAAATATCATAACCCAAATTCATCATAGCACGCAAAGAGAGAGCCACTAGTGCTTCCAATTTCCAACAACCGCTAAACGGTGTCGATACACACGATATACAACCACTACGTAGGCGGATTATGAGAACTTCTAGTCTCCAACACATATATAACACAAGAATCACTATGCCTGATTCCACACCCCACCGTACGAGTACATAACATACATCAAGCATCCATACATACCACGAAAGCCATTCAGAAATTTCACTATGCCATCAACGACTCAATTATTACAGTCGATCCAACAAGAGAATACCGCAATACCACCGGATATTATCAGTTTACATTACCTTGCCCTTTTGAACATATACCCCGTCAAATCACTAGAATAGTAGTACCATTTTCCTTAATCACTAGAAAGATTGATTCTCAGACTATCTGCAGCTTCCCGCGTTGCTCGAGAGTTATAATGACTTCCCATATGATATGAACTGATCTCAAAACCTTGAACATGCCATTATCAACTTTCCATAACACATCACATATACCATACCACACTAACATAACATGTAAACTTCTATCCCTCTCCTATGCTGCAAACATCGACGCACTCAACTCGTCAAGGACCTTCATGATCCCATATAGAAGAAAAATCATTATACATTCCAAGCTTCACATACCAACAGGAGATATACTCATTTTCAAACCACGGTAAAACACATCATGAACTTTTCTCCCAATTCCATTGCACAAACTAAACTACCAGGACTGAATCTTTTTACCCACATCGAGCTAAGGAACTGCCAGCACTCAAGATCTTTATTGCACAATACCTGCAAGACTCATTACTTCGAACGCATACCAACAATTAATCGTATCCTTATCATACCGTTTCGGTTTATTAACAAGCTGTTCCATTTACCCAATTTCCTTTCTGATTCATCTTTAATTTAATATTAGCCTTTACTGTAGCACCGCAATACCTCAACTCAGGTGTTTCCCAGAAGTACCACATTCTATAATACTTTATATGAAGAACTTTCTGCGATTCTGAATTCGTTATCATTACCTTCCAATATGGATACATAGAATCCCACAATTAACATAACATACCACAAGTCTTGATCTCTTCTAACGAAACTACATTTTCTAGCCATATACACAACCTTAAGACACCTAACTATTACAAGCAAAATATTGAACACCACGAAACCATTCTCGGGCGTCATTCACCTTTATTCCGCTATAATTCAACTGTCTTATTGACAGATCCACTCGTGCCTTGTTAGAACTCTAACACCGCAGGACATTATTACATACAAATACAAATAACTATCTTTCTTTTCTATACACCGAGCATTCTTTATCAACATCAGTCTCAAACATCCCAGTATTTCTTCACATATACAACGCACCATATAACCCTTACTAAAATTTTCCAACATACTTAGAGATAGAACCAACATAGCACACAACAGTGCAATCAGTTAATCAATAACAACCTCCCCAACTTGGCTCAGAGCCATATATCAAAGCAAGTTTAACCACTCATAGCATTCTTACTCATATAATGCCGCAATGTTATAGTGAGATTAAACTCGAGTCATTTACAAACTTTGGCAGAGACTCGAATCATCAACAATCTTAACTCTTCCGCAATTCTTGCATTTATACACACACAACCGTTAAGCCCACTATTTAGGTGACAAACCCTTTTCTAAGTCCCAAATTTTCCAAAACTTTTGACAGAGTTTCTTTTGTAATTTGGCCTATCCACCTGCCAGAGAATCACCAAAACCATCCTAACAATACAACGACAACTTGACAAGACATCACAATGTATATCAACAACATTAACCTCAATACTACACAAATTACCTCATCAAAATTGATACATAGGCATGCGCTGCACCTGCTCGAATCATAACATATATCAACTATCTTTCACCACAATACACATAGCACAACACATTCGGTCTTCATGAGTCTGAACTCATACTACCACACGTAGTGCACTTTACCTTTCCACTAAGAGACATGACCATATTCACCACGCACATAGCTAGGGGGGTACATAACGGATCAGAATAAGAGTCGAACACCTAACAACTCGCCCATTATCAATCTGCCATCTCCATAATTTGGGACAATACTGGTCATATAAATTTCATAATACCAGCTCGCAGAATCAGCACCTTGGTGCTCAAGCCATAGACAATGATCTGGCCTCAAGTCCTCCCGACTGGCCCAACATGAACTCACAGAGATTATATCTCGTCCCACGATCGGGGAGTCACAAGCCATCAAGGCCATTATATTACTGAGTGCTCGAGTGCTCATATAGACGTGTGGAAGGAATTTCAAGAATTACATCTCAAGCTGAATCAAGTACGCACGATAAGAATTCCAAGAATGTGAAGTGTTTCCTAAAAGGTCTGCAGCCTCCCGAGGATAAATACAGACGTCTCCGTACCGATCCACGAGACACTACTAACCGGCTCAAGACTCATGAGGCCTAATAACCTAGGCTCTAATACCAACTTGTCACGACCCCAAAACCCGGTCGTGATGGCGCCCAACATATTGCTAGGCCAGCCCGACCAAATACACTCTCATCCCAAGCTTAGAGCTCAAAATCAGTTATTTTAAGTCATTATTAGAGAAAGAAGCCAAACTAAAGTGATAGATACAATAATATCCCAATACCTTCTAAAAATAACGTAACTTCCCAAAGACCTAGGGTCATGAGCCAAGAGCCTCTATAAGAATATCAATACAACACTGTAAGTGACAGTACAAGTCTAAGAGTACGCGGAATAAAATAAGTAATAATAGAGTAACAGGGGGAAATGTCGGGTCCTGCGGATGCCAGTCAGCTACCTTGAACATCCCAACTGGGTCTCAACCAGCACCAAGCTCAACTAAGCCTCCAGGTACCTAAATCTGCACACATGGTGCAGGGAGTCGAGTGAC
Source organism: Nicotiana noctiflora (assembly GCA_032618575.1). NCBI lineage: Eukaryota > Viridiplantae > Streptophyta > Magnoliopsida > Solanales > Solanaceae > Nicotiana > Nicotiana noctiflora. The sequence goes on along the minus strand of JASVEL010008219.1, from coordinate 108,941 downwards.
TACTTCCAACTCAGCAGTAATAAAAGTAAATAATGTCGAGGAAAAAAAACCACACAAAGCACTATCTCATGCTATATAATACAGAACCATCTTTTAAATTATAATACACTTTCATTTTATTCCTTTTCAGCATATGTGAATAGATTATTTAGAAATCTCTTTTTAACGTCTTTTCCTTTCATTATGACAGCTCAATACTTGATACAACCTCAGACAGTGCAAGTCTGCGCTCAAATCAGCCCCTTGGGCTCAACACTCCTTATCAATTTCCACCAGAGTATCTGGTCAATAAGGCAGATAACACATGTATGCCAGTAATGTATGAGTGCTAAATGCCATGCCACATAGTACAAGTAAGCCAATGTATGTATGCAATGCAATGCATATGACGTTGTGGCGTACAACCCGATCCATAGTCACGAATGCATATAAGCCCCTTGTGCAACAATATCATATCAGCTCATAGCTAAAATGTCATCAAAACCATGTTTAAGTTTTTCAAATTTTATAAAAATGCTGAGTAGCAAAATACCATTTTAAAACCTTAGGCTGAGAATTATCAAGACAATGATACCAATCCCTGAAGGATTCAAATATGAGAATTTTTCACAAAAGGCATTCATTAAGACCTAATTAGCAATAAATAGAAACCCTTTCCTATATTACGTGATATAGATATGTTTTACGTTATTTTATGATGTATATAATGTATTAAACGAATTATATTCAATAATACAACATGAAATGACGCCGCACAAACAGGGGTTCCTGTAAATCATGATTTATATTTAGGTGTATTAAACTGTATTAAGCGGGAAAAAAGTAACGTTTCAGCAGAAATTACGGGAAGGTGAATCTATATTTAGGTGTATTAAGCTGTATTAAGCAGGAAAAAAGTAACGTTTCAGCGCAAATCATGGGAAGATGAAACAAATCATGGGAAAAAGTGTATTAAGATGAAAGAGAAAATAACAAAAAACGGGAGTTATACCATAAATTGGTGAGAGAAAAATATTATGTACCATCTAATAAGGCTTAAATATAGGAAAGTATTAAATTTAAATTTTTTGCTACAGAATAAAAATAGTTATTATATTATGTAAAATCTTAAAAAGGTATTTATATGTCATAAATAGGGTACTAACCTATTCTATAGGTGGTAAAATTTCCTTCAAATATTCAGCACGAAGCCCAAAACATGATAATCAGTCCCATTCACGATAATTAATATCTTTATTAGGGTGTCAATTCAATTTGCAATTAGGTAGTATTATTTATTAAGCGGGACGGATCAAGTCACAATCCCTAATGGTGCTCTACCCCACGCCCGTTATCCGGCGTGCAAGTCACCTCAATACAACACTATGATGTGCAAGTCCGGGGTTTACAAACCCTCAGGACATCATTTACAAGTATTACCCATCTCGAACCGGCGAAACTCTAGCCCGCGAGGCCTTAGCTCCTCTAACCGGCCTCCACGTGCGTCGAATCTAGCCAAAACCAGTAAAAGTATATCAAAATAGGCTAGTAGAATAACACCCAATCGAAAACAATCAAAATACATGAAAAATCTCGAAACTAACAAAACTCGAGCCCCGGGCCCGCTTCTTGAAAAATTATGAAACTCATATTTTCAGAATTTTCAACTCGCCACGAGTCCATACATATAAAGTTAATCAAAATCGGACTCTATTTACCCATTCAAATCATTGATTTTCTATATCCCGGGCTTAGAGCAAAAATCCCCCATTGTTACACCTTAATTCCTCCATTTTCAGAGATTAATTTCATGGCTTATCAAAACATTAACATAATTTGAGTCCAAGAGTGCTTACCTGATGAATTCCCTCGATTTCCTCCTCAAAATCGCCAAAATTGCCTCTTAGTTCGAAGCCCCAAATGTGTTTATGATTCTGAAATTCGACCATCACTGTTACATTAAACCCCATGTCATTTTCGCTTCTGCGGCCAAAGGGCCGCTTACGCGTGTCCGCTCCTGCGGAAAAATCGTCGCTTCTGCGACCTTCATTAAGGTCACCAAATCGCTTATACGGTTCACGTCTCGCTCCTGCGAGATCGCTTAAGCGAGAACGCCTCCGGTTCTGCGAAGTCCCCCAGTCCGCTCATTTCCGCTTCCGCGGACCGTTGCCCGCTTCTGCGGGCCCGCCTCTGTGATGAGGCACCTGCTTCTGCGAAATTTGCTGGCCATCTTCAAGACTCGCTTCTACAATTCATAATCCGCTTCTGCGCAGCGGCTTCTGCGGTCTCCCTCATGCAGAAGCGAAAATCACTGCTGCAACAAAAATACTAGCAGTCCACTTCCGATTTTCTTCTGTTTCACCTTCCGAAAATATCTCGAGGCCCCCCGGGACCTCAACCAAATATATAAATCCACTCTAATTCATCAGACGAACTTGTTCCCATCATAAAAACATACCCTTAAACACACGAATCATCAAATAAAGGCGGATTTAAGCCTAAGATTCAACCAAAACTTCCGAAGCCTACATTCTATCAAAAACCCGACCAAACGATGTCCAAATGACCTGAAAATTTGCAGACATATCCAATATCACCTAATGAAGTTACTGCAACTGTTGGAATTCCATTCCGACTCCCAGATCAAAATCTCATCTATCGACCGGATTTCGCTCAAATTCCAACTTAGTCAATTCAAGCCTATTTTACACTGGACCTCCAAATTCAATTCCGATCACTCTTCTAAGCCAAAAATGATTCCCCGAAGCTAACCAAACCACCAGAATTCTTTTCTGAGCCCTCTAACTCACAAGTCAACATTCGGTTGGGTTTTCCAACTATTCCTTCATCAAAGAGACTATTTGTCTCATTTCCTACCAAAATCGATCCGAATTGACTCAAATTCACCAAACACATATATTGGAATATGAATAAGCATATAACGGGAAAAATTGGGCGGTAACTCATGTGACGACGGGTCGGGTCGTCACACCTTTGTACACCCTTAATCACAAGTACATGAGCTACTCAAATACTACAAATAAAGTCTGAAATGAAATACAAACTGTATGATACAAGATAAACAGTAATATAGATAAGAATGAGACTTAAGGGTCTACAGACGCCATGCAACACTACCTCAAGTCTCCTAGAGGGAAGGGTTGAGCAATCACCATTGAAAGTCATTGGGACCGACACCGAGATCTTACAAGAAGTGCAGAAATGTAGTATGAGTATAACCGACCACATGTATTTCGTAAGTGTCAAATCTAACTCAACGAACTAGTGACGAGGTTATGGCAAGACACTTATTATAAACCTGTACGGGTATAAGCAGAAAAGTAATAACAAAATAGAGAAACAATAAACTATATGGTAACCAGAACAGGAAAAAGATAACAGAGCGCCCCCGAATATCATCACTTCTCAATCGGACCTTAAAGTATGATCACTTCTCAGTCTCACACCTCAACACGGTAGCGGAACCAGCAACCATAATACATTATAACCCCGCGCAAGGCAAGGCGCTAAGCCAATTTTTCAGATAGTTGGATCTTTTGCTTTTTTGCGGAACATCTGGCCTACCACCTCTCTGGCCCAATAGCGCGGTAGCGGCATGCCATTTTTCCAGTTTTTTTTTTATTTTTTTTTTTGCATGCAGAATTAATCTTTGACCCACGAACTCGATCTAGTTGATTTTTATGAATTTCTACTCATACTTCAAAGCTTCAAAGTATCTGTTTTACCTCCAAAAATTCTCATTAGCTCGGGATCAATTACTACACAATAAACTTAGGTCATGAGTATAAAATACTCACTTTCAAGCTCAAACACAATTAAATTACAGTAAATAGTAGGTAAAGTGTAACTAAAAGCTCGTGTTTTGGTAGTTGAAAGTTGCATTCATTTATCTTTTTTCCCTCTCTATGATATCAACCAAATTACCGAAGTCCTCTCGATCTAGCTAACTATAAAATGACATTGGCGTAAAATTTGAGCGCGCCAACCGAATAAATAATGCCATTGTTTTGAAAGTATTAAGGGCTCGTTTGGCCATAAAAAAGATTGCTATCTTCGATTTTTTTATTTTTACTTTTTTTTAAATCAGTGTTTGACAATGAAATTTTCGATTTTTACTTGAAGATGTATTTCGAAATTTTTCCAAATTTTCACTTCTGATCATTTACAAAAATTCAAAAATAATTCAAAATTATATTCATGTCCGAACACTATTCTAATATTCAGATTACATTTTCATTTGAAATTAATTGTTCACTTTTTGCTGAAATTTTACAATTCTTATGTCCAAATCCCACTAAATTATCTGAATCTTGAAGGCAGCTGGCTATATGCCTTTCATGGTACTATACTAGTAATAATTGCCTATTTTATAACTTTCATCTCATGACGTCTAGCTGTATGACTTGAGCATATCATATAAAGTAGTCATGAAATTAGCTGGCTTTATTATTTACGTATTTTCTCAGCGCAAATTTCGCAGCTCGACCGTTGCTGGATTATTGATAGATCAGCATTATGACGATGACAATGTGAACGTATAATTGTTCTATTTTCTTTTATACATTTGGAATATACTATGTCAAGTGGGTATTGTGCTAAATTATTTATGTTGGACTTTATAAGCATTGAGCTTCAATTATTGAGCTTTAAAGTATAAAAGTGTGAATTGGAAATGGTGGGAAATGAAAATTTGAATAAAATGAGCTTTTGATTTGCACTTTGACCCTCATTGGTGATGGATAACTACATTAGTGTGCTTATATGTAGATTCACTTCTTAAATATCTTAAAAGGATTTGAAGAGAATGAACTCTCGCCCCGTCGTCGTCGTTCAGCTTCGGCTTCAGATTTTTCAAATGATCGATAAGATTATTTTTGCATAAAATTTATTTAATTAATTATTTAATAATTGATTAAATGTCATATCACTGCTGAAGATTCAGAAGGATAGTCTTGCCGCGGTCCTGGCGATGCCACATCACTGAGTTTGCTCTGTTCTTTAAGTTCGTGGGTATCCTGCAGTTTGTATTGCCACTGTTGTAGGAAGGTTTATTCCATTTTATACTGGGATGATTTAATCCAATACCTTGGCAACGTGTGAGGGGGTTAAAATTCCTTAAGGACGCACAAGAAAATTGTGTACTCGAAATATTTCTTAATCTTTACTGTTTTTCTAGTTTCTTTTATTCTTCTAACAGTTTTTCTGATTTTATGTTTTAACACAATAGCGTTCACAAGTTTAAGGAATTTTAATACTAAAATTTCTGTGTTGAAATATATATATCTAACTGTTATTTATATTTTGTATACTGGTTTGGAGACTAAAGCCTTCGTGCTTTCTACTCTAATAATTGTTCTGTCCGGTTTAAAGTATATCAAAACTTTACCGAAATAATAAATGTACGAGTTTGAAGTATATAAAAACTTCACCATTGTTACGTGTTGTATGTTTGGTTTGGTATTCATTTTGAAGATATCAAATTCACCGATTTAACAAAGTTCTATTTTGTTTCCAACTTTACAGAAAAAATGACGAATGAAAACCAAACTAATGGAAATATTGCTGGAACGGGTGATACTCTTACGAGTGTTGCTGCCTCATCAAGCCGTTCAACGCCTACTCATGCTGTGGCACCAGCAGAAAAACCCTAGAAGTTTTCCTGTATCGACTTCAAACGCTGGCAAGTGAAGATGTTTTTCTATCTTACTATGTTGAGCTTGCCGCAATTCATCAAGGAGGATCCTCTGGTCCTGGCTGAAAACACTCCAGATGACGAACGATGTATTGTAACTAAAGCATGGAAATATTCTGATTTCTGGTGCAAAAACTACATTTTGAGTTATTTGGAAGATAGCCTGTACAATGTAGAGCTAGAACAGGGAAAGAGCTGCAGAAAACCTTCTCAGACAGTGATGACGATTAAAGCAAACAACATGGTTGAGGGGGAAGTTGAAAGAGAGAAAATGCCAATTGAGTTACCAGCAAAACAACCATCAATGATTGAGCCCGTGAAAGTAATAGCACCGGGAGTGAAGCCTTTGATGACTGTGAAGGGAGCTTATCTAGAGCCAGTGGTTATCAAACCAGTTGTGCAAATGCCAGTTGTGAGTACCAAGGCTGTACCGAGGAATTATGATAAGGTGACAGTGATGTATAAAGGGAAAGAAGTTAAAGGAGAAATTTGTGAAACTCATGGTTTAACTCGCTCCGGGCGATGCTTTGCCCCGGAGGAACTGAGAAAGACAAAAGTGGTGAAAGAAAACCCAACTTATGTGAAGAAGGCAGTCACTGAGGAAGAAGCTGAGGAATTTTTGAAGAAGATGAAAGCTCAAGACTACTCTATAGTTGAGCAATTGAGAAAGATGCCCGAGCAAATATCGTTGTTATCCCTGCTAATTCATTCTGATGAACATAGAAAGACGTTGATGAAGATTCTAAATGAAGCTCACGTACCGGAGAAAATTTCGGTATGACATATGGAGAAATCACAAACAAGATCTTTGAAACAAATAAATTAATATTTTCAGACAGCGAGTTGCCACTAGAAGGAACGGAGCATAATAAAGTACTATACCTCACGGTAAAATGTGAAGTATCTGTAGTAACTCGTATTTTGGTGGACAACAGATCAAGTGCCAATATATGTCCATTGTCAACCATGGGGAAGTTGAAAGTCAATCATGAGAGAATTCATCGGACAGTGTATGTGCGAGGGGTTTTGATGGAGGCGGAAAGAACACCGTGGGGGATATCATACTAGAGCTTAATATCGGACCAGTGGATTTCACTATGGAGTTTCAAGTGCTAGATGTCGTTGTATCATACAACCTCTTGTTAGGACGTCCGTGGATCCACGCTGCAATAGTAGTACCATCTTCTTTGCATCAAATGGTAAAATTTGAGTGGGAGCAGCAAGAGATAATAGTGCATGTGAAAGACGATGTTTGCAATGCTATTACACCATTTGAGGAAGTTGAAGTAGATATAGGTCCATGGGTGTATCAAGTAATGGACACTGTGATTGTGAACAAAATATCTGAGGGAGAAAATATGCCAGTACCCACGGTGGCCCCTGCAGCAATTATGGTCGCCAAGGAGATGATAAAGAATGGGTTTTCTCCAGGAAAGGGCTTAGGAGTGACCTTGCAAGGTATAACACAGTCGATCCACCTTCCAGGCAGTACTGATACTTTTGGCTTGGGTTTCAAGCCAACCATTGCCGTTATCTAGAGAGCTAAGAAATTGAAGAAGAAAGGGTGGTCCCTCCCCAAACCTATCCCAAAACTATCCAACTCCTTTGTCAAGCCTGGTACACAGAGACGTCTGGCAAATGTCATTCCAAACTTCGCGGAGATAAAACCGGATGAAGAACTTTTAGCAAGATTTGAGAGGTTATGTGAATATGTGAATGTGTTGGAGACGGGTGAAGGAACAAGCAAAATGGACGTTCAATTCGTGGGACCCCACACTATGCTAAATAACTGGGAAGCTACTCCTCTTCCGATCAGGAGGGAGTTGTGGAAGTTAGCTTTTAATATTTCATTCCCAAAATTGTCTTGTTTTAAAATTGTAATCCCATATCCCGTCAAATCAAATGTAACCAACTCTTGTTACCTTCCAAAAATTCAATGAAATGCAATTTCTTTTCTTCCTCCATTTTTGCCTTATTTTATTTTTCTTCTTTTGTACAGTTCATTATTTGTTGATTCCAATGATATATCATGCATGAAGGATTCTCGGTCCAGCCTAGATAATCGAATAATTATACAGGAAATCGAAAATGAACATGAAGTGTAATATGAAGATGAGGAAGTACTGGAGGAAATTAGTAAAGATTTGAGTCATTATGAAGAAAAACCCAAACCGAACTTAAATGTGAAGGAATCTATTAATTTGGGAAGTGAGGAGAATGTCCGAGAAACAAAGATTAGTGTGCATTTAGAGACTTCCCTCAGAGAAGATTTAATCAGGTTGTTACATGAGTACACGGACATATTTGCTTGGTCTTATGATGACATACCCGGGCTCAGTACTGATTTGGTGGTACATAAATTGCCCATTTATCCAGAATGCCGGCCAGTAAAGCAAAAGTTAAATTTAAAACGGACATCAGTGTGAAAATAAAAGAAGAAGTTAACAAGCAATTCGAGGCGAAGGTCATACAGGTCACTAAATATCTCACCTGGTTAGCTAATGTTGTGCCAGTCCCAAAAAAGGATGGAAAAACTAGGGTGTGCGTTAATTATCGAGACCTCAATAAAGCTAGTCCAAAGGATGATTTTCCAGTGCCAAATATTTATATATTGATCGACAATTGCGCCAAACATGAAATTGGTTCCTTTGTGGATTGTTATGCGGGTTATCATCAGATCCTGATGGACGAAGAAGATGTAGAAAAGATGGACTTTATCACGCCTTGGGGAACATATTGCTACAAGGTGATGCCGTTTGGGTTAAAGAATGTCAGGGCTACATATATGAGGGCAATGACCACTATGTTTCATGAGATGATACATCGAGTGATTGAAGTATATGTGGATGATGTCATTATTAAGTCCAAAAAGCAATGTGACCATGTCAACGATTTAAGAAAGTTTTTCCAGAGGCTCCGAAGATATAATCTTAAGCTTAATCCAGCAAAGTGTGCTTTCGGAGTGCCATCAGGAAAGTTATTGGGGTTCATAGTAAGCCGGCGTGGTATTGAACTAGATCAGTCAAAGATAAAAGCAATCCAGAATTTGCCTCCGCCGAAGAACAAGAAAGAAATGATGAGTTTATTGGGCATGTTGAATTATATTAGCAGATTTATTGCTCAGTTAACGTCGACTTGTGAGCCCATTTTCAAATTATTAAAGAAAGATGTTGCGGTGAATTGGACTGATGAATGTCAAGAAGCATTTGACAAAATTAAGGAATATCTGGCTAATCCTCCTATATTGGTTCCTCCAGAACCGGGAAGACCCTTGATCCTTTATCTGACTGTATTAGATAATTCTTTCGGCTGTGTACTGGGGCAACACGATGAAACAGGGAAGAAAGAGCAAGCAATATATTATCTTAGTAAGAAGTATACATCTTAAGAGATAAAATACACTCAGTTGGAGAGAACATGTTGTGCCTTAACATGGGTTGCGCAGAAATTGAAACATTACTTGTCGGCTTATACTACTTATCTAATATCTCCCTTGGACCCACTGGAGTATATATTCCAGAAGCCTATGCCCACGGTAAGGCTCGCTAAATGGAAAATTATACTTACAGAGTTTGACATCATTTATGTAACTCGTACGGCAATGAAGGCACAAGCAGTCGCTGACCATTTGGCAGAAAATCCAGTCGATGATGAGTATGAACCATTAAAGACATAATTTCCTGATAATGAGACAATGGATATTGAAGAAGTGGAACAAGACGATAAGCTAGGCTGGAGAATGTACTTTGATGGGGCCGTCAATAGCAAGGGGGTCGGAATTGGAGCAGTAGTCATCTCAGAAATGGGTCAGCATTATCTTGTTACCGCTCAACTTCGATTTTTCTGTACTAATAATATGGCCGAGTATGAAGCATGCATATTGGGATTGAGAATGGCAATAGACATGGGTGTTCAGGAGATTTTGGTCATGGGTGACTCGGATCTCTTGATACATCAGATTCAAGGAGAATGTGAGACAAGTGATTTGAAACTTATACCTTATCGACAGTGTCAACATGAACTGTCTAAGAGATTTCAATCCATAGAGTTCAAGCACATCCCAAGAATGCACAACGAAGTAGCAGATGCTCTAGCCACATTATCATCCATGTTGCACCATCCACATAAAGCTTACATAGATCCACTACAGATACAAGTTCGTGATCAAAATACTTATTGTTTCCCCGTGGAAGAAGAACTTGATGGTGAGTCGTGGTATCATGATATCGGAGAATATTTGAGGACGGGAGTGTACCCAACGCAAGCCACAGGGGACCCAAAAAGGGCTATAAGGTGATTAGCAAATGCATTTTTCTTCAGTGGAGGAGTTATATACAAAATAACACCAGATTTGGGTCTATTGAGATGTATAGATGCACAACAAGCTGATACAATTTTGGCTGAAATACATGTAGGAGCTTGCGGCCCTCATATGAGTGGATATATTTTGGCCAAGAAAATACTGAGAGTAGGATATTATTGGCTCACCATGGAGTGTGATTGCATTGGATATGTGCGAAAATGCCACCAATGTCAGATACACGGAGATTTGATTCACTCCCCACCCTATGAATTACATACAATGTCAGCACCGTGGCCATTCGTCGCCTGGGGCATGGATGTCATCGGACCAATAGAGCCCACAACATCTAATGGGCACAGATTTATCTTGGTAGCAATTGATTATTTCACTAAATGGGTGGAGGCGAAGACATTTAAAGTAGTGACAAAGAAGGCGATAGTGGATTCCGTGCACACAAATATCATTTGTCGCTTTGGAATTCCTAAGGTGATTATCACAGACAATGGAGCAAATCTAAACAGTCACCTCATGGTAGAGGCATGTCAAAAATTCAAAATCCTGTACCGTAACTCTACACCTTATCGGCCTAAAGCAAATGGAGCAGTGGAGGCTGCGAATAAGAATATTACGAAGATTCTCAGGAAGATGGTGGAAAAGTCAAGACAGTGGCATGAAAAACTACCATTTGCTCTCATGGGTTATAGTACAACTGTACGTACTTCAATTGGCACAACACCTTACTCATTGGTGTACAGAACGAAGGCAGTCATACCTGCAGAAATTGAAATACCTTCCCTTCGGATCATAGTTGAGGCTGAAATTGATGATGATGAATGGGTAAAAGCTCGGCTAGAATAGTTGAGCTTGATTGATGAGAAAAGGCTAGCGGCAGTCTGCCACAGACAGTTATATCAGCGGAGGATGGTCAAAGCATACAACAAGAAAGTACGTCCACGGAAATTCGAAGTTGGACAGTTGGTGCTAAGACGTATTTTACCTCACTGGGCCGAAGCAAAAGGAAAGTTTGCACCTAATTGGCAAGGGCCGTTCATGGTGTCCCGGGTATTGTCCAACAGAGCTTTATATTTAACAGATGTTGAAGAAAAATGTGTAGAGACTGCTATCAACTCAGATTCCTTTTTTCATATGTATAATTGTATTTGTTATAATATTGAAATGATGAAGGCATTTTATTCGCTATCCAAACACTTTATCCATAGATACACCAGTTTAGCATGTTTGCATTATTCTTTCATATCCCTCTCTCAGAATCAATTATGAACAAGAAATTGAAAAGAAAAGAAAGAGAATGAGAAAATGAGAATGAAGAAAATGAAAGAAAAATGATGGGAAAAAAGGAGAAAAAGTATACAAAAGAAAAATCGGGAAAAAGTCAAAACACGAATGATCTTATGGTTCGAACTACGTCTGACTTGATCCCGAAAGGGCACGTAGGCAGCATCAGTGAGGTTTAGTCACGGCAGAAACAAAATCCAAGATTACCCCAAATATTGAAACTGGAGCAGAAGTTTTGTTTATGATTCCGAGAATTGTAAATATTTTTGAACCCTCATATAAATTTTGAGCCTTTATACCTTTTTTTTCTAAACCCATCCAAAAGCCACATTACAATCCAAAGAAAGACCTTCTGATCAATTTCAATAAAATGATGATACAATAAGAATAAGGAGAAACATGGCAGGGACAATGCCCGGAGATTTGGAAAGGAAATAAAGAAAAATAAAAATGAGAGAGTCTTATCGGTGAAAACCCTAACGGGCACCATAAGGCGACTTTGAGATGAGAGATAAATAAAAATGAGAGAGTCTTATCGGTGAAAATCCTAACGGGCACCATAAGGCAAACGTGAGGAAGAATAAATGAGAGAGTCCTATTGGTGAAAACCTTAACGGGCACCATAAGATGAAAGTGAGGAATATTTTGATGAAAAAGGAAAAATAGCAAAAAATAAGAAAGGTTTGGGTTAAAGGAAAATAAGATAGCAACGATTCGATTTGACAGACTGGGTCGGATATTTAAATATATGGCATGGTCAAAGGAATCAACCGACATACCCAGATAAGTTCCGTCTTTACTTCAAAATACCCTTACCCCCCTTCAAATTCATATTTTTGCATTTTATTGATCAAAACCAGTTGCCAGTTGAAAGCTAACTACCAACTTCTCATGTTAAAAGGCGTAATAACACTGGGTCAAAGGAAAAGAGAAAATAAAGTAAAAAAAGGATGGCAATCAAGGCCGAAGAAAAATGAAAGGAAAAGAAACAAAAAGAGAAAAGCAAAAGAGGAGTGCAAGTGAAAATCGAGAAAACATGGCAATGAATTTCAAAGCAAGATGAAACAAGAAGAGGCGGACGATGGAAGCAAGGCCAGCAAGAATGCCAATTGCTAACCATAATTTTATAACTAATAAGATTGTTCACTGAATTAGACAGGTACAAAAGATTCAAATTCTCACTAATTACTTTAAAAGTGAATGTGACCAATGTGGGAGAAGACATCAAAAAGAAAAACAACAATAAAAGGGGAGAATCCACAAAGGAGGACTCATTCAATAATCAGGAACCTACCCAAACAGCAAGGGAGGTATTGTCTTTTCAAAATTTACACCCCAGTTATCAAACTGAGGGAATATTTTCTGCATTTCTATTTTTCATGCATCAGGCGCCCACCTAGATAACGAGGGAATATTTTTTGCATTTTTATTTTTCATGCATCAGGCGCCCACTTGGATAACGAGGGAATATTTTCTGCATTTTTCATTTCACGCATCAGGCGCACACCTGGATAACGAGGGAATATTTTCTGCATTTTTCATTTCATGCATCAGGCGCCCACCTGGATAACGAGGGAATATTTTCTGCATTTTCATTTTTCATGTATCAGGCGCCCACCTGGATAACGAGGGAATATTTTCTGCATTTTAATTTCTGTTCACGCGCCCACTTGTATAACAAGGGAATACTTTTTAGCATTTTAATTTCTGTTCAGGCGCCCACCTGTATAATGAGGGAATACTTTTCAGCATTTTAATTTCTGTTCAGACGCCCACCTGTATAACGAGGGAATATTTTCTGCATTTTTCATTTCAAGCATCAGGCGCCCACCTGTATAACGAGGGAATACTTTTCAGCATTTTAATTTCTGTTTAGGCACCCACCTGTATAACGAGGGAATACTTTTTAGCATTTTAATTTCTGTTCAGGCGCCCACCTGTATAACGAGGGAATACTTTTCAGCATTTTAATTTCTGTTCAGGCGCCCACCTGTATAACGAGGGAATGCTTTTCAGCATTTTAATTTCTGTTCAGGTGCCCACCTGTATAACAAGGGAATACTTTCCAACATTTTAATTATTTTTCTAACAAGAGTAACACCATAACACATGGAAACCTCATACTGGGGCAGAGGAAAAAAGTTTTCTTTGTTTTGTTTTTAAACAGGCATCGACCTGGAAGCAAGGAGCATATTTTGAAGTCACACGAATGGATGGAAGCAGTATATCAAAAGCACGAAATAATCAAAATTTACATAAAAAAGAAGGATGCAAATAAAGAGCAACATGTGATATGGAAAAGCAAGACAATGCAAGAAGACAAGTCATAGATAGATTTTCTTGTAACTCATAAGATCATAGCTTAGAATAGCTTCTTTATTTTCATTTTATCCCGGTGTAATAAGGAGTTAGTCAGTGATTATAGCAACAACAACAACAATAGCAAGTCTTGGTAGTTTCAAACTACCGGACCTTCCCGAACTATACTAACTTGATTCCTGTTTAGCCCAGGATATGTAGGCAATCTCTAAAGCAGGGTGCGGTCAAAAGTTTTTCAAAATGATTCTTACGGAATATGCCAGTGGGCAAAAATCTCTCATTACTGCTCACTTATCTTTGCACAGAAACTCTTCGTGTTCTCGAGCAAAGAGGGGCAGCTGTGAGAACGTGATTTTTTCCCTAAGCAAATAAATTCCAATATAAATATATAAATAAATAAAAAAAAAGTTTTTGGTGTGCAATCGTGTGATTTAATTGAAATACTTGTCTGTTTGTTTTTAAAAATAAATTTTAAATTAAAACTACAAAAGGAATCTATTAGAAAATATTACAAAAAAATATGAAAATTTAGAAAAATCAACATAAATACAAAATACCGGAAAAACAAAAGAGAATGGCAAAAAATATCGTAAAATACCAGAAAAATCAAGGAAAAATAGGAAATAAAAGAAATATAACAATTGAAAATAAATACAAAAAGAGAAAATTAAAATACAAAAGAAAATACAAAGAAATAATTAAAATACAAGACAAAAATACAAAAATACAATACAATTTGGGCTATATCATGAAATATATATACAATTGATAAGCCCAAGTATATTAGGCCCAAAAGATCAGCCTAGTCTGCCCAGGCTCTTGATCAACGACACCGTTTAAGTTAAAACAAAATCAACCGTTGATGAAATCAATCCAACGAACCAGATGAGGCAGTTCGATTGGAAATCAAACGACGTCGTAAAAGAAATCAATCTAGGCCGTTCGAAGGAATGATCAGACGGATGGCATTGAGTCTCGTTAAAAGCTAAACGACGCAATATGTCGAAATAATCCTGGCCGTTCAAACTTAAGCATCTAACGGACATGAAACTGTCCCTCATTTAACTAAACGATGCCGTTTTTAAAGAAAAGATCCTGGCCGTTGATCTTGGTTGATCCAAAGGCTATGATTACATGAGACAAGGGGAGTAAATAACCTCATCTCCGTTCATAATTCATTACATTCACACACATATACACATTATACAACCCTAACCGCCTCCCTTCTATCTCCTTCTTCCTCTTTGGTCTCCCATGGAGACTGGCCGGACAGGCCTGTTACCACCACCGTCTCCGGCTCATGCAGCCACCAAATGCCTCACTTCTACTCACCAAACCCTACAACCTCCATAAAAACCCCATTAAACCAAAAATCCCCTTTCTTCTTGAAATTCCGGTAGCTGGAACCCTAGCCGGCGACCTCAAAATTTATGAACCAACCTTCGATATTAACACCATAAGACCCCCCTGAGGCGATCTTTCACCTCATCTGGGTGTCTGATCTTGAATGTCACTGGAACTCTTCAAATATAATAAAAAGGCTCGCCGGAACCCTACTCCGGTGAGCACCCAAAAACAACCCTACCCCAAAATCATTAAACCAAGCCCAGACCACACCTTACCCACCAAAAAAAAAAAGAAGTCTCATCGGAGAAGTCCAACAGTCAGTAGACTAAAAGTCTTCAAAACTTTTGAAATCTGGAAATAAAGAAAGAAAGAAAGAGGAAATAAAAAAAGAAAGAAAGAAGGAAAAGAAAGAAAGAGAAGAGAGGGGAAAAGAAAGCCCCAAAAGCTAAGATCTCTGTTCCTATTTTCTTTATCTGTCTGATTCTGAAAATGTTCTTTTTGATATGTTCTTGATATTCTTGTGAGCTTATCTCTTTTGCATGCTTAAGATCTACCTCTGTTCGTTACATGTGCCTAAGTCTGCTTAAGTGTTCTTAGGTTTCTTAATGTGTATTACGTATGAATCATGAGTAAATAGGCCTGTTTATATGTTTGTTCATCATGCTCTGTCTAAAATTAAGTTTTGATTAATTGGGATTCAACCACTATCAAACTTTTCCCCTGAGTTCTAATTGATTGAAAGTTGATTTGCGATTAAGGCTATATGTGCGAAATAACATAAACTGGCTATATTTGTAATCTGATTCATTTGTGAGTCCATTCTGAATCTTTGGATACTTTTATGATTTAGGTTATGATTGTAAAGATTTTGGGTTATTTCTGAAAGTTAGTATGTGGTTTAGTCATTAAATGGCTATCTCTGTTATTAATTGGTTATACTGATTACTTAATTGTGTTTCTATTAAGTGGTCATTTCTGAAAGAATTATCTCTGTTTGGTTGCCTTGTTTTTAATAAGAGGCTATATGTTAAATAAGGGGTTGGGTCTGCTAAAATGTTGGCTAAATCTGAAAAGGGGTTTGGGGTCTTAAACTGACTAAGTCTTAAATTAGTTATAAAAGTGGTTACTAATTAAATAATTCATAACCCTAATGTGCCAGACCTTAGTAGGTCGGATAAATTGAGATAAATAATAAGGGTATAACAGGAAACAATAAATGGCATTCCTGAAGATTTAATAGAGCCTATAGAGCTAAAAATGACTTTAGTGCCTAGTATTTCTGTAATTACCTACAAAATAAAGGATAAACTGGGCATAATTAAAAGGTAGTCCTGTAATAAACCTTAGCAAGTGAGGGTAAGCAAGTAAAAAACACCTAATAGAATACTATAGAATTGCCTATAACATTCTAGCAAGGGCTCTAAGGCATTTCGATACACATTCAAGGAACTAATCTGTAAATAATTGAAAAGAACAAGGGGAGAGGATTGAAAATAACTTATTTGAATTTTCCCCCAATTCCCCCAAAACTAATCTATAAATAGGCCATTAGAGAGCCTGAAAAAGGCTCCAGACTTTGAAATTAAGAAAAAGGTTCCACACATAGTTCTGAAATCGAGAGATAGTTCTGAAATTTGGTTCTATATACTACAATCCTTAGCTGATTAATTTGGGTATTAAGAGCTCCTGCTGGGTCTACTGTCCTTCAATTCATTTGGATTTTGCTTGAGCTCTTCGATTCCGCTTTGTTGATTTGCTGGACTTTTATATTTGGGATTCTATTTGCTGCTCTGTTGCTTTTATTTTCCTGACTATTCTTCATCCTCAAAGCCTAGACTCATAGATTGCTTTTTGAATCAGGTACACTTCTATTTCCTGAATATGTAATCGTAATTATGTTGAAGAAATGAAACTGTATGAGTCGTTTGGATGAATTCACTTCTGCTTTTCCTTTGTAGTTTGTAATTGTTATTTCCTAGAATCATTGTAATTAATTAGGATCGTTTGTAATAATTAATCACTATATGAAGATTGACATAGATTAAAATAGAGTAGCTAGTGATACATAGTTAGAAATAGTTCTCACCTAATCTAATTTCAAAACAGGCTAATACTTAAATTAATTCACCTATAATGTCAGTATATATATAAGCAGGTAATTAACTACCTCTGTTAATTAAGTCTTGAATCAGGATCAATTAGTTCAGAAAAGGTAATAAGTGGATTAAGTTTGAACTTTTTTGTCAACCAGCTTTACTTAATAACGATTTACTATAGGTTAATTTTAGAATTCTGTAATTGTTATAATTCAAGTCTGTCTAGTTAATATTGCTAGATTATTTTCCTTTAGTTAAAATTAGGTAACAAACAAGTTTACAACTAGTATTGTGAATACTACCTAAGTACTTGAAATCACAGTGTTAACACCAAATTCATGTTCTTAGAGTGTTCAATTAGTGATTAGAATTCAAAATTAATAGTGATTGTTATGTAATCTAGTGTCTTCTGAAATAATATAAATCTTATTGGTTTCTTCTGTCATTTGAGAAGTGTTAGTTGAAATTCTATGTTGAAATTACAAACCTGTTCTACATTTCATCCATTTACTCTGGGCCTGGTCATGAATACAGACCCAGATTAGATTAAAGTTACCTTTGGGTCTTCGAGTGGAGATACTCACATACACTGGGCATCAGAGGCCCATTCGCACACAATGGACTGTTAAAGTAGTCCAAAAGTCCAGGCTTAGTAGTAAATAATTGGCCTGGACCTAGTAATAATGAGTTCAGAAAAATACAAAGCCATATTCTAATTAGGAGGAAAAAATAGAAATAGCAAAACATAGTATATGATAAGTTTGGACTTCTAAAAATAAGGGGTGAGCCTCGTATTAAAAATGAAAAGACACACAGGGCCCCCATATAAATGTTAGATTCGGAAGGACCATTTAGCGAATTTCACGGTCTTTCCTAAAGATAAAAAGGCGTAGACATTATAGGCACGACTAAAATATACATCCTTAATACGAGTGCACATTTATGTGACTCAAAGCTCAAATCCCGGCGAAGATGAAATGCACTAAAGTCACATGCGTACTGGTTGCGTTGTGACTCGAAATGTGTTTTCGTGACATCGCAAGTCGTTAAAATAACAAAACGGGGCATTCACATTTGTAAAAGCATATAAAGAAATCACATAAGACATACAACAGTTGAGCGACCGTGCTAAAATCACGAAATTCGGGAGTGCCTAACACCTTCTTCCGGGTTAACAGAATTCCTTATCCGGATTTCTAGTTTCGCGGACTATTAAAACAGAGTCATATTTCCTCAGATTCGGGATTAAACCGGTGACTTGGGACACCTTTATCTTCCCAAGTGGCAACTTTGAAATCTAAATAAATCTCGTTCCGATTGTCCTTAAAGTGGAAAAAACTCCTTCCCTGTTGTTATTATTATATCCCTTCTTGGGGTGTATTAGTAAATAGCAGGGTATACTTTATCTTTAAAAGTAGTAAAAAGGGAGGTGTGACAATCACGAACTCTGTAGGGTCTTTCCCATGTTGGATTTAGCTTTCCTGAATTGGCAGTCTTTGTTAATTGGAACACCTTCTTAAGCACGAAGTCTCCAATTTTAAAGAGTCCGAGACGTGCTTTCCTGTTATAATATCGTTCAATTACTTGCTTTTGTGCCGCCATTCTTATTAATGCGTCTTCCCTTCTTCCCTCTAACAAATCAATATTTATTCTCATTTCTTCGTCATTTAGTTCCTCTGTTGCTCGAACGTACCGTGTACTTGGTTCTACAATTTTGACTGGAATTAAAGCCTGTGCACCATAAACCATTAAAAATGGAGTTTCTCCCGTGCTTATTCTTGTCATTGTTCGATAAGCCCATAATACGCCTGGCAATACGTCGTGCCAATTTCCTTTTGAATCTTGTAACCTTTTCTTCAAGTTGTTAATGATAATCTTGTTTGTAGATTTTGCTTCTCCATTACCAACTGGATGATACAGTGTAGAGGTTATCCTTTTGATCTACCAACTTTGGAAAAATTCTGTGATTTGAGCTCCTACAACATGTGGACCATTATCATATACGATTTCCCTTGGTACTCCAAAGCGGCATATTATAATTCTCCAAATGAAGTCTTTGACTTCTTTTTCTCGTACCTGTTTAACTGCCCCTGCTTCTACCCATTTAGTGAAATAGTTTGTAAACACAAGTAGAAAATTTACCTGACCCTTTGCTTGTGGCAATGGGCCTACGATATTTATACCCCATTTCATAAAGGGCCATGGAGCTATGACATGATGGAGTAATTCAGTTGGTCTGTGCATATTGTTGCCGTATCTTTGGAATTTGTCACATTTTGATACAAAATCATTAGCTGTTTCTTCCATCTCGAGCCAGTAGTACCACGATCGAATCAATGTTTTTACTAATGACCTGCCTCCTGCATGATTTCCGTAATGTCCTTCATGTATTTCCCTCATCACGTACTCTATTTGGGAAGGTCCGAGACACCTTGCTAATGGTCAACCAAACATCTTTCGGTAAAGAATTCCTTGATGTAAGCAATACCGAGCAACTTTTTTGTGAAATGTGTTAGCTTTGGTTTTGTCATTAGGTACAGTTCCATGCTGCAAAAAAGTGACGATTTCGTTTCTCCAAACCCAAGTTAAATGATTAAAGTTTACCTCATTTTTGTCAGGCTCAAGGACTAAATGAAATAAGTGAATGAGTGAAGCATTTGCATCATTTGCTACGTCTGCTGCAGACGCGAGGTTGGCTAAAGTATCTGCCTCCGCGTTCTCATCTCTTGGAATTTGTATCACCTTCCAAGTTTGGAATTGTTTTATCAGTTCTCGTACCTTTTTGAGATATTCTTGCATTCGTGCTTCCCTGGCTGCATAAGTCCCCAGCATTTGATTAACCACGAGTTGAGAATCACTCTTGATTATAATCTGTGATATGCCGAGTTCTCGTGCCAGTTCTAAACCTACAATTACAGCCTCGTACTCTACTTCATTGTTAGTTATAGAAGGATATTTTATAGCATGTCTAATAGTTTCACCCGTAGGTGGTATAAGGACTATACCTAGGCTTGCGTCATTTACATTAGATGAACCATCAACGTATAAAACCCAAGTCCCCGGGTTTGCACTATTAAAAACTTGTAATTCTTTTTCTGCTTCTAAGTGCATTTCTTGACTAAAATCGACTATGAAATCCGCTAGTACTTGTGATTTAATGGCACTTCTAGGTTGATAAATCATTTCATATTCGCTTAATTCTATAGCCCATTTTGCCAGCCTCCATGATAACTCATGTTTATGCAAAATGTTTTGTAATGGAAAAGCAGTAACCACTATAATGGGATGACATTGGAAATAAGGTCGTAATTTTCTAGATACCATAATCAAAGCCAATGCCAATTTTTATAGTTGTGGATATCGTGTTTCAGCATCCAGTAAAGATTTACTCACATAATAGATGGGAGATTGCTTACCTTGGTCCTCATGGACTAAAACAGCACTTACCACGACCTCGGATACAACCAAATAGATGAGTAATTTTTCTCCTTCCTTCGGCTTTGCTAATAGCGACAGATTTGATAGGTAAGCTTTTAAATTCCCGAGGGCCTGTTGACAATATTCATTACATTCAAAATGATCTTGCTTGTTGAGTGCAGAGAAGAATTTAAAGCACTTCTCCGAAGATTTGGAAATAAATCTTCCCAAAGCTGGTTTTTTTCCTGTTAACCTTTGAACTTCTTTTTTATTTGTAAGGATATCAGGAATTTCTTCTATTGCTTTGATCTGTGAAGGATTTACCTCAATGCCACGGTTAGAAACAAGAAAACCTAAAACCTTACATGAGGCGACTCCGAAAGAACATTTTTCAGGGTTGAGTTTCATATTAAATTTTCGCAAAATTTCAAATGTAACTGTTAAATGAGAAATATGATCATGAGAATGTTGGGTTTTGATGAGCATATCATCTATAAATACCTCTATAGTTTTTCCTAAATGTTCTTGGAACATTTTGGTGACCAACCTTTGATAGGTTACTCCAAGATTTTTGAGACCAAAGGGCATTACTTTGTACCAGTAAGTCCCCCTATCTGTGATAAAAGAAGTTTTTTCTTCATCACCAGGGTCCATTTTTATTTGGTTGTACCCTGAATATGCATCTAAAAACTTAAAAGTCCATGCCCTGCAGTGGCATCAATTAACTGATTTATATGTGGTAAAGGGAAGGAATCTTTTGGGCAGGCTTTGTTAAGATTAGTATAATCTACACAAACTTGCCACTTACCATTTTTTTGGGTACGACAACTATGTTAGCTAACCAGTTAGGATACTTTACCTCACGGATTAACACGATTTTTAACAACTTTTGGACCTCATCTTGAATCACCTGGTTTTTAAAAGTTCCTTGCTTTCTTTTCTTTTGTTTTATGGGTGTGAATGATAGATCTTCATTTAGTTTATGAGTCATCACCTTCGGTGGTATCCCTGTCATATCAGCATGGGACACCGCAAACATTCACATTGGATTTTAAAAATTCAATCAACATACCTCGCTTTTTAGGGCTTAAATTAGCTCCAACGTGAACCTTTCATTCAGGCCATTGCTCAAATAATATCACAGCCTCGAGCTCCTTGATTGTTGTTTTGATGTTTTCATTTTCTTTAGGTTCTTGAATCATATCGGGTCTCGAATCTAAATCCATCTTTTCTTGTTCTACTAAGGTCATGATTCCTTCAACCTTATTCACGGTACTCGTATCTGCTACAGTATTGATACTCCTAGTTGTGTGTTGTTCTCCATGAATTTGGCAAATCCCCCATGGAGATGGGAATTTTATGACTTGATGTAAAGTTGATGGGACAACATCCATGTCATAAATCCACGGTCTTTCCATGATTATGTTGTACGCCATTTCCGTGTATACCACCTGAAATTTGGTGTCTTTCATAATACCTTATGCTTCTCCTTTGGTTACCACATTGGAATTATCAAATCCTGACAGAGTGTGCGCCTTTGGAATCATTTTATCCTCTGCTTCCATTTCTGGTAGTACCCGTAATAGGATGATATTAGCGGAACTACCTGTGTTAATCAAAACTCATTTCACATTAGTATCATGCATAAGTAAGAATATTACCAGTGTATCATTATGGGGAGTGATCACTCCTTCTGTATCTGCATCATCGAAGCTGATACTTTCATTCTCCAAGGTCTTTCGCACTCATTTTCCATGTGTGATTGTTAACTTGGACACTTTATATGAACCTGTATATGCTACTTCATAGATATCTTCACTCCCACTAATAACGTTAACAATTCTCTTGGGTGATGGAGGTTTTGGTGGTTCTTGCTTATTTTTTATATAAGCTTGCTTGCCTCTCTCACTAAATAACTCGGTGAGATACCCTTGCTTCAACAGGTGGTCCACTTCGCCTTGTAAGAATCTACATTTTGACATTTTATGCCCGTGATCATTGTGGAATTCACACCAATGGTGTAGATTGAATCTAGTTGGGTTTGACCGCATCTCCTTCGGCCACCGTACCTTATCTCCCATGCTCCTTAGAAAAGCCACGAGCTCGGAAGTAGTTACATTGAAATTATAGCCACCGAAGCTTGCATTTGAATTTATGTCATAGTCACGGGGCTCGTATGTGTTTCGTTCATTTCTGAACTTTGAAGAAGAACCCGATTCACTATTTCTCGATCGTCGACCATATCATTGATTATCATGCTTCGTCCGTGACTCTTTTCCTATAGGACCCATATAAGGATCGTACCTGTTATTACCTGATCTTTTTTCTGCTTCAGATCTCCTGGAACTGCTCCTTTCTTTTCGTTGAGATCGAAATACGGTATCTTCTTCAATTCGTAACTTCATACTGTACCTGTTATAAACATCATTCCATGTGGTTGCAGGGAATTCCCGAAGACTTTATTTTGGTTTTCTTGTGGCTTCCGAACTTCTGTCATTTAAGTTACTGGTAAAAGCTATTGCTGTCCAATTGTCAGGTACACGGGGCAAAGTCATTCTTTCGCGTTGGAATCTATCAACAAAATCCTTGAGTAGTTCAGAATCCCCTTGCTTGATTTTGAAAATATCCTCCATTCTTTTTTGAACCTTTTGCGCTCCCGAATGTGCTTTGATAAAAGAATCTGCAAGCTCAGCAAAAGAATTTATGGAATTTTCAGGTAAAAGAGAGTACTAGGTTAATGCTCCCTTGGTGAGCGTTTCTCAGAATTTCTTGACCAGCATTGACTCAATTTCTGGTTTGGTCAGATCATTGACTTTTACGCCTGCTGTAAATGCAGTTACGTGATCACGTAGGTCTGTTGTGCCGTCGAATTTTGGAAGGTCGGGCATTTTAAACTTTTTGGGAATTGGAAGGGGAGAATTACTTGGCTTCCATGGTTCTTGTGAATACTTCTCCACGTCTATACCCTTGATGATCGGAGGTACTCCAGGGATTTGCTCGATACGCTCACTTTGCTCCTTAAGCTATTTCTGCAAGGTTAGCACTAAATTTCGCAAATGAGAATTAGTAGAATTACTTGGTTTTTCTTCTCGTGAGTCAGTTTTGTTACCAGAATTGACCAGCCCAAATCGAGGGTTCCCCGTCGTGTTACCATTTGGTGTTGATGGTACAACGGGTAGTTGACTGAGTATAGTTTCTAAAGCTTTGTCGACCCGTGCATCATTTTGTAGAGTCTCATCTCTCTCATCAGTATGCTCAGATCGATCGTTAGGAGTTC
Organism: Nicotiana noctiflora; assembly: GCA_032618575.1. Classification (NCBI taxonomy): domain Eukaryota; kingdom Viridiplantae; phylum Streptophyta; class Magnoliopsida; order Solanales; family Solanaceae; genus Nicotiana; species Nicotiana noctiflora. Next base: position 85,194 of record JASVEL010008219.1, on the reverse strand, counting down.
TCTCAGGGAAGCCCTGCAGAGAACCTAGAGGGTGTCACACCCCTTTTTTACGCTGACCCGCGTGGGCGCAAGATATAAAAGAGAGTTTTTCCAATTAAAGGACAACCAAAACGGGGTTCATTTATTGAGAGATTCGGAGCCGCCACTTGGGAGATTTATGGTGTCCCAAGTCACCGGTTTGAAACCCGAATTGAGGAAAGGTTTGACTCTATTTAATGGTCCGCGAACCAGAAATCCGGATAAGGAATTCTGTTAACCCGGGAGAAGGTGTTAGGCATTCCCGAATTCCGTGGTTCTAGCACGGTCGCTTAACTGTCATATTCGGCTTATTTATCTGATTTTTACAGTTATGTACTTAATGCAAATTAATATCCCTTTACCGCTTTTATTACTATTATTATTTACGAAAGAGAATGTTGCCTAAAAATATGTTTCGAATCACGTCACATGAAATGCACCCGGATCTTCGACACATTCTTATTCAACATTTTGGGATTTGGATCCGGGCCGCATGAAATGCACACCCGTATTTAAGAAGGTGAAATTATTAAAATACGCGCCTAGAGCGATTACTAATTTACACTTTTGAGAAGGCCATGAAATTCGCTAAGAAACGGCACATCTCGAAATCTAAATATTTTTACATATACATTTATGAGGGCCCCGCGATTTGTATAACTTGTTAGGCGAGGCACACCTCTAATTCTAATTTAAAGCGAACTACATCCCGCTATATTTATTTAAGAGTTGATTCAAAATTATTTAAAACATGTTGCATGCCACACTACATGAAATGCGCCTGTGGTTCCTGACACGCTTTATTTAACCTTGTTCAAAATTGGAGTCGGGTCACATGAAATGCACCCCCGATTCCTTTAATCTAATTACGTCGTTCAGTTGAAGAATAACGAACCAATTTCTATAATGTGACAAAGTTATACTCAACTATAACCGATTCGAGTAAACATACGACTAGATAACTAAGTGAGCAAATTCAAGACTATGGTGAACAATTACATGAAAAAACTTACTTTGAATTCAAAGAATCCTCAAAGAGCAACTGGCACATATTTTTGCAAATTCAAGATATCATTCCTCACGGGTGTTCAAATCACCTTAAACTTTCTACTTAGACAGATGATTAATCTCAATTTTAACACAAGATCGAGTATTGACAGATTTGGAAATCGCACACCATGAATATAGAAGATTTAAGCATAGATACAGCAGGAATAATTCAGGTTTCTATACATGTCCAATGACAGTGCATTTTTTATCTAAATGCATTTTTCACAACCCAAACCAGTAAGACAGATTTACTTACATGTACTCATACAAACATAAGAAACATTGGATAACTACATGTATTAAACAGATTTAAAAGAGAGCTTCAGGCTTCATTTCCTTTTCGAATCAAGAAGCTACAATGATAGGGATGTGTACCTGGAATATGGAAATAGGAAGAAGAGTGAGCAGTGACAATAGTATAGCAATCAGCAGTATAGCAGTAATCACAGCAACCAAAATGGTCCCAGCAAACAGACTCCAAAGAGAGAAATCAATGAGAAAAGGGCTCAACTACTTCAAAGAAACCAACAGCAAAGAATTCCAAATCAAACAGACCCCTATACTTCTGAAATGCCCCAGGAGACTTGTGTACCCAACTGATTGAACCACAATTAACTTCAAACAACAATCCCAATACCCAAAATTCTGCCTATTGTCAAGATCCAAGTATGTAACAGAAACAAAGAATGCCAGCTATCTTTTAGTTTTAGAATCAACTCAAAAATTGAACTCAAGCTGGAGACTCTCGTATATGTATTCTGTATACTCTACTCTCTGTATTTCAGAATGCTCTCCTTAAAAGAACTCTCACTCTAATGTCTGCTGCCTCGGGAAAAAAAAAAGGATCCGCTCTATTCTGTTCAAACCTTATACTTATAGTGGAAAAATGAACTTCTAAAGATACAATAATCAGAAAAACCAACTCTGCCCATCCTCTTCTCTGCCAGCCCATTATATTCTCTATTTTAACCACTAAACCCTGTTTAAGTGTGGGCTTTAATTAATTTAAATGTTAAGTGCAAGCCTGGTTGAGTGCCCTGCTGTAACAACAGGCTCCACTAGGCTGTGCAGGACATTTAATCCTAAAATATTAATCTCCTGATTTAAGTCATCTTACAGCTATATCCAAACAATCCCTAATCACAAATAGACACAATCCAACAGTGGTTCCATAATCAATTTCTGCCTTAAAGAGCTAATAAACAGACCTACGAAACTAATCGTCAACATTCGATTACGATTACAACACATATAATCGATAAAAAACGATCGTCCTACGAATTCGTGATTCGTGGTTTATGGGCAGACTCAGGGGATATCAAATTTTAATAGACGACGCTAATCGAATTTAACACATAAGATGGTCACAACAACTAACAGCTGATTAAAATGAGTAAGAACAGAAATTGACCAAATAAAGGGTCTGAGGATAGGAAGAAAAATGCTAGAAAATTTATAAACAAATATGAACCAAACAAGACACAGAGAAATCAATGCGGAGTAGAAGAAAGAGGAGGAATACCTCTGAAATCAACAACGGCCCAGGCTTGACCTCAGACTTGAATCGTTGAAGCCAAATGGGCCTTAATCGGGGTGTTCTCGGTCGAGAACACCTAGATTAAGGTCCATTAGACCTCAACCTCCTATCAATTTCGAACGAAGATCCCATTTTGGATTTTTAGGGTTTATGTGGCCGTTTTTGGGGCTCGACCGGTTCTGGCAAGATTCGAGCCAAACCAGGGCTAGTAGGGGTATGAGGGAGGTCGTGGGAGTGCTTGGGGTGAGTTTGGGGTGGTTTGGGATAGAATTTCAAATCCCGGCGACCTTCGATCCAATATTCGACGCGTTAGAGACAGATTCGAGACCAACGAAGGCCGGATTCGAGGAGAAGGAGGTGAGGAGAAGGGCTGGTGTAAATTTGGGGAGGTTTGGTGACTGACCGCCGCCGTGGGCGATTTCCGGTGGGCGGTCAGTGGTGGTTTGCGGCAGTGGGATCTAGGGTCGTCTCTGAGAGGTGAGAGACGACGAGGGGGGTTTGGCTTGGGGGGGGGGTGTGATAGGAGGCTTATATACTCGTGTGAGCAATGCCTCCTGGCCGTTCGATCTAATGAGATCGATGGTCTGGATTGCCTCACTTATCCAAACGGTGTCGTTTGTGTGTCTGTGAGGGACTGGGTTGGTCCGGACCTGGATCGGGTTACCCGGAACGGGTGAGGGCGAAGCGATCTCCACCGTTGGATTAGAGATGGCTCTACGGTCGAGATCTGCCAGTGCCAGAACGACGTAGCTTCAATGCCCTGCTATGTCGTTTCATGAGTTTTGGAGACTCATTGAACGGACCGGGCGGAACACACCATTTGGGCCTGGAGAACTTGCATTTTTAGCCTCTTACTTCATCAATACTCACTTTAAATACAAGCTATTCTGAAAACAAAATTGAGTAGTAAAAATATGCTTCATTAATTCAATGTAAAATCAACCAATTGACAAGGAACACAAATGCACATATTTTTTCTTTTTGTGATTAATTATTTACTTAGACAAATAAGTATGAGCACTCGAATGCAAAAATTCACAAAAATACACAACAATGCACACAATAAAGCAAACCATTTTGTTTTGATTTCATTTGGGAGTAGCTCGCGTGGGGTAAAAATTACGTGCTCACAACTGCCCCTCTTTGCGCGGAAACATGAAGAGTTTTTGTGCAAAGACAAGTGAGCGGATACGAGCGACTTTTTTACCCGTTTAAGCACTCCGTATGAAGCATTTTTGGAAAAGTTTGACCGAACCTTTGCTTCAGAAGGTCTCCTACATATCCCCGGCTAAAAGGGAATCAGGTCAATGTAGTTCGGGAAGTTTTGGTAGCTGGGACTACCGTGACTGCTGTGATCTTGCTGCTACTGTTGTTGTTGCTGTTATCACTGCTTAACTGATCTCCTTATTACATCGTGCTAAACAAAAATAAGAAGCTAGACTAAGTTACAGTATTGCCAATTCTTATCTATCTTTTAAACTTGATCTTGTCATGCTCCTTGCCATCCTGCTGCCTTTGATGTTTTTTCACGTGCTTCTTCTCTTCTGACAATTGTTATTTCGGCCTATCTTGATTGCCGAACTCCGACCATTGGTCCCTTCTTTGTGATCTTCGAACTATTCTCCTTTGAAGTCTGAAGCTATCTTTCTGATCCTTGTTGCCTTCCTTTTGATTATGAACTTGAGCTCATGACGGGGATTTCTGTTATACTCTACCGCTTTCCTCAACCAACTTCAAAAATAAATCGCCAATCCATTCTTCAGGCGGGCTCCCTGATTTCAACAACAACTTTAAAATAAATCGCCACTCCGTTCTTCAGGCGGGCTCCCTGACTTCGACTACGACTTCAAAAATAAATTGCCACTTCATTCTCCAGGCGGGCTCCCTGACTTTAACTACAACTTCAAAAATAAATCGCCACTCCATTCTTCAGGCGGGCTCCCTGACTTCAACTACAACTTCAAAAATAAATCGCCACTCCATTCTCCAGGCGGGCTCCCCGACTTCAACTACAACTTCAAAAATAAATCGCCACTCCATTCTTCAGGCGGGCTCCCTGACTTCAACTACAACTTCAAAAATAAATCGCCACTCCATTCTCCAGGCGGGCTCCCTGACTTCAACTACAACTTCAAAAATAAATCGCCACTCCATTCTCCAAGCGGGATCCCTGACTTCAACTACAACTTCAAAAATAAATCGCCACTCACATTCTTCAGGCGGGCTCCCTGACTTCAACTACAACTTCAAAAATAAATCGCCACTCCATTCTCCAGGCGGGCTCCCCTGACTTCAACCACAACTTCAAAAATAAATCGCCACTCCATTCTTCAGGCGGGCTCCCTGACTTCAACTACAACTTCAAAAATAAATCACCTTCCTTTGCTTCTTGTACCATCTCATTCTTGCTGCATTGGCTCTTGAACTATCATTTCTCCTAAATTACCTTGTTTCGGAGCTGCTTTCCTCCTGGGTCGTGTTGCTTTCCCTCCTGACTACTGGGGATATCTTTAGAATTGTTTACTTATCTGCTGGGGATAATGCTGCTGAGAAAGTCTCGAAATCAGTGTTTCATTTCTCCAAGAACTGCCGGGAACGATACTAGTCTCAAAGATCACTTCCTCGTATTGTCTGGCACCTTCCAAAACTACTCTGCTCGAAGCTGGTATTTTCCTTCTTCCTAAAATCTTGTGTTGCTTTCTATCCTTGTCCACTAGGTATTCGCTTTCAAGAAAATTTTCGCAATGGGAGAAAATTTTCTGCCCCAGTTTGATAACCTTCCATGTGGCATGCTTTTCCTCCGACGAACCCTCTTTTCCTGCTTTAAATCAAAGAAAAATTGTTAGTTTCAAAAACGCAGTGAGTGGTCGTGCCACTCTTGCTGGGGCCATTTCCCTTTCTCTTTTAGCTGCTTTGCCTTCCTCGAACTTTTGGGGACGACGTTGGTACTTGCTGGGGATGGTGCTCTTTCCATAGATGATATCTCATCTCTCCTTTTATTCCAACTTTAGTGTGGTCCGACCCTTTTAGTCGATGATCTGCTGTGAGAAGTTATCTTCCGGGTGTGTAACATGTGTCCATCCTACTCCATAATTCATGTGGACCTTCCAATCAACTTGTCGTTCCAATCTTAATATCAGAACGACTTTTGCCTTAATGCCTCGTTCCACGCCTATTCATCTTCATTGTACCGCTTTGGGAGACTTGGTAGTAAGCTTTAAAAAGTCAATTTTCGAAAAACAAAAGAAGAGAAAAATGATAGATGAAGAATGCTGACCGCGAATAACAAAAGGAAAGGAAAGCTTTTCTGAACTCAAAACTGGGAAAACTTATCTGAATGTACAACTGATCCAATGGTTGTGCCGTGCCTTCGAGATTAATCTATCCAGTCTATTTGTGTCAATCACTTTCTGACGGCTGCGTTTTGCTAGAAGCAACGAATGTCCCAACCTTGTCTCATATAGACACCTTGTAACCATCTCGCCTTGTCACCTCATAGTGCCCTCCAAAAGGGTTTTCACTAATGAGATTCTCTCATTTCTCTCGACCTCCCGCCGCCTTAGGGTGCCTGTAAAGGTTTTCACCGTAAGACTCTCTCATTTTATTTCTCTTAGCTTTCTTTGCCTTAAGGTGCCCGCGAGGGTTTTCACCGTTAAGGCTCTCTCATTTCGCTTTCTTTCCAGGCTGGGGTATTACCCACGAGATTCCCTCTAAAGCATTATCCCTTTTCGGCTTGTGCATCCTGGATTCAATCGAGGGTCGGAGTGTCACTTTTGGCTTTCATTCGCATGACTTAGCATTTCTCAAATACTGATCGAGAGGTCTTTTTCGGTCATTAATGTGGTTTTTTGTGCGTGAGGCTAAAGAAAAGAGGTATAGCCTCAACGGTTAGCTCATTACAACTTTCGGAATTCACATCATCTTTTCAAATGAAACAATGACTTCTGCCCCAGTTTTGTTGCTTGGGGAATCTTTGATTTTTATTTTATTATGACCGAGCCGTGTGGCGCCTACGTATCCTTCTTGAGGAATCAGGTCAAACGTAGTTCACTTTTTCTTGTGTCCTTTCTTTGTTTCTTTTCTTATTTTGTTATGCATCTTCCTTGATGATTCCGAAAGAGGGTATATGAAAGAATAATTAAGGCTCAAAGGGGAAAACAAGGGTTAAAGTGTTTGGATAGTAGAAAAATTGCCCCTGTCATTTCATTATCCGAAAAATGCCAAATACAAACAAACGAAACCAAACGTTGACAAATGCATTGAAGAATTACACATAATATCTCTTGACTGCATCAGAATTGATAGCCATATCGGTGCATCTTCCCTCAATATCAGTTAAACATAGAGCGCCGTTGGATAATACTCTAGTCACAACAAATGGTCCTTGCCAATTTGGAGCGAACTTGCCTTTTGCTTCGGCCTGATGTGGTAGAACTCTCTTCAACACATGCTGTCCCACTTCAAATTTCCTGGGACGTACCTTCTTGTTATATGCTCTCGCCATTCTCTTTTGATACAATTGGCCATGACATACTGCTGTCAATCTCTTTTCATCGATCAAGCTCAATTGCTCCAATCGGGTTTTGACCCACTCATCATCGTCAATCTCGGCTTCAGCGACAATTCGGAGGGATGGGATCTCAACTTCTGCTGGTATTACTGCTTCAGTCCCGTACACCAACAAGTAAGGAGTTGCACCTACCGAAGTCCGGACGGTAGTGCGGTAACCCAATAGTGAAAATGGTAACTTTTCATGCCATTGCCTAGACCCTTCTACCATTTTCCTCAATATCTTCTTTATATTCTTGTTTGCTGCCTCAACCGCACCATTTTCTTTGGGACGATATGGTGTGGAATTTCGGTGTGTAATCTTAAACTGTTGACATACCTCCTTCATCAATCCACTGTTAAGATTGGCACCGTTATCCGTGATAATTACCTTTGGAATTCCAAACCTGCAGATGATGTGGGAATGCACGAAGTCCACCACCGCCTTCTTGGTCACTGATTTGAAGGTTTTAGCCTCCACCCACTTGGTAAAATAATCGATCGTTACCAGAATGAACCTATGACCATTGGAAGCCGCAGGTTCTATAGGTCCGATAATATCCATACCCCACGCAACAAATGGCCATGGCGCTGACATTGTATGCAATTTGGTCGGTGGAGAATGAATCAAATCTCCGTGTATCTGACACTGATGGCATCTTCGCACGAAACTTATACAATCACGCTCCATAGTGAGCCAGTAATATCCTGCTCGAAGGATCTTTTTTGCCAATACATATCCGCTCATGTGTGGTCCACAAACTCCGGAGTGTATATCTGTCATCACTGTTGTGGCTTGACTTGCATCTACACATCTCAACAAACCCAGATCCGGGGTTCTTTTGTACAGCACCCCTCCACTAAGGAAATATCCGTTCGCCAACCGCCGAATAGCTCTCTTTTGATCTCCAGTTGCCTGCTTTGGGTATACTCCTAACCCGAGGTACTCTTTGACATCATGAAACCATGGCTCCCCATCCATCTCTTCTTCTATCATATTGCAATAAGCATGTTGATTTCGAACCTGAATATGTAACGGATCGACACGAACCTTGTCCGGGTGATGTAGCATTGACGCCAAAGTAGCTAAAGCATCGGCAACCTCATTATGCATCCTTAGGATGTGCCTGAATTCTACTGATCGAAAACGTTTGGTCAGATCATGCAAACATTCACGATACGGGATAAGCTTCAAGTCTCTGGTTTCCCATTCTCCCTGAATCTGATGTACCAGAAGGTCCGAGTCCCCCAAGACCAAGACGTCCTGTACAACCATGTCCACCGCTAATCGCAACCCTAAAATACATGCTTCGTACTCAGCCATATTGTTGGTACAATGAAAACGCAGTTGAGCAGTAACAGGATAATGATGTCCTATTTCAGAGATAAGCACAGCCCCTACCCCGACTCCTTTTGCGTTCGCCGCTCCGTCGAAGAAAAGCTTCCACCCTGGATCCTTGGTTAATTCTAACCCCTCAATTTGCAATACTTCTTCGTCTGGAAAATACGTCCTCAAAGGTTCGTATTCGTCATCGACAGGATTTTCAGCTAAGTGATCGGCTAGTGCTTGAGCTTTCATAGCCGTCCTCGTCACATATATGATGTCGAATTCCGTAAGTAATATTTGCCATTTTGCTAACCTCCCTGTCGGCATAGGCTTCTGGAAAATATACTTCAGTGGATCCAAACGTGAAATGAGGTAAGTGGTGTAAGAAGACAAGTAATGTTTCAACTTTTGGGCTACCCAAGTTAAAGCACAACAGGTCTTTTCCAAATGAGTGTATTTGACCTCGTGGACCATGAACTTCTTACTGAGATAGTAAATGGCCCGTTCCTTCTTGCCAGTAAGATCATGCTGCCCCAGTACGCAGCCGAACGAATTCTCCAAAACCGTTAGATAAAGAATCAGGGGTCTACCCGGTTCAGGCGGAACTAGCACGGGTGGGTTTGACAGATACCCTTTGATTTGGTCAAATGCTTCCTGACATTCTGTCGTCCATTCTATCGCAGCGTCTTTCTTCAACAGATGGAATATGGGTTCACAGGTTGCTGTAAGCTGAGCAATAAACCTACTGATGTAATTTAACCTTCCCAACAAAATCATTACCTCTGTTTTATTCTTTGGCGGGGGTAACTCCTGGATGGACTTGATTTTGGATGGGTCCAACTCGATGCCCCGTCGGCTGACAATGAATCCTAGCAACTTCCCCGACGGAACCCCAAATACACATTTGGCCGGATTAAGCTTGATATCATATCTTCGAAGTCTTTGGAAAAACTTCCTGAGATCGGCAATGTGGTCTTCTTGACGTCTAGATTTTATGATCACATCATCCACGTACACTTCAATTTCTTTGTGTATCATGTCATGAAATACCGTAGTCATCGCCCTCATGTATGTTGCCCCTGCGTTCTTCAGGCCGAATGGCATTACCCGGTAGCAATATGTTCCCCACGGTGTGATAAAAGTCGTCTTTTCTGTGTCCTCTTCATCCATCAAGATCTGATGATATCCCGCGTAGCAGTCCACAAAGGATCCGATTTCACGTCCGGCGCAATTATCAATCGGGATATGGATATTGGGAAGCGGGAAATTATCCTTAGGGCTCGCCTTGTTGAGATTGTGGTAGTCCACGCATACTCTGATCTTCCCGTCTTTCTTTGGAACCGGCACTATGTTGGCCAACCAATCAGGGTATCGAGTGACACGAATGACTTTCGCCTGCAACTGCTTTGTTACTTCCTCCTTGATCTTTACACTCATCTCCGTCTTGAATTTCCGCAGTTTTTGCTTGACGGGAGGGCATGCCGGGTGAGTGGGTAGTTTGTGAACCACTAGATCAGTGCTGAGTCCTGGCATGTCGTCGTACGACCATGCGAAAATGTCTTTAAACTCCATGAGTGTTTTGATCAATTCCTCCCTCAGGTTGGGTTCAATATGGACACTTATTCTGGTTTCTTTAACATCATTCGTATCCCCCAGATTAACAGCCTCAGTATCGTTCAAATTAGGTTTGGGCTTTTCCTCGATTTCTTCTACGACTTCATCATCGCCGTATTCCGATTCACTCTCGTCACTTCTTATTTTATGCGTTATTATTTCCAAACCAGATTGACTTTCTAGACTGGGTTGATTAATCTTTAAGCACGCCATATCATTAAGATCAGTTGAAAGAAAGCTGCTCAGAAAAGCAAAAAGAAGGAAAATAAACAAAATTAGACACGAAGGGAACAAAATTTCATTAATGGGAACGGTACAAGGAAAAATAAGCTTGCAAACTCAAATCAAATAACTGAAACAAACGGATTTTACTTCGGGGACAATCCCAACACAAAATTTCGAAAGAAAACAATCCAAAACAAACTACCAAGACTCCTTCCGGAGAGGGAGAGGAGTAGCCTTCCAATTATTCAGCTTTGCTTTCGATCCCACAAACTGTATCTCGGCGTGGATGGATCCTTCGCCATCCTCTAGCATGCATACATCTGCGAATAGGTCCTCGAACTTTCTTAAGAACTCTTCGTCTGGCCTAACCATAGGACTGGGAACCTTTGTCATCGGATGTCCTCTTACTCCGGAACTGACAAAAGATCGGGAGAGGCGCGGAACAGGCTTCGGGAGCACCCATATTTTCTGCTTATTCCTCTTGGCTCGCTGGATGTCCTCTGATGTTGGCTTGAATCCCAAGCCGAAGGTTCCCACATTTTCGACCACGGATACCGGTTGTATGATTCCTTGCAGAGATGCACCTAAACCTTTGCCGGGTATGAAACCGTTTCTCAACATTTCATGAGCCACCATGACTTCTGCAGTAATTATTCTGTTATTGGGAATGCATTCCCCTTCTGGAACTCGGTTGGCGGATACCACATCGCAGATCTGGTATACCCATGGCCCAACATCTTCTTCTGTCTCAACAAAGGGGACGATGGTGCCTGGTTGTAGATCATTCTCTCCATGGACTACGATCTCCTGTTGGTCCCACTCAAACTTGACTAGTTGGTGTAGGCTGGATGGAACTGCTTTGGCGGCATGGATCCACGGTCGCCCTATCAGAAGGTTATATGACACTACCATGTCCAGCACCTGGAATTCCATGGTGAACTCCACTGGTCCGATTGTCAAGATTAACATTATGTCCCCGACCGACGCCTTGCCTCCTCCATCAAACCCTCGGACACATATGCTGTTCTTGCGCATCCTGCCGATATCCACTTTCAACTTGTTTAGTGTAGAGAGAGGACAAATGTTTGCACTGGACCCATTTTCGACTAGGACTTTGGTAACCACCGACTCCTCACACTTTACCGTAAGATATAAAGCCTTGTTGTGCTCGGTGCCTTCCTCAAGAAACTCATCATCGGTGAAGGTGATCCGGTTCGCTTCGAAGATACTGTTGGTGATCTTTTCCAAATGACTCACAGAGATTTTATCAGGTACATGGGCCTCATTCAAAACTTTCATCAAAGCTTGTCGATGTTCTTCAGAATGTATCAGCAAGGACAGCAATGAGATTTGCGCAGGGGTTTTCTTCAGCTGTTCTAAGACAGAATAATCATGTAGCTTCATCTTTTTCAGGAATTCTTCTGCCTCTTCGTCAGTTACCGGCTTTTTTAGTGTTGCCGGAGTAGTCTTCCTCAATTCTGCAGGGGCAAAACATCTCCCTGAACGGGTCAAACCTTGCGCTTCGTGGACTTCCTCTTTAACTTCTTTTCCTTTGTAGGTTGTCGTGACCCGATCATAATTCCATGGAATAGCTTTGCTATCAGCTATTGGCAACTGTATTGCAGGCTTGATGATGAAAGGATCCACTCGAACACCTGCTACAGTCAAGACGGGTTTGGTTGCTACCCCTGGTACAACTATTTTTACTCCCCCTGGCCTCACCGGTACTTAGCTTGCATTTCCCCTTTCTGCTTCCAACCCCTCTCGTACGTCCTTCTTGCAAATGAGTGACTCATCAAGGCTTGGCCCCTTTTTCATTCCTACCCCACTAGACTTGATCATCATTACAGTCTGAGAGGTTTTCTCCTTTCCCTCTTCTACCCGTACCAGCTCGATCATGTTGGCCTCATGATGAGTTGGGAGTGGATTTCGGTTGATGTCGGGTTCTGCTGGAGTATGGACCTCAATCTTGCGAGTGTCGATGAGTTCCTGGATAGCTGTTTCAACCTCCAACACTTTTCTGTGTCGTGCCCCGGACATCCTGAACAATATGCACAATTTATTGAATGATCCAGATTCTTTGGAAGAGGGTTTGGTAGCTTAGTCTCGACCGGATTTAGCAACCCAACTTGCTTCAATCGGTGGAACAAACTGGTGTAAGACTCTCCCAAGGGAGTGAAAGTCTTTGGCCTTGGCGCCCTGTCGCTCTTGAATGCTTGGTTCAGACGAAAACTTGCGCCCGTGGGGTTTCTGTAGGCTCTTGGGGGTGGATAATTGTTTTGCGGGTTTGGTGCACGCCATGGTGCATGGACGGGAGGTGTGGCATATGACTGAGCGTGATGGACAGTAAAATGGGGATCAGGTGCTGGATAGTAGTGTTGCGGGTGGTTATATGGATTATGGAGGTAATTTTGGTGATGAGGCTGTGGCGGGTTATACTGGGGTGCGGGGCCTCTGTTTCTGAACCATGTTCCGGACTCGACTGCCGTGACTTCTTCTCTCCTCTTTTTCCTAAGCACTCCTCCGGTACCACTTTGAATAGCTTGAGTGGTGGCTTTCAATGCTGAATAGCTCATGATCTTGTTGGCTTTCAAGCCTTCCTCGATCATAGCCCCCATCTTTATCACCTCGGTGAATGACTTACCGACGGACGTCACCAGATGTCCGAAATAGGTTGGCTCTAGTGTCTGCAGGAAATAATCCACCATCTCATTCTCTCTCATAGGCGGATCTACCCTTGCTGCATGTTCCCTCCAGCGGAAACCAAATTCTCTGAAACTTTCGGCGGGTTTCTTCTCTAACTTTAGCAATGATAAGCGGTCTGGGACTATTTCAAGATTGTACTGGAACTAGCCGATGAACGCTTGAGCCAAGTCATCCCACGTAAACCATCTGCTGGGATCCTGCCTAGTGTACCACTCTAGTGCAGATCCCCCCAAACTCTGACCAAAGTAAGCTATCGGAATCTCATCTCGCCCTCCGGCTCCTCGCATCTTACTACAAAAACCTCGAAGATGGGCCACTGGGTCACCATGCCCCTCGTATAGGTCAAACTTGGGCATTTTGAACCCGGCCGGCAACTGGACATCTGGGAATGGGCATAGATCTTTGTAAGTGACGCTGACCTGGTTGCCCAAACCATGCATATTCCTGAGGGACTGCTCCAGGATTTTAACTTTGCGAACAACTTCCTCATGCTCCAAACTTTGGAAGTGCTTTTCCGGTTCTGCCGGATTATCCCAGTGAAGGGTATGTGGATGCGGTTCAGGAGCCCTAAAAGTAGGCTCGGGAGGATAGTAAGAGTTGTCATGGATCTAAACATGCGGCTCGCCGGACGGCCTTTGTAGAGTAGCAAGTGGAGGACCCACAAAAACAGGGGTGACCGGGGGAGGAGGATTTTGTTTGGCTGGTGGAGGGTGGGTGGTATAAGGGTTTTCCCCTTGATAGTATGGATAGATCGGGGCGTTTGTCGAAGGATCAATGGGTGGGTGTTCTGGAGCTGAGGCGAGAGTAGGGAGGTTTGGTGAGGACTGTCCCCTAGCCCAGGCTAGGTGCATCTCTGTTATCTGATGTCTCAACCGTTCTACCTCCTCTTTCATGATCTGCATCTCTGATTTCTCTTCCTCGAGACTTTTACCGGAACTAGACATGCTTGTTGGAATTGGCCCTTTAGATCTAGTACGGTAATGGTGGCTGGCCAGTATATTCTGTCAAGTCAGCTGCTAAACTTTTCTGGAATGCAACAAACTTGTTAGCTCTCTGAGTTTAACAGATACGTTACCGCACGTTGGATGCAATGCACCTAATCAGTTAACCATTTCTATCTGCATTTACCACATGCGTCATTCCAGCTTTTCTCTTTTCAATTAGCTTTGAAACCCTCGCTTGTTATTAGCATTTTTATAAACTAACCATTTTCTTCTTTTTTTTTTAAGTGATGGTCGAACCTTATGTGGATTGCCTACGTATCACGTCCCCGCGTGAATCAGACCGAGCGTAGTTCTGGTTACAAGATTGTGGCGAAATTCCGGAATTCTCATAATGAAAAACCTTTACGGTCACAAAACATGTCTTACAATAATCAACAACAAAAGAGAAATGCTTGACTCAAAAAACATAAAAATACTGAAAACGTCAACAAAATAAAAAAAATACATCTTTTAATCAATAGCCTAATGCTCTTAATCTCCTAGGGGCCCGCGAGGCATCGTCCGGCCTTGCCGCGGGCCTTGGTGTGAGGTCCCTGTGTAGTCCCCTTAACTCTCTCATGATCTGATGAACATAGTCCATAATCGAAGCAAAAAGGGCGGCGCGGGGCATTTGTTCACAAGCTAAGCACTTCATGGTGACATAATGCCCGATCTCTTCAATTCTGTCTTTGATCATGTCCCTTTCTCTGAGTAGCTGTTCTATATGCTGGTTCTTCGCCCCCAATCTTTGAGCGTTGTTGGTGACCTGATCTAAGAGCCTATCCACTTGTTCTTGCAATCGGGCCATCAAATTGTGGCAACGGTCGAGGTCTACCCTGGCATCCCGGGCTTGTTTGAAGACCCGTTCCCTGAGGGTAACATTTGCTTCTCTCAGACTGGTGATGACCTCAGTATAATCTTTTTCCACTTGCTGTAGATGAAGTGCCTGTTGATGTGCCTCCCTTCTCCAGCTGGTACGGACCCTCATCGTTTGGGCCTTTGACTCTTCCAATTCTTTTTGGACATCCGTGACTTGATTTTTTAGACTCCTTATCAATTTTTCGTCTGACCGACTCCTCAATTGTTTGTCAGCATCCCTTTTCATTTGCTGGATTTGAGCTCTCAAAAAGTCATTTTGTTGTGCCAACTTCTTTTTATCTCCCTCGTCGGCGGCAGCTTGCATACTCTTCTCGAATTGAAGGTCCCGGACCTGCTGTTCTATCCTACCGATCTTCGTCCTGTACCTTTCCTCCTTTGCTAGCCAATTCCATTGCTCTTGTGAATCTTCCGTGAACTGTTGGACATGGGCTCTTTTAGAACATTTCCGACGAATCTGAAACCTTTTCCCGAACCACACGTTGTACTTTGGATCTACCTCACCCTTAGCCAGTTCACGAACCATAGTTTTAGGCTCAAGGAATCTACATTCATGCCACAGCTTTCTAATCTTTTCTTCGGGGAATACGACTCCTGGGCTCAACTCAATGGCGTGCTTTCTCGGATCTTGATCAGTAGGAATAACCTGAAACCTTCCTAGTTGACGTAATACCCGATGAGGAACATATGGTTGGACACTGCGGATCCCCATCAGAAGAATATAACACTCCTCGGCTGCCATATATATTATTTCGGTATCGGGTAACCACCCGAACGCCCATTCAATCTGATCGGCTTCTATTGAGCTTAGTCGCGCAAGCCATGCTTCGACGCCTTCGGGGAACACAGCGCCCATCATCCGTTCCTCAAACCCCCTAATACAGTTTTTCCAGTCAACCCATGGTTCATGTATTGTGTCCGGTGATGGAGGTGTTCTTGCATCCACAATTGGAGTAACAGATTGCATCCTTGAAAGAAATTGCCCCTTCTCGGCATACAGTCAAAGCTCGATAGATTTCGGACAAAACCAAAGGGACCACCGTGCTGGTAGCCTTTTTGATTGAAACATCGGCTATTCCTACAAGACTTATCTCTATTTTCTTATCTTCGCGTGGACAAATCACAATCCCCAAGAATGTCGTTATGAATGCTAGAATTCGTCTGGCCTCCCACTTGGTTCTATTCCCTGCGTGAGTTAGTCCAAGGTTTGACTCTTCAAAACCCCGAGGAGTGTCGTACCGTTGGTATAAGAATTGGAGATCGCAATGTCCTTCTAACAAATCATCATTTTCACCTTCCGACTAATGCTTAGCAAATCCAGAAACCTATGCGGAGATACCGGTCTTGGTGAGAGCAGGTATTGCCCTCTTAATTTCCCATTTAGTCCTGCATAGCCCGCAATCTCCTCTAGCGTGGGTGTCAGTTCAAAGTCGACAAAACGGAACACATTGCGGGTCGGATCCCAGAAAGATATCAGTGCCTCGATGATGTCTTTCCTTGGCTTGATATTCAACAGATTAACAAAACCTCCCAAAATTCTCTCCACTATCTTTTTGCTACTGTCTTCCAAATCATTCCACCATATGTGGAGCTGCTGAGGGACCTCGCTAAAGACTGAAAATGATTTATTCTGATTCGTGCTCATCCTGCACATTTATTACGGTGATTTAAATAAAGAAAAACAACTTTGTTTTGCTAAATAAAAAACTCAGTTCTCAATCACGGCCTTTCAACGTCTCGGGGATGAAGATTTTAAGGCTGTGGGGGTAAATTGATCGAAATCAAAAATTGACCCAAAGGTGGCCGTTTATATGAAATAAGCCTTCCGGTGTCCCTTTCGGGAACATTCGGTTGTTTTTGAAAACAGCATCACCGACTTATTTAATACAAAAAAGTTAGTTTTGATATTTTAGCTATTTTTGCAAAAGGTGAAGTTGGACCCGATAAAGGTTGCCTACGTATCTCACATCCAATGAGAATCAAACCCACGTAGTTCGGTTTTAATAAAACAAACTACATTATTTATTTATTCATTTTACTAAAAAAAAACAAGTAAACTATTTTGATCTATTTCAAGAATAAAACACACTATTTTTCCTTTTTTTCTTTTTCTCTTTTTTTTTTTTTTTAATTTTCCTTATCTAAAGCTGGTCAGCATGCAAGTCTGTAACAGATAAATGCGTAAGACAAACAGGATGCAGCAGGATGGTCTTTTCATTTCAGGTCACCTATCCTAGACGGACCCAACCCCTGTGTTGAGTCCCCAAAGTCAAATGCAACATGATGCAAATAAACGTTCATACTAGGGATCCGGCATGAAGCTTTGTTATTCTAGGTTCAAAAACCTGGGTTTATTGTTCTAGACTTGGCTTACCCGAGCGGACAGCTCGAGCCGAGGAGGAGGCAGCAACCCGGGAATACGGAAGCTTCACCGGTTTTGCAACTTATCCAAACCTCGTTCTAAAAATGGGAATTAGACACTATACAGAAAAGAAGTCACACGAAGTGCACCCTTCTTCATAATTTAGAAGACTCAGAAAGGAGATTGGTTTCGGCACAGTATATATGTACAATTCACAAAATATCAAAGCGGTAAAAAGCAACATTTAACACATTAAATACAAACATATAATAAAATCAGATAATAATAAGCCAAATGTAACAATTATTCAAAGCTCGAATTCTTAAACCCTGAACCATTGGTTATGGGTTTGCGTCCCCAGTGGAGTCGCCAGAGCTGTCACACCCCTTTTTTACGCTGACCCACGTGGGCGCAAGATATAAAAGAGAGTTTTTCCAATTAAAGGACAACCAAAACGGGGTTCATTTATTGAGAGATTCGGAGTCACCACTTGGGAGATTTATGGTGTCCCAAGTCACCGGTTTGAAACCCGAATTGAGGAAAGGTTTGACTCTATTTAATGGTCCGCGAACCAGAAATTCGGATAAGGAATTCTGTTAACCCGGGAGAAGGTGTTAGGCATTCCCGAATTCCGTGGTTCTAGCACGGTCGCTTAACTGTCATATTCGGCTTATTTATCTGATTTTTTACAGTTATGTACTTAATGCAAATTAATATCCCTTTACCGCTTTTATTACTATTATTATTTACGAAAGAGAATGTTGCCTAAAAATATGTTTCGAATCACGTCACATGAAATGCACCCGGATCTTCGACACATTCTTATTCAACATTTTGGGATTTGGATCCGGGCCGCATGAAATGCACACCCGTATTTAAGAAGGTGAAATTATTAAAATACGTGCCTAGAGCGATTACTAATTTACACTTTTGAGAAGGCCATGAAATTCGCTAAGAAACGGCACATCTCGAAATCTAAATATTTTTACATATACATTTATGAGGGCCCCGCGATTTGTATAACTTGTTAGGCGAGGCACACCTCTAATTCTAATTTAAAGCGAACTACATCCCACTATATTTATTTAAGAGTTGATTCAAAATTATTTAAAATATGTTGCAAGCCACACTACATGAAATGCGCCTGTGGTTCCTGACACGCTTTATTTAACCTTGTTCAAAATTGGAGTCGGGTCACATGAAATGCACCCCCGATTCCTTTAATCTAATTACGTCGTTCAGTTGAAGAATAACGAACCAATTTCTATAATGTGACAAAGTCATACTCAACTATAACCGATTCGAGTAAACATACGACTAGATAACTAAGTGAGCAAATTCAAGACTATAGTGAACAATTACATGAAAAAACTTACTTTGAATTCAAAGAATCCTCAAAGAGCAACTGGCACATATTTTTGCAAATTCAAGATATCATTCCTCACGGGTGTTCAAATCACCTTAAACTTTCTACTTAGACATATGATTAATCTCAATTTTAACACAAGATCGAGTATTGGCAGATTTGGAAATCGCACACCATGAATAGAGAAGATTTAAGCATAGATACAGCAGGAATAATTCAGGTTTCTATACATGTCCAATGACAGTGTATTTTTGATCTAAATGCATTTTTCACAACCCAAACCAGTAAGACAGATTTAATTACATGTACTCATACAAACATAAGAAACATTGGATAACTACATGTATTAAACAGATTTAAAAGAGAGCTTCAGGCTTCATTTCCTTTTCGAATCAAGAAGCTACAATGATAGGGATGTGTACCTGGAATATGGAAATAGGAAGAAGAGTGAGCAGTGACAACAGTATAGCAATCAGCACTATAGCAGTAACCACAGCAACCAAAATGGTCCCAGCAAATAGACTCCAAAGAGAGAAATCAATGACAAAAGGGCTCAACTACTTCAAAGAAACCAACAACAAAGAATTCCAAATCAAACAGACCCCTATACTTCTGAAATGCCCCAGGAGACTTGTGTACCCAACTGATTGAACCACAATTAACTTCAAACAACAATCCCAATACCCAAAATTCTGCTTATTGTCAAGATCCAAGTATGTAACAGAAACAAAGAATGCCAGCTATATTTTAGTTTTAGAATCAACTCAAAAATAGAACTCAAGCTGGAGACTCTCGTATATGTATTCTGTATACTCTACTCTCTGTATTTCAGAATGCTCTCCTTAAAAGAACTCTCACTCTAATGTCTGCTGCCTCGGGAAAAAAAAAAGGATCCCCTCTATTCTGTTCAAACCTTATACCTATAGTGGAAAAATGAACTTCTAAAGATACAATAATCAGAAAAACCAACTCTGCCCATCCTCTTCTCTGCCAGCCCATTATATTCTCTGTTTTAACCACTAAACCATGTTTAAGTGTGGGCTTTAGTTAATTTAAATGTTAAGTGCAAGCCTGGTTGAGTGCCCTGCTGTAACAGCAGGCTCCACTAGGCTGTGCAGGACATTTAATCCTAAAATATTAATCTCCTGATTCAAGTCATCTTACAGCTATATCCAAACAATCCCTAATCACAAATAGACACAATCCAACAGTGGTTCCATAATCAATTTCTGCCATAAAGAGCTAATAAACAGACCTACGAAACTAATCGTCAACATTCGATTAGTCGATTACAACACATATAATCGATAACAAACGATCGTCCTACGAATTCGTGATTCGTGGTTTATGGGAAGACTCAGGGGATATCTAATTTTAATAGACGACGCTAATCGAATTTAACACATAAGATGGTCACAACAACTAACAGCTGATTAAAATGAGTAAGAACAGAAATTGACCAAATAAAGGGTCTGAGGATAGGAAGAAAAATGCTAGAAAATTTATAAACAAACATGAACCAAACAAGACACAGAGAAATCAATGCGGAGTAGAAGAAAGAGGAAGAATACCTCTGAAATCAACAACGGCCCAAGCTTGACCTCAGACTTGAATCGTTGAAGCCAAATGGGCCTTAATCAGGGTGTTCTCGGTCGAGAACACCTAGATTAAGGTCCATTAGACCTCAACCTCCTATCAATTTCGAACGAAGATCCCATTTTGGATTTTTAGGGTTTATGTGGCCGTTTTTGGGGCTCGACCGGTTCTGGTAAGATTCGAGCCGAACCAGGGCTAGTAGGGGTATGAGGGAGGTCGTGAGAGTGCTTGGGGTGAGTTTGGGGTGGTTTGGGATAGAATTTCAAATCCCGGCGACCTTCGATCCAAGATTCGACGTGTTTGAGACAGATTCGAGACCAACGAAGGTCGGATTCGAGGAGAAGGAGGTGAGGAGAAGGGCTGGTGTAAATTTGGGGAGGTTTGGTGACTGACCGCCGCCGTGGGCAATTTCCGGCGGGCGGTCAGTGGTGGTTTGCGGCGGTGGGATCTGGGGTCGTCTCTGAGAGGTGAGAGACGACGAGGGGGGTTTGGCTTGGGGGGTGTGATAGGAGGCTTATATACTCGTGTGAGCAATGCCTCCTGGCCGTTCGATCTAATGAGATCGATGGTCTGGATTGCCTCACTTATCTAAACGGTGTCGTTTGTGTGTGTGTGAGGGACTGGGTTGGTCTGGACCTGGATCGGGTTAACCGGAACGGGTGAGGGCGAAACGATCTCCACCGTTGGATTAGAGATGGCTCTACGGTCGAGATCTGCCAGTGCCAGAACGACGTAGCTTCAATGCCCTGCTACGTCGTTTCATGAGTCTTGGAGACTCATTGAACGGACCGGGCGGAACACACCATTTGGGCCTGGAGAACTTGCATTTTTAGCCTCTTACTTCATCAATACTCACTTTAAATACAAGCCATTCTGAAAACAAAATTGAGTAGTAAAAATATGCTTCATTAATTCAATGTAAAATCAACCAATTGACAAGGAACACAAATGCACATATTTTTTCTTTTTGTGATTAATTATTTACTTAGACAAATAAGTATGAGCACTCGAATGCAAAAATTCACAAAAATACACAACAATGCACACAATAAAGCAAACCATTTTGTTTTGATTTCATTTGGGAGTAGCTCGCGTGGGGTAAAAATTACGTGCTCACAGAGGGGAAAGGTTATCATGGTGATTCCCCTCCACTTGCTGTGCTTGATTTTTAGAAATATTTTCGTTGTTGTTTCACATGATGAAAACAACAAAGTAGGATGTATTTTCAAAAAGAATAGATTATCAGATTCCCAGTAACGGAACCAATTTGCTTTACCAAAAAATAGTATTTCGATAAAAGCTAAAGTTTGAGATAAAATCGGATTACTGATGATCAGGAGACAAAAAGAATAAGAGACTTTCAATAATAAAGCAGTAAATAAATTTGTATTTTAGTACAATATCGATGGTATCCAGATGTCCTTACAAATGTTGTGACATTCCCCTTTTATAATTGTATATTATAAGAGCAGGTGTAATTCCTTAGTCTTAATGAGGCAATTATGAGCATTAAATGACATTAAATGAAATGTTACATAATCATTTTTATTCAATGTTGGCTCACTAACGTATATGGCATTCAATACTGAGTTGGGCCCCCTTTATGTTGTCAGGTTCATGTCTCTAATTCCTTCAAATCTTCCAACTTCAAATAAGTTAAATAGATACGGTACATATATCATTTTAAATATCAGCTCGTGCCTATTTGATTTTCTTCTCCTCGTATCTGTTGTTGCCCGTACCTCTTAGTTGGTCATCATGTTTTGACCATTTGATCAGCCTTCGTGTCATGCCACATCATCTTCGCAATAATTTAAATTTTTTACCAATATAATAGTTGTTCTATTTTCTTTTATGTATTTGGAATATACTATGTCAAGTGGCTGTTGTGCTAAATTATTTAAACCAACCATTTGTTGATTGAGAAAGGGACGCAATTTAAATTTTTTACCAATACAATAGTTGTTCTATTTTCTTTTATGTATTTGGAATATACTATGTCAAGTGGCTGTTGTACTAAATTATTTAAACCAACCATTTGTTGATTGAGAAAGGGACGCTAAGATCCCCTTTTAAAAACTTCATAACCAAAAAAATGTTGCCCTTTTATAAGTATTACAGATTGTCTCTTTTGAGATTTGGCCCAAGGTTATATATACCCCCTCCTTTCTATGCCTATCGCCTTAGGTTTTACCAAAGATCCTGGCATGAATATAATAAGATGCTCAATTATTCAAACAATAATTTGATCAAGTAAAACAAGCAAGGCATAAGAGACTTATCCTTCTGTCTGAATATAGACTCGTCTATACATTCGTCGTCTCTTATATATGTTACTTCCAAACATGTAGCACGTAGCAAATAAGATAATTTGAGTGATTTTAAGTGTCCAATTACGAAAAAGAATAAACTTTAAGGTTCATTTACAATTCCAATTATTTGACTAGACAAATGATTTTACATATTATTTCATGAAAAAGTTAATTTAATTTTTATTTTTATTTATTTAAATTTAAAACATAAAAAATATATATTTAATTTTCTAATCAATATAAGTTAAACCCAAAAAAGGAAAGAGAAGAAAATTGTACTTGTAGTTGAGAGAAATATATGTTAATTTAATGAGAGATAGTTTGATAAATATTTTTTAAAAAAAACTTGTAAGGATAATTTGTAGCATACTGCTTCTGTTGATGCTCAAACCACTTTTTTGATTTTAGTCACATCAACAATCTTCAAGAAAAGTGAATTTGGGTAAAAAATAAATAATAACAACAACCCAGTATATTCCCACAAGGTGGGGTCTGGGGAGGTTAATATGTAGACAGGTCTTACCTCTACCCGAGAGGGCAGAGAGGCTGTTTCCAATCGACCCTCGGCGCAGGGAAAAGAAAGTCAAACAAAACAAAAACAAAAACAAAAACCGCATTAGTTACTCCAACATACATCGTATAAAAATTATCTAAACATAAGAGACATATGTACCATAAATAAGCAGGCATGCAATAATATTAAAACAGTAACTGCCAGAAATGACTGTCATAAGAGAACACAAACTAATCCTCTATGGGCGGCCCTACCACGCCTCACCCACCCCGGGAAAGGAGTACGGAACATCTAGAAGCCCTTATCCTACAACCCTAATACTAGACCTCTAGACTTTCCTATCAAGGGTCATGTCCTCGGAAACCCGCATCCTGGCCATGTCTTGTCTAATTACCTCTCCCTAGTATCTCTTGGGCCTCCCTCTGCCTCGCCTCACACCGACCACCGCTAGCCGCTCACAATTCCTCACCGGGGCATCGGGGCTTCTCCTCCGCGCATGCCCGAACCACCGAAGCCTCGCCTCTCGCATCTTCTCATCCACTGGGGCCACCCCCACCTTCTCCCGAATAACTTCGTTCCTAATCTTATTTTACCTGGTGAGCCCGCACATCCACCTAAGCATCCTCATCTCCACAACCATCATCTTCTGAACATGAGATTTCTTCACCGGCCAACACTCCGTCCCATATAGCATGGCAGGTCTAACCACATCTCTATAAAACTTCCCCTTAAGTTTCTGTGGCACTTTCTTATCACACAAGACTCCTGATGCAAGCCTCCACTTCGACCACCCCGTCGCTATACGGTGAGTGACATCCCCGTCGATCTCCCCGTCTCCCTAGATCACCGATCCAAGGTATCTCAAACTATCTTTCTTGGCTATGGTATGAGATCCAATCATCACGTTCCCTCCCACTTCGCTCGGCTCAGTGCTAAACTTGAACTCCAGATATTTTATCTTAAATAATTTAATTTGGGTAAAAAATAATTTAATTTAATTTTTTATTTATTATTAATAATAACCTTTTATAACCATACAATACTTCATAAACAAGGCAACATCGACTATCGATGAAAACAAGAACACGTTTGTATCCTTGTTATTTTTGGTACACAATTTCAGGATCCTAAAAGTATAGTCAAGTTGCGTTCTACAACTATTTTCCTTAATTAAAATTTGTATATTTAAAAAGTAAAATAATAAAAACTCAACTCTAATATATAGCCTTTAAGTTAGCTACCTGCTTGTGTTTAAAACAACGTTTCCACCGCCGGAGGGGTGCATATTAGTTAATTCACACCTAAGCGTCAACTTGAGAGTTGAGATAATCTCTTCATTATAGTGGCAACTAGTAAATCTATTTTCTTTTTTGTCCGTTTAAAATAGAATGATTCCTTTCTAAATTTTAAAATAATTTAGTTTGAATTTTCAATTCTTTCCTTAATAAGAAACTTTTATAACCACACAAATACTCTAAATCCCTTTTAAACTTGTTTAAGACCATAAACTCCAAATATCATCATTTTTTTTAAACTCTGTGCCGGGTCAACATGTTCACATAAATTGAAACAAAGAAAGTACTCCCTTCGTTTCAATTTATGTGAACCTATTTCCTTTTTAGTTTGTGCAAAAAAGAATGACCTCTTTCACCATTTGAAAACAATTCACCTTTATGCAATAATTTATAGCCACACAAAATATATATGATTCATTTTACACCAGAAGTTTAAAAGTCTTTATCTTTTTTTTTTTTAAATTCCGTGCCTAATTAAATGAGTTCACGTAAATTAAAACGGAAAGAGTATATATTATGTACCTTATCCTAAGTGTGGCTTCGCCCCTGCTTCCATATCATCGTCACTCTATATATAGAGTAAGTTAAGATGTCAAGGTTATAAGAAAGTAATTAGCATATATCGTATTCATTTTGTTGCACATATCCATCCAAGTAAAGATAGTTAAATGGAACATATCTTGGTGAAATCTCTGTTGGAGAACTTGTTCAGGCTGTCACATGAAGATGCGAATTTGATGGCAGGTGCAGAGAATGAGTTTCGAGTTCTCCGCGAACGAGTTGAACTACTTAACGCCTGCTTTATCGAAGTTGCAGAAATGAGAAGGACGCATCAATTGAGAGAAGATTTGAGCATGCGCGTTATAACTGTAGTATATAGATGTGAGGATGGCATTGATAACTTCCTGCTTCACCAATTGAAAAATAGATGGCCAAAATCCGACCGCGGGAACAGAATAATCGAGAATCTTTCGGTAGAGATCGATAGCCTCCTTGAGATGATGATGCCACATTCTTCACGATCTCTTACGTCCAGCCAAAAACATATTCTGATTTCAAATATTCTGCGTCAGGTCAAGCCAACCAAGGTGCTTGAGAGTTGGATGATTGAGATTAAGCAATCTAACCCTTTCAATTATGTTCCAACAACGCTTGAGGTAAGAAGTATAATGATCCATCTTTGAATTTACATTTTGAGCATGTTTGGATTAAGTAATTGGAAATAGTTTTTTCATTGCATTCTCTAATTTTCATGATGGAGATGAGAACAACAAAAGCAATAATTTAGTGTAATCTCACAAGTAGGATATGAGAAGGATAATGTGCATGTGAATCTTACCTCTACCTTGTGAAGGTAGAGATGCTTCTTCGATAGATTCTCAGCTCAATAAACAATGAAAATAAAGTAACAAAGGGTGGCAACAATAATGTAATAGGAGCAAATGATATAACATGTAATAATAAAAAATTAGAATAAGAAAAATACACAAATAACACTAGTACTACTGGTAAGAAGAAGAGACAGTAACGACTGCCAGGGGCAGATTTAGGGGCGGAGACGGTTCTCCCGAACTTCATTCGCCGAAAAGTTAAACTGTATATATAAAGCAAAATCTGTTTTTTTACCTCTCTCTCTCTCTCTCTCTCTCTCATATATATATATATATATATATATATATATATATATATATATATATTAAGTTGTGAACCCCTTAACACAACTCACAAGTGTAGTTTAATAGTCAAGGGGGTTCAAAATATAGCTAAGGTCATAGTTTCAATTAAAACTAGCTACAAAATTTTTTTTTGAACCCCCTTGATGGAGATCCTGCCTCCGCCACTGATGACTGCATGTCTGCCATGGTCAACAACTACTAAAAAACAACAAATTTTTGACCGTCGAAACAGTCGCAAATCAGTCGTAAATCATATTTCTTCGACCGATTTGTGACTGAAAAGTGTCAGTCAGAAAACACGTGGTCGCAATATATTTGTGACTGAATCAGTCGATAAATTGCGACGGATGCAATCGCAAACTAAAAAATGCGGGGTCATTTGAAATTTAGCAATTTGCGACTGAATCAATCGCTAACTTTGCGACAGAATTCGTCGCTAAATTTGCGACATAATCAGTCGCTAACTACTGAGTGAAACAGTCGTTCACAATAATTATTAATTAATTAAAAATATTAAAAATCTACATTTGCGATTAATTCAGTCGCAAATCTGGATAATTCCTGGTGAACTTTGCGTTGGACTGAGACGCAAATCTTGGCATTTTTGGGTAGAATCCTAATGTATTTTTAATTACCCACCTGCCAAATAAAATTGCCAACCAAACATCTAACGATTAACCAAAAACCTAAAGAATCCAAAATTCAATATATACCATAAAGCAAACAAAAATATTTATAACAATTCAACCAACTAATGAAACAACGAACTATCATCCTACTATATTTCTAATTACCCACCTGCCAAATAAAACATCTAACCAAACATCTAACAGTTAACCAAAAACCTAAACAATCCAAAATTCAATATTTACCACAAAGCGCACAAAAATATTTATAATAATTCAAACAACTAATAAAACAACGAACTATCAAACAACATATATTAAACATGTCTCTAACTTCAACTCTAAATATTCAAATAGCCTATTCAGATTCAATCTCCTCCTTAGACTCAGACTCAGACTCCATTGCATCTCTTTTCTTGCCTTTTTTTTTTAAAATAATTTTTGGATCAAAGCCTGAGTTCCTTGAAGTTCTTGCGACATTTGATCCACTTTTTGACGCATAGATTCCATGTCTTGCCTTTGCACGTGTCCAGACCGGAGTATCTATGTCTTGCCTTTGCACGTGTCCGAACAATTGGTGATAATTATACCATGTAATTGCAATGTGACTTTTTCAAATTCATTTTATTCTTTTTACAAAATATATTACTTCCCTTCATTCCAATTTATGTGAACATGTTTGACTGGGCACGGAGTTTAAGAATAAATGAAGACTTTTGGAATTTGTGGTCATAAACAAATGGAAAAGGGATGAAAGTATTTGTGTTATTGTAAAAGTTTCTCATTAAGGGTAGAATTGTAAGTTTAAGCAATATTGTACCAAATTTTAAAAAGGGTCATTTTTTTTGGACGAATAAAAAGAAAATAGCTTCACGTAAATTAGAAAAGAGTCGGTACTACTTTTCTACACTACATTTTTCGTCTCATTTTTCCAACATTACAATTCCGGGCGTGTATTTCTTTGTTTTACTTAGTTGTGCTATTATGACTTTTTGTACCAGCGCTGTTTTCCAATTTGAGTCGTTTTTCCATTACTTTCAGGATGAAGAACAGCATACTTTAAAGGTCTATCCTAGTTTTCCTTTTCATCATTAAATTAATTAACTCTCATTATAATTTATATCCTTTAGTTGAAAAACTCGTATTACTGCGTAATAGGTGGCTAGTTTCCGTTGAAGATAAATTTACATCATGCAAATTTACGTAGACGTTTAATAGTTAAACTTCCCTTCTAATTGGAGTAAACGTAGACAATAAACTGGGTCGTAAAAATATAATGAAGATAGAAAAATATCGCAATAATTATAGTAGTTGATTTCAAACAGCATGAGTGTACAATTTCTATGAATCATTTGATTCTTCTTTTCAATAGTATATAAATTCAAGGGCCTTCGAGCTTGATCTTGAATATGTAGTTTTTGCCACAAACGATGATCTTGTTCTTGAGTGTTAGAAAAAGAGTATCAGGGACATCTAATTTTGTACCTGTTAACAGTAGAGGAAGTCTTGCAGAACCTGTTTTGATCAATTGCTCTAAGTTCGATTTTGTCTCTCTTGGAAACAAAATATTCTTCACAAACTAAGTGTCCTCTGTGTATTTCTTGTGTGAGAAAGGAGATTAGTTCACTATATTTTTCTTGTTTTCTGCCTCAACCTCAAGAGTACGTATGTTCCCTTTTATTAGGGTTAAGGAAGAAAGCAGTTCTCAAGAAAAAAATTGTTCCCTCCCAGGACAAGAGAAAATAACTGTGTAGAATCTGCTCCATTAAACTAAACGTGTGGAATAACTTCTCATAAAAAGGTTATTTATTCTCATCTACTCATATATGGGTTGGGCCAGCCCACGTGGAGCGACCCGCGACCCAAATTAAAAAATAAACCCAACATCTCCCACTTCACTGATGTACCCAAACCAGTATCATGCCACTAACACATGTTATTCATACTAACAAATAGTTCGTGCGACCGGCGAGCATCAAGAGCTATAAAAAAAACCAAAACTCATTAAGGTTATTCTAAAGCTCTATGTAGAAATCTGATCACATTCGTAAAGGATTCACTACTAATATGAGGATCTTATTACTCTCTATACCCCAGACATTACTCGCTATCCCGGTAGCTAGTTATCCAATCCCTCATCCTCGAAAAAGAGGCGAACTCGAGTTCATGTTTAACTTTGTATCCCTAGTTACACCAATACCCTCATGGTAAGTGTAATGATCGACCTATGAATACGGGTTAAATTACAAATTTTAGTCTTCTTCCTTTTCTACTCGAATCTTTTCATTCCAAATCAACTGCTTTCCTAGACATGCACTGTATTGCCGAATCACTCGTGGCTATTAGTAACATGCTAACGTAGCAGCACTGATTGGCACTTCAAGAAATAGTAAAAGATCAAAGGGTATTCCAATAAAAGATAATGTAACTTCTTTGAGATCTCACAAAATGAAGAAGCATGGATTCATTCTTCCATTATCCCATTGGCCGATAGCACACGTGGTATGAAACACATGTCACGGTGTTCTCACCTTATATTGGCGCGTGTATCTTATTATTTTAATCATCGAACACCGTACAGATCTTGGCCTAGACACCTTCAAGTGTCTAACCCGAGTTTCTCACTTCAATAATCCTCAAACCATCTTCTTAGAGAAACACGGATTTGGCTTACAAAACAAGTCATACAACAACAAAAACAACAACAACAACAACAACAACAACCCAGTATAATCCCACTTAGTGGGATCTGGGGAGGGTAGTCTGTACGTAGACCTTACCCCTACCCTAGGATAGAGACAAAACAAGTCATAATCGAATAGTAAAATTCGTAAGCTATCAAGAACGACCTCTACAAGTAAATATAACCACGCATTATCCAAGGTTCTATAAGGTCTCATATCTTCACAATTCTAAACGCAAGAGGAGATTGCTCATGAGAGAGAGCCAATCTTGCGACTTGTTTGACACAGTTTATCAACAAAATATTCATCACATGCATATGAGATATAGCAAAATTCAAGAGTCAAATATTGATGAGCATATTATAATATTAAAGTCATTTTACAATACATAAATATGTTCATATCCTTCGCAAACCTAGAGCCATAACATGTTTCTAAGACAGGTCTCTAGATATCACATTTGTAAAAGGATCAGCTATCATACTTCGCGTAGCAATGTACTGTAAATTTATTTCTCCACTTGCTACTATGTCTCTTACAAAGTTATACTTGATGTCAATGTGTTTGGTCTTGTTGTGATACTTTGGATCTTTTGCATATGCAATAGCAGCTTGACTATCACAATATAGAGTCATGAGACCCTAAGAGTTCTTTGTAATATCCAAATGCTCAAAGAATCTCTTCAACCAAACAACTTCTTGTACTGCAGACGCACAAGCCAAGAACTCAGTTTCCATCATTGAAAGGGTTGTATAGGTTTGTTTCTTACTTTTCCATGATATAGCACCACCATTAAGTAAGAAAGCATAACCGGGCATTGATTTTTCTATCATTCTGATCACCAGCCCAATCAGCATCTGTATATCCTCTCAAGTATAAATCATTTCCACGATAACATGGTGAATAATCTATAGTTCCCTTCAGGTATCTGAAAATTTTCTTCACGACTTTCCAATGATCTCTTCCAGGATTGGATTGATACCTGCTAACCAGGCCTATGACATAACAAATGTCTGGGCGAGTATACATCATAGTGTACATCAAGCTCGCGACAGCACTTGAATATGGAACTCGAGACATATCTTCCTTTTCATTTTCAGTCTTAGGATACATTTCAAGGCTTAAAGTTTCACCTCTCGCTATATGAGTATTCATGGATTTGCAACCATTTGTGCGAAAACGTTCCAAAATTTTCTTTAAATAAGTTTCTTGAGATACACTCAATAACTTTTTTGAACGGTCTCTTTGGATCTTAACTCCAAGTATATAGTCTGCCTCGCCCATATCTTTCATGTCAAATGACTTTGAAAGCCATGACTTGATAGTTTTCACATACTCTAAATTGTTTCTGGCCAATAAAATATCGTCCACATAAAGAGAAAGAATTACAAACATCCCATTGGACTTCTTCATAAATGCAATGGTCTTCATTGATCATGGTGAAATCATATGAGATCACCTCCTTGTGAAATCTCAATTACCATTGCCTTGAAGATTGCTTTAGGTCATAAATAGTTCTTGTCAATTTACATACCTTCTTTTCTTGGCCTTTAACGATGAAGCCTATAGGTTATTCTATGTAGATTTCTTTTTTTTTTAGTTCTCCATTGAGAAAAGCTGTCTTCACGTCTATTTGATGTAATTCCAAATCCAAGCGTGCAACAATATCCAAAAATAAGCGAATTGAGGTTAACTTCACAACTGGCGAAAATGTTTCCTCATAATCTATTCCACCTTATTGAGTAAAGCCCTTTGCCACCAATCGTGACTTGTATCTTTCTATTGACCCATCCGCTTTGCGTTAAACTTTGAGAACCCATTTGTTCCCAATTGCTCTATGCCCAGGCGGAAGATCAACTAGATCCCAGACTTTGTTGGTTTTCATGGACTCTAATTCTTCTTTAATTGCTTTCATCCACTCATTTTTTTCAGGGTTCGATAAAGCCTCAGTTACAGACTTTGGCTCATCCATTTCAGTGGGAGATACCAAAAAAACATAATCTTCAATGTCATAAGTATGTTTTGGTATATTTTCTCTGGCACTCTTTCGTAGTTGAATTTCAGGTTTGGCAGAAGGATTTTGGGGTTGAGAGTTCCCACTCCCGCTCGGATCAAGAATAAGATCTTGATCAATTTGATTATCAATTGTGTTAGAAGACACTAGCTGACTATTTGAGTTCAACATTTCATAAAGCGGCTCTCCTTTTTTACCTCGCCCTTCTTTGGAAAATTATTTTCCAGAAATATGACATCTCGCGATTCAATCTCAGTAACACTTCCAACCTCTAATTCACCAATGAACACATACCCTTTGGAGTGTTGTGAATATCTTATAAAAATATATTTCTTGCCTTTTGGACCTAATTTACCAAACTTGCTAAAGGAATCTTTTACATATGCAACACAACCCCAAGGTCGTAAATCCTTTAAGTTTGATTTATGACAAGTCCATAGCTCATAAAAAGTGGAAGAAACTGATTTAGAAGGTACTTTGTTCAATATATAAGTTACAGTCAATAATGCATCTCCCCAAAAGGAGATAGGTAAATTTGCATGTGCCATCATGGACCTTATCATGTCCAGTAGTATTCTATTCCTCATTTCTGCTACACAATTTTGTAAGTGTGTACAGAATAGTTAATTGTCCGGTGAATCCCTTTTCATTGCACAATTCTTCAAATCCTTTTAAAAAATATTCATGCCCTCTATCGGTTCTGGTCTTAATCCTTTTGTCTAATTGATTCTCAACTTCATTCATATATTTCTTAAAGCATTCAAGTGCTTCAGATTTATGAGAAATCAAATGGACATAACCAAAGCGTGTGAAATCATCAACGAACGTAATGAAATATAAAACATCAGACCTAGCCCTCACATTCATTGGACTACAGATATCAGAATGAATTAATTGCAATGAAAAATCTGATCTCTTAGCCTTTCCAAATGGGTTACGTGTAATCCTTCCGGCAACGATTTTCATAAGTTGGCATTTTAATTTTAGAGAAAGGACATAGCCAATCTATTCATTCGATCCTGCCCTATGTGATCTAATCTTGAATGCTATATAATAACATCAACATCATTGTTACTAGAATAACATGTCATAACACAACGGTCAACATAATAGTTATACGTAGAAGGATTACAATTTAACACAATAAAACCATCATAACGATGTCCAAAATCATAAGAACATTGTCAGAGAGAACATGGCCATCACTTTTGAGTTGAGCAATCATATTTGACATCATCATTATATGTTGCTTGACACCGTGATCATGATGCTTTTTGTATGTGTCAAACTTGATTGTTAGTTTTCGAAGGCGAGTCACAGTCGTACCCCCATATGCCTCCCTTAAATGTTCCCAAATGGCTTGAGTAGTAGGATATTACTCACATTCATGGATGAGATCATCAGCAACTGGACTTACAATGATTTCACGTGCAATGGAATCCTTATTTTTCCAAACATTGTAAGTATCCAGATCCCTCCCGTGTTGGGCAGTGTTACCCTCCTCTGGGTCACTCATTACATGGTTAATACTTTCAAGAGCATCTTGTTCGTCAAGTACATACCACATCTTACGACTCTGCATATCGTCATTTTCTCCGTTCAGTTTGTCACCCTTGTTCAAGTCAACAATGATACTTTTGGATGACATGTCTGTTAATAGAGAAAATATTACAAGTTTAACTCATCAATATATACTTCAGTTAATTTATACATATGATTACACACTCAAGTAAATTGATTATAATATTAATTCTACATTTAGTATAGAATCGAACGGTCACTACGATTCCATTCATCATTTATATCTAAAAATGTTTAATTAATATTAAAATTACTCTTAGTGTGTGATTTATTTCAAGTCTCAATCCATTACAAAAATATAATAAACAATGTATTTAACTGGTGAGACAAATAACATAATATAAATTTCATTAAGATAAAACACATAATTACAATTTACATATTTGATGGGACATCCATGTACCAATCAAACACTAACTCTTGCTCATATACGCTAAAAGGTGCACTATGCCAAACATCATGATAAATCTGAGTTAAAATTTCACCCCCAAGGTTCTCGAAGAGAGTACGCTAAAATAGCTAATGCTTCTGAATCAGTAATTTTCATGTAATTAGCAAATTCAGGTCTTTTTATCTTAAAAAGGTGCACATGTTCAGGGACGGAAGCATTAGGGCCCATTTTAAAATCCTTAAAACTCCCTAAATTTCTTTTCTTTTACCCTTCGTTCATCCCTTTGATCCCTTAATTGATTTTGTCTCGCTATTGGGACATTCCGGATGACTTCAGGCTCCGAGTCTGAATTATTATATAAATTAAGTCCTGCGACGACGTACCCTTCTACGTTGTCCCCTTCCTTATCTTCGAGAACTCCCACTTGGAGTAATTCGAACTTGTCCCTATTCAGTCATATCTAAAATAGGACCAAGGAAACACTTAAAATGGTTAAAACCATTCAATATGACAGCATGTATCATAATAACTCGTAAAAGTATATCAATCTAAGGGATAAGGACTAAACTAATTTTTTACTTTAAGTAGACAGTGAGTTGAATTAAGGCCAAATCTCTAGCAATGGCATAATCAAAGTCATGAACAAATAAGACTTGACTTAGTGGATAAATATGTCGATCAAATCTCTTGATTTATGAATCCATGATATTAGCCATTCTGTAGGAGTATTCTGTTAACAGTATGCAATTCTTCATCTTAAAATAATAAGAAAATCAAAGAGGGACATGACAAAAAAATATTGACCAGTCAAATCCCAAAGTGCATAGAAGTGAATTAACTTATCTGCAATTTTAAATACCCTTTCACGTGGGCAAAAGAATTAACATAAGCATGCCCTACTTCAAACAATATCAGTCAAATACTGCCACAAACAAAATTGTATGAAATTAGGATAAACAAAATAAGAAAAGCATTTGTCTCTTATTTGAATAAAGGTTTCAAGTCAATTTATTTAAATTGATAATTGAATGGTGATATGGCATATGTAACCAACTGTGGTAAATTTTAAAAGTTCACTAATGCCACTTATTAAATCCAAGAGCAAAAGTTTCATAAACTGCTCTTATTTTAGCAGTAGGAAGACGTAACCAATTCGTAAGTTCTATTTTATTTTGAATAGAGAGTTAGAAATCAATCCCAATTGTACAACTAAGAGAACTTCTTCCAATTTATGCTCTCTCTATTTTATTTCCAGAATAAAAGTCTTATTAAAGTTGGACACTACTGATCCTCTTCACAAACTGTGTGAGCAATATCGGTTTATGCCCAAATTGCAAACATATATATACAAAAATTTACTCCTTCAAAATTTTGAACTCTCTTTCAACAAGAAAAGTGATACTGACTACTATTTTAAAGTTTGTTCGTTCACAATCAATCAATGTGCAACACAAAGAGAAATTGGAACGAACAGTATATTAAAAAATACTTCTCACACGGTATTTTACATTGAGACAATCAACAACTACGAGCATACACCATTTGCTCTGATACCAATGTTAGAAAAAGAATAACAGGAACATCTAATTGTGTACCTATTACAGTAGGGGAAATCTTGCAGAGCTTGCTTTGATCAATTGCTCAAGTTCGATTTCGTCTCTCTTGGAAACGAAATACTCTTCACAAACTAAGTGTTCTCTATGTATTTCTTGTGAGAGAAAGGAGATTAGTTCACTGTATTTTTCTTGTTTTCCGCCTCAACCTTTATTGAGGTTAAGGAAGAAAGCAGTTCTCAAGAAAAAAATTATTCCCTCCCCGAACAAGAGAGAATTAGCGTGTAGAATCTGCTCCCACTAAACTAAACGTATGGAATAATTTCTCATAATAAATTATTTATTCTCATCTACGCATAGATGGGTTGGGCCATCCCACATGGAGCAACCCGCGGCCCAAATTAAAAAATAAATCCAATGTTGAGCTTCAGCTTAATTGCTTGAATTTGAACTTGATTTGGTTTTCGTTCTTGAGCTTCAACTTGAAGCTTGTGGAGGAATTTGCAGCGTTTGATCCACAAGCTCTTTCTTGCTTCTTGTTATAACTTCTGATGTCTTTTCTGGGTTATGAATGCCCCTATTTATAGTTTTCGGATGGAAGAGTTATGATAAGAATAAAATCTTTCTGACCAATCAAATTGAAGTATGACAAGACCATATTTGATTGGCCAGAACATGTGAGTTGCTCACATGATGCGATTCTATTGGCATTTTAATGTGCTTGGCATGCCCCGTCATTTTGACACATGGCATGCTCCCATTGGCTCTTCTGTGTGACTTGGTGTGCCACGTCTACATGGCACCAAACCAGGCTTTAGGAAGATGACATATTAGACTTAATGAAGTAGGCTCACCATTTTAGCCCAATTAAATGGGCTAACCGAATTGATTTGGACTTACTTATTTAATTTATATATATCCAAATTATTAAGTTTTTCGGTGATAAACATCAAATAAACCATAACAAGGTAAAAAGAAAAGCACGAAAATCCATAACAACTTTAATACTTATACACAACTATCCAAAATCTAGTGTCACAATCCACAAACTACTAAGATTTAGTGTCTAAAAGAAATACAACGATTTTCGATACAAATGAAATAGTAAAGGAAATGCATAGAATGGGACACCAGGGCTTGCGGATGCCAACATGCCTACTTTGGGTCTCCAAACAGATCAAGCCAACAACTAGACTTAGGGTTAACTTGGTCCGGTACCAAAATATGCACAAAAAATGCAGGGTATAGTATCAGTACAACCGATCCCATGTACTGGTATGTGTCGAGCCTAACCTCGGCAAAGTAGTGACGAAGCTAGAATAAGACACATACATAAACATGTGCAATTAAATAATATACGGGCATTATAACAACTAATAGAAGCTGAACATGTAATAAGATGAGGGGAAACATGCTGAGGGGAATACATGGCAAAGAAAATCATAACAATAAAGAAACAACATCATACAAAGTGCCTTGCACCAATGAAAGTATTAAACACAGTAAAGACAAGTGCACCCTGGTTTCAGTGATAAACATCAAATAAGCCATAACAAGGTAAAACGAAAAGCACGAAAATCCATAACAATTTTAATACTTGTACACAACTACCCAGAATTTAGTGTCACAATCCACAAACTACTAAAGATTTAGCTACAAGTAAGGTGTCTGAAGGAAATACAACTATTTTCGATACAAATGAAATAGTAAAAGAAATGCATAGAATGGGAAATACTTATACACAACTACCCAGAATTTGATATCACAATCCATAAACTACTAAAGATTTAGCTACAAGTAAGGTGTCTGAAGGAAATACAACTATTTTCGATACAAATGAAATAGTAAAGGAAATGCATAGAATGGGACACCAGGGCCAGCGGATGCCAACATGACTACCTTAGGTCTCCAAACAGATCAAGCCAGTAGCTAGACTTAGGGTCAACTCAGCCTGGTACCAAAATCTGCACAGAAATTGTAGGGTATAGTATCAGTACAACCGACCCATATACTGGTAAGTGTCGAGTCTAACCTCCACAAAGTATTGGCGAGGCTAGGACAAGACACATACATAAACATGTGCAGTTAAACAATATACAGGCATTATAACAACTAATAGAAGCTGAACATGTAATAACACGAAGGGAAACATGCTGAGGGCAGTACATGGCAAAGAAAATCATAACAGTAAAGAATCAACAGCATACAAAGTGCCTTGCACCGATGAAAGTATTAAACATACTAAAGACAAGTGCACGACATCACACTTCGTCCTTTTAATCTCAATCTTAGCATGATAAATAATATAAACGACATGACATCACCCTTCATACATCAACTCTCATCCTCACCATATAAATAGAACGACACAATATCACCCTTCACGCTTTTACTCTCTACCTCACCATGTAAATCAAATAAGAATGGCACGACATCACCCTTCGTGCATTAACTCTCACTCACAAAATATTGACGGCATCTTCCTTCATGCGTTAACACTCTTCCTTACCAAAGTAATGAACGATGTCAACAGAAAAATAGAAATACCAACAACATGTCTTACTTCAACATTTGGTTCTACAATATCGACCTCGAACTTGAGTAAATACTCAATCAATACCGAAATCCGTACATATGACAAGAATGTTCAACATACCAATAAACTAGTCTAAGTATAGATAATATGATATCAGAAAACTAAAATTTATGAATAAGACTCATTAGCATGTTATGACTCACCAACAATGCATACGTACTCGTCACCTCACCTATACGTTGTACTCAACATTCAAACACGTAGCAAATAGACACATAAGACTTAATCCATCAAGGAAAGATTAACCACGATACTTACCTCACTGAGCGAGCCACTCAATGCTTAATTACTAATTTCCATCTAGTATCCACCTCCGAACCACTCGTATCTAGCCACAATTAACTCAATAACATCAATTATTGCTAAACGAATCA
Source organism: Nicotiana noctiflora (assembly GCA_032618575.1). Classification (NCBI taxonomy): domain Eukaryota; kingdom Viridiplantae; phylum Streptophyta; class Magnoliopsida; order Solanales; family Solanaceae; genus Nicotiana; species Nicotiana noctiflora. Next base: position 47,370 of record JASVEL010008219.1, on the reverse strand, counting down.
ACTACGATGCATAAATTTAGATTTCTCAAACTTTTTACCAAAAAGTCAAAAACCGATCCCGGTTCTGCTTTGTCAAAACTCGAGGTTCGAACCAAAATCCATTTATCCATTCACCCCTGAGCCCGGATATATAATTTATTTTGGAATTTGACCCCAATTCGAGGTCTAAATCCCCAATTTTCTAAATCCCTAATTTCTATCCAAAAACCCCAATTCTACAATGAACACACAAGTTTGTAGGTTAAAATTTAGTGAAATGCAATGGATAATCGATAGAAAGTAGTTTAGAGTCACTTACCAAATATACGGGGAAGACAATATTGTGGAAGAATTGCCCCTAGGTCCCTTAGTTTTGAAAATTTTGAAAGAATGGACAAATTCCGTTTTTTGCTTGTGTTTTAAGTGTTGGACGACAGTGTTACACTATCGCGTTCGTGAAGAGCAGCATCATAAGGACATACGTGATTGCAGGAAGCACTACGCATTTGTGAAGGTTTAGCCTGCACTACCTTCGCGTTCGCGAAACTGGGCTCATGTTCGCATAGGGTTTTCTAGGTCCCCTGACCATCCTATCTTAAAGTTGCGCGTTCGCGATCGCGTAGAGTGACTCCCCCCAATGCTCCTTGTTTGCTACCCCGGTCTCGCGTTCGCGTAGAGAAAAATTTCTCCCTAGCCTAGATCCCCTTCGTGGTTGCGAGAGTGACTAGCCGATCACGAAGTACAATATACCGGACACCAGATACAACACGGTCACACCAGATTTCTAAGTTCTAAATTTCTCGTAGCTTATCTAAGACTCGCTCGAGCGCTCGGAGCTCCAAACAAAATATGCATAGAAGTCCTAAAACATTTTAAGAACTTGCTCATGTGATCAAAATCACCAAAATAATACCTGGAACTACGAATTTAACACCAAATAAAATGAAATTCTCAAGAACGCTTTGAAATTTTTATTTTCTCAACCGGACGTCCGAACAACGTCAAATCAACTCTGATTCTCACAAAATTTCACAAACAAGTCTTAAAATTATAATAAACCTGTACCGGAATCCGGAACCAAAATACGGACCCGATACCAACGAGATCAAACATTAATCAAATTCTTAAAACCATTTAATTTTCCGACTTTCAATCTTTGTCAAAAATTTATTTCTCGAGCTAGAGACCATCGAAATTCGATTTCGTACATACTTCCAGATCCCATATTTGTATACGGATCCACCTTGACAGTCAAAATACAAGTCCGGATCCGTTTACTCAAAACATTGATCGAAGTCAACTAAATTAACTTTTAAAGGCAAAATTATTATTTTCATCAACTTTCAATAGAAAAGCTTTCCAGAAGCACGCCCGGACTGCGCATACAAATCGATTAGGGTCAAAATAAAGGTTTTAAGACCTCAGAACGCATAATCAAATTCTAAAATATAAGATAGCATTTTGGGTTATCACAAATTCTAAATTCAATACATTTTAATTGTCTACAGTAACATTCAGTAAATTATTAGATGAAATTGTATCTTACATAATTATTCAAATATTATTATATTTTACAGATAAGCATTCATTTTAGATACCTCATAATAAATAATATTTATATTTTTAATTTGCATATATTTTGTGACATAATAAAATTTATGTACATGTTAATTTTAACAAATTATTTAATCATTATATCTGTACAACCAAACAAGATAGTGAAGATTACGTTGTAAATATGTTCCGACATACAAATATGTTATTGTAATTAATATACTATGTAACTATCAAATAATGTAATTACTAAATAATTACACAGCAATGTAATTACATACTATAATTTTCTGAATATACCCTAAAAGTTTCTCAAGAGTGGTTTATCCTTTTATAGAGAGACAAAGAGTAAAGAAATGGAAAAACCCTTAAATTTAAGCTATTAAATAGTTTTCTGAATAAATGCATGGTTAATGTGAATGTCATGATTATGTACTAATTTCGACCTATTCGGAATTCAGCAGAATTCGGTCATTTTTTTAGCTACACCATATTATGCAAGAAACACCCATATTTATAGGTATAAGAACTTTTACTTGATTTAATTGGGAAAAGGTAAGATAATAAGTTATGAGATCATAAAAAAATATTGGTTAATGGATGCGTTCGTGTGTAAATAGTAGTAGTAAAAAATGGAAGAATAGTGACAAAACAATTGTGGCCAGTTGTGATCAGTTAGCGGGACTTATGGCCACTTCTCAAGATCATGGATAATGACAATTAATAAGAGATCATGGATAATGAAAATTAATAAGATCATGGCATAAAATAAATGTAATATTAAAATACTAATAAATACCAACATTCTCCCACTCTTTTTACAATAAAATATCAGAACAATCAATGCTCATATGGAGAGGCTTCAGTGTATATATAAACCTCCTTTGATGTTTCGGCTTGTGACACATAACTTGGATGTGATTTTAAATGTTACGCAAAACTCCCTTCTTTCAATCTGTATGTAAGATAACTATACTTAAAGTAGTAAAAATAGAAAACCTGTTCCTTTATGAGCTAGTAATATAGGTTCTTAACTATTCTATCTTATTAATATATTCTTATCATTAGATGCATGTACTTTATTAAAATAATTTTTCCTTAACTTATACTAGGATAATAGATAAAAAGAGAATTGTTGTTACATGTCATTTTATAATGTATCGTATTGTACTGTATTTTTTAATGAATATAACATTTCTATAAATTAGTCATTTGTCGTCGTTTCATGATGTCATATACCAACAATATAAAGAATAAACTTGCAACATTACTAAGAAAAAATAGGCACATAGTAGAATTATAGCCACCACACCAATCAGTCTTTTCACATTTTTCGTTGAATAAAATTAAGTAATAATCAAAACAAATATTATATCTAAAGTAATACGATAGAGTACAATGGGTAACAACTGTCCAAACAAGCTGGAGTTCAGTTTGCAACTCAAACACAATAGTCCAAAGGCCTGCTTAATTGGAACTTCTCTTTTTAGTTCTAATTCAAAAATGAAGAAGATCATTCCCTCTGATTTTAATCATATCCTATCTGTTTAATCATTAAAGGGTCCTGAGTCAGAAGATGACAAAGTGATCGGCTTTGAGGAGGAAGCAGAAGTAGTGATCGAACGACTTCTTGGAGGATCAGGCAATGTTGTTGTTCCCATTGTGGGTATCGTTGGACAGGGCAAAAGCACACTGGCAAGAAAAATATATCATGATACTCGAATTTTGAATGAATTTTTCAGTTGCACTTGGATTACCGCCAGCCATTTAGGTAATAAGGCGAGGGATATCTTTCTTTCTTTTCTCAAAGGGCTGATCACCACAAGATGCTGGGAATATGAAGATATGGATGAATATGAATTGCAGCACATAATACTTGGTATTTTGGATAAAGGAGGTAGACGTCTCATTGTCTTGGACGATGTGCGGACCATTGATGCTGTTGAGTTCTTCATAAGGATTTTTGGAAATGACGGAAAAGGTCACCGTATCCTGATGACCACTCGCCACGTGGATATTTCTCGGTATGCTGGTTCACATCCTCATCATCTGAAATTTCTGACTCCAGATGAATGTTTTGAGTTGTTAAAAATGAAAGTTTTCGGCCTGAGAAGTTATCCTGATGATGAGTTAATCGGACTTGGAAAAAGAATCGCACAAAAATGTAGTGGAATACCACTTTTTGTTGTGATAATTGCAGGAATATTAAGAGGTTGGAGGAGCCAAACAGAATGGAAAATAGTTGAGGAAAATATGGTGGGACGTCTTGAGATGAATGACGATGCCAGAACAACCATGTATAAATTTGTAAACCTGAGTTACGATCATTTGACTGAGGAACTGAAGTTGTGCTTCTTGTATTTCAGCATCTTTCCGCTAGGATTTGATATCCCAGCTTGGAAATTGATCCGCTTATGGATTGCAGAGCGCTTAATAGAGTACAATCCATCGTCATCACTTGAGGAGAGAGCAAAAAAATGTTTGAAAACCCTGGTCGATAGGAATCTAGTAATGGTGACCCAAAAAAGCTCTTGTGGTCATATAAAAACATGTCGTGTTCATGACCTTTTGCACGAGTTTTGCAAAGAGGAGGCCAAAAGATGGTCGTTTCAAGAAGTATCTACAGATATTGGCAGTAGTACAATACCAGAGACTACTCGTCAATTGTGTGTTCAATCCTCTGTTCTGAATCATTTTCTCTCCACAGGGCAATTTGGCGAGCATCTTAGATCTTTTTATTGTTTTACGTCAAGACAAAGTCAAATGACGTTGTCGCGAAGTGACATTAAACACATCACCAAAGCCTTTCCATTGCTTAGGGTTTTGGACTTTGAATGCGGTCATTCTTTTTTCTCCAAAGAGTTTTTCCAGTTATTTCTATTGAGATATATTGCTATCTCAGGTGACTTCAAGGTTATTCCTGTACATTTAGGTAAATTCTTATATTTACAAACTCTTATACTTAATACATCAAGTTCCGCCCTTGAGATAAAAGCAAACATATGGAAGTTGTTGCGGTTGAGGCATCTTCACACCAACGTCCCTGCAGAATTGCCTACACCTCCTACCCCAACAGCCGAAGCTTCTTGCCTACAAACTCTTTCTCTGATTAAACCTAAAAGTTGCACGAAAGATGTCTTTGCAAAAGCTTGTAATCTCAAAAAGTTGGGTATCCGAGGGAATATGGAGGCTTTCTTTGAATCTAGCAAGGGTGGATGGCGAAATCTTGAAGAGCTAAACTGCCTGGAACGTTTGATAATATACAATGATGATGGTTCTAACTACCCGCGTAAACCTCATCTTCCTCAACCATTCTTCACGGTTCTATGGACACTGAAGAAGTTAACTCTGTCTAAGACAATGTTTGATTGGAGCGAGGCGGATATATTGGGGCGGTTTAGATGCCTTGAGGTCCTGAAATTGAAAGAAAATGCATTCGAGGGGATGTCCTGGAAGGTGGAACGAGGTGGTTTTAATAAACTCGAGGTCTTATGGATTGAAGTGGCAGACTTGAAAATTTGGGAGGCATCAAAATATCCTTTCCCACGACTTAGGCACCTTGTTCTTAAATCTTGTGAAAATCTTGAACTAGTGCCATATGAGCTGGCTGATGTACCTAGCTTTGAAGAGATGAAGCTGGAGAACACAAGAAGAGCAGTCAAGTCAGCGAGAGAAATAGTGAAAAGAATCGAATTCAAGCTCACGATATTGCCCCCTGATACTGAATAGATGTTTGGTCACATGCAGTTGAAAGGTTAGTAGAATTTTTTTATTTCTCCTACTATAGAACGTAGATGGAATATTGTGGATGATCATTTATTGGTTTCTTTCCAAACGACAGAGAGATTACCTCAGCAGAGAAACTTATCCGCAACACAGCTGTCTCTATCTGCAGGCCAGAGATCAAGGAGTCACGCATTTCATGTTTTCTGCAGTCAGTTCATCTAATTATAAACTTATTCCAATAAAGAACTTGTTTGTGTTTAATTTATTTATTAAGTGTTTTGAATAAAGATAGTTCTTGCGTGGTTCTGGAGACTGGAGATTCGTAATATATATATATATATATATATATATATATATATATATATATATATATATATATATATATATAAAATAGTGTATTCCTAATTAATATTATTCTGATTACATTTATATCCCTTCTTATCTGTTTACTAAATGCTTCCTTTCAATTAAAGCAATCACTTTGGAGGGATCTTTCCCGTGATAATATACTAGTATATTTTAGCAGTCATGGAACAGATTTTCAGCCCTTTGCATCAGATTTTAAAAAACGAGGCTTGGTTTAACTATATATATATATATGAGTATATATATATATATATATGAGTATTGTCTAACATATATAATCAACTAACACAATTTAGTTGGATTTGAGTTTTCTTTTACGTACTACAGTGGCTCATGGCCATATTTAGACTTGGTTTCCTTTCTCCTTAGAACGCAAGGATATAAGAGCTAGCCTATAGAACAGATCCTGTTTAAGCAAGTCCAAAAAAGAAAAAATCCAAGGAATTTCCCCAAACAGAAAATGTTAGCTCAGAAAGAAATGAGGCAAAATATAGAGTATTGGGATTTTCTTTTATAGCGTGGTTGCCCCTTTCTATTCACCATTGATTTTCCTCCGTTATCAAAAAATAAACAGCGTCATCTCTATCTTTACTTTGTGTTTGTGTGTGTTATTTATTTGGCATGGATGGATGCGCCATAAAGAGACAGTGATAATTTTTTTCCTGTCCCACTCCTATTTTACATAGGAAGATTTGCACCAAAAGGATCATTTGAATATTCAATGAAGTTAAATAATCAAGGACTCTAAAAATATAATTTTGGAGCATGAGATTTTGGACCGAAAAATGTATACACGTTTTCCTCTTTTATCTTTTTCTTGTCCTACTTTTCCTCAATTCCTCTTATGCAGTTAAACAAGTTTTCATCAGTTGTTTTATTTTACACTTTTGTATTCTATTGCATCTTTTTAAGAAAATCATATTATATTTATCTTCTTTTTAGGAGAGCATGCATAAATCAATATTCCTGGCAATCCAATTCAAGTAATGCACAAATCAATATTCCTGTCCTAGCAATCCAATTCAAGTAATGCACAAGCTGTTAGAAGAAGATTTGTTTTTCGGAATACTATTAGAATAGAACTTAAGGACGGTGGATATATGGTGCTTTTGTTGGTTTTGTTAGTAAAAATATAATTTTCACGACTATTTAGTTGTTGAAAATGAGTATATCCACTGCATCAAATATATGTATACTCTTTATATATATATAATATAATTTATTATTTCTACACGCATTTGTGAAAATATGAAAGAATATATAAATTGAATATTTAATAACAACTTATAAATTGTTGCTAAAGTAGTGCTAGAGAATTTGTTGGCAAAAAAGTAATTTGTTACTTAAGGTCTTGATAACTGACTATTTACTTTACCGCCAATTGTTTTTTAGCAACAATTGATATTGTTGGTAAAAAGCTAATTTTGTCACAACAATAATTTTTATTGCTACATATCTTCATAATCCACAACTTTATTAGCCTTCCACCAACAACAAATAACTTATGACGCGGTATATATTATTGCGCTAGGTACACTTATGGCCACAATATTTTCTATTGTTGCATATACTTTTCCCATCAATGTTTATTGCAACAAAGTGCAATGACTTTTTTGTCGTTGCCAAAAGTAATTTTGACAACAACATTGAATATATGGCAACAAAAAATTATTGTTGCTTTGTTTTTTGTTCGGAGGGGAACTTTAAGAGGAGACTTTTGTTTTATTAATTTGTGATCGGAGCACCAATCAGAAAGCATTAAGTTAAATTTTAACCGGAGATGGTTAAAATGAGACTTTGGTCCAAACCTAACCTAACCAAATGCATTCCAGAAAGCAAATAAATATAGTACTTACTAATATGATACATGAATGGGAAAGTCACAACCTCCTGAAAACATTAATTAACTTTAACAAAAATTATCACATGAATAGACCATCATCGCACAAACTCGGATGAGCCCATCGACACACACAATAACAAGAATGGAACAGTGAGGAAACACGAGTCGAAAGCCATTACAAAATCAATAAATCATAGGATAGTACTTATGAAAGTTAGAACTGTTTGCATAAGTGTGAGCGCGAGGAGGAAGACGGCTGCTGCAGTTGAAAGTCCCACCAAAAGGACCGTTAAAGTAATTGTGCCACAAATTTTGCCATCCTTTTATTCCATGGTTTTTCACAATGCACAACCACTTTTTTGCATGTGTCTCTATAATTGTTTACCCTTAAAATTTGATAACAATTAAACTTATAAGTGGTTTTAATGATATGTAATTTCACTTGGCACAAGTTGAGAAATATACGAATTAGTGTTAGAAATTAACTGTAAAATCAAGCAAACCAATGCCCCTTTATATAGTGGAGGAATTCTACTTATAGTATAATTCTAAATAAATAAGGAAATTCCATGATTGGCTAAATGTCCGGTCTTGACTTAATACATGCCGAGATTTCTGCCACGATCCTTGCACGGTCATGGATATCTCGGCTTTCTGTTATTCAGTTTGCTTCGGTCTCGATCACGGCTAGTCTCGATCTTGATCGATCATCGATGCACGAGCTTAGCGATTCATCTACGTACCATGGTCCAATGCAATGTGAGACCGGGTAGGGAGGCCCGATTTTGACCATATACAGATAGTCCCTCGTTTTTTGAAATGTAATGAAAAGAAACGAATTGAGTCTTCGAACTTTCCCTCGATTTACCATGACGTAAGCATCATGATGCAAGCGGCTGAAGTGACCGAAACGTCTCCTCGATTAAGTTTCCTAGGCATTTAATGCGCGTCAGTCGATGGTCTGCCACTACCAGTATTGAATTGTCGTTGCGAAACCAATAAATAGTCACTTTCTTCATTTTTTCAAACTTTACTCTAGATTTCCTTCATCATACTCTCCACAGTTCCTTGCCTTCTCCAAATCTTTGTGCTTTCAATTTCCTGGGTTTCTTAACTTGTTTCTTCGCAAAACACCAAATTCCAATCTATACTTTCCCTTACTTACAAAATGGGCAAAACATCTAAAACTGTTCCGCAGAAAGAAAATGCTTCCTTGTCTCAGCCGCCGGCAAGCAACCGGCGAAGGATCCTCCCCTAGAGGACTTCGTTCCTAGAAAGTGCACCATTGATGCTGACTTTAAGGCCGAGAACACATCCGCGACACCGGGTCGATGCAAACCGATGTCAAGATATATTTGTACAATTACCGACTGTCTCCTCGATAAGGTGAAAGAGGAGTGTAATTGGGTAGGCAAAGATGTAGTAGTTCCTACCCCCGAGGAATCTATCACTACTCATGTGGAGGGGTATCTAAGTATCTATACTTAAACCTTCATGATAGTTCCCTTAGACCCCATCATCGTCGCCTTTTGCAAGAGGTACGATGTCACCCTTCGCCAAATTCATCCATCATTCTGGAGGATCGTGATCCTCCTTTGATTTTTTGTAAGCAAGATTGAGGAAAAGAATGACTCTATTTAACAGTCCGCGAACCAGAAATCCGGATAAGGAATTCTATTAACCCGGGAGAAGGTATTAGGCATTCCCGAATTCCGTGGTTCTAGCACGGTCGCTCAATTGTCGTGTTTGGCTTATCTATCTGCTTTTTACAATTATGTACTTAGTGCAAGTTAATACCCCTTTACCGCTTTTATTATTGGTTGTGATTTACGAAAGAGAAAGTTGCTTAAAAATATGCTTTCGAATCACGTCACATGAAATGCACCCGGATCCTCAACATATTCTTATTCAACATTTCGGGGTTTGGATTTGGGTCACATGAAATGCACACCCGTATTTAAAAAAGTAAAACTAAAATATGCGCCCGGATCGACTACTTATTTACACTGTCGAGAAGGGCGTGATATTCGTTAAGAAACGACGCGTCTCGAAACCTAAGTATTTATATGTACATTTATGACGGCTATGTGATTAGTGTAACTATTGGGCGAGGCGTACCTTTGAAGCGAACTACATCTCACTGTATCTTACTTGTATCTTACTTAAGAGTTGATTCCAAATTACTTAAAACTTGCTACGAACCACATCGCATGAAATGCGCCTGTGGTTCATGACATGCTCTATTTACTCTTGCCCGAAATTGGGGTCGGGTCACATGAAATGCACCCCCGACTCTTTTTAATCTAATTACGTCATTCCGTTGAGTGACAACTCCCTAGCTAATCTTGCTTTTAACATAAGGTCTATCATTTAACAGGTTTGGAGATTATACACATGAGTAGAGAAGATTGAACAAAGATACAACAGACTAATTCGGATTTACGTGCATATCTAATGATAGTGTATCTTTGGTCTAGCTACATTTCCGTAACAAAACTAGCAATACAAATTTAATTGAAGAATAACAGAATGTAATTAAACATAAGAACTATAAACGACTACATGTTTCGATAGACTTTATGCACAAGCTTCAAACTTCATTCTTTTCGTACCAAGGAACTACAATAACAGAGGTGTGTACCTGGAATGCGGAAGAACAAGGAAGAGTGAGTAATGGCACCGCAACAACAGTAGCAGGAACAGTAACAGCAACAACAACCAAAGACCAATAACCAACAACCAAGCCAAGCAGCAACCCAAAAGACCAAACAGCAACACCACAGACCACAAACAGCAGTAGAAAATCCAGGCAGCAACAACTATAAACCAGCCAGCAACACTAATGACCAAGAACAGCCACACTAGTGACCAAACAGTTTCAAACGAGCACCAAGTCCGATGTAACAGCTACGACCAAGACAAGCAGCAACAACCACACACCAGTGGCAGCAACAATATACCAAAGCAAAGCAAGAGCTAACCAACTGATATGTAACCGCAACAACCAATACACGACAACAACAACAATGTCTGCAACATCAACAACCCAGGCAGCAAACAAACAATATCCAACCAGCAACCACACGAATACAAACACCACCCCAAAACTGGCCAAACACTTAATCACTGAAGCAAAAACAATCGAAACAGTGACCCAGGCCAATGGAACAGTAGTTTTCTTTTCTGTATCTTTTATGTGTGTAAGGAAATGAACCCCTGCTCCTACTTTCTCTCCAGGTACTCTGAAAATATCTACTGTATGTCTATGTTCTCTCCAGGTATTTTTGCTTATCACAGATGCTCTCAAGTCTGTATGAATGTATATCAATCAATGTATCTATCCAAAAAAATCCCCTTTTACTCTCAAACTATCTCCCATCTTATAGCTGACCAGCAGCCCCTACTGTTACCCCCTACCCTGACTTCCCAACCCATCATATTCCCTGCAAACCCCACTACCTACTGTCCAAGGTATGGACTCAAGCCTTAAACAATAAGGCTGGCAGTGTTCAGTGGATACCCTGCTGTGCACAGTTCCACTAGCCCTTTGTATGGGTGTGTGATTAAACAATTATCCTATTAACTACAACCAATTAACCCTTTAATCTGAATCAAACAGTAACTAAATCCCACACTTGTGTTGCATACGGGCAGGCCAGGGATCAAGGAACTAATCAGAAATATGAATTAATTGTTTGACGACTTCAATCACATTGAACCTATGATTCGTTTTAACTACTGAAAACAGAGGGAATTGGCCAAATAAAAAGGCCTTGAATGAGAAGAACAGACCAACGGGTATGAGAAATTAAAAGCATGAGAAATTGGAACAATGAATAAAACAAACACACATATTCACACAATCGAATTAAAAATGAGCAAAGAAGGAATGAATACCTCATAAGAAAATTGCCGACCCAAGCTTTGAACCAAAATGCGGAATTATTGAAGCCAAACGGGCTTTAATCAAGATGTTCTCGATTGAGAACACCTAGACTAAAGTCCCTTGGACTTCAATCAAGGCTAACCCGGCTTGAATTGAATTTCTTCAAAAATTAGGGTTCTTGGACTCGGATTTGGGGCTTTTGTATTTTTGGTTAGATTCGAAGCAAACCAATGTCGTTGGGAGTGTGGGGGAGGTGTGAGGAGGCTGTGGTGTGAATTTGGGGTGATTTGGCATAGGTTCGAGTTTGACTCGAATCTTCAAATGAAGATTCGAGGAGCTCCGGCAAGATTCGAGGTTAATGGAGGCCGGGATCGTGATGGGGGAGGTGAGGGGAAGGGTTTGGCATTGGTTTGGTGGCGATTGGCCTACCGGAACCGCCGTGAGGCGATTTCCGGCAGGCGGAGGAGGGCGGCGTTACACCGGGTGTTTGAGAGCTCTGAGGGAGATGAAGGGAGAGGGGGGGTTCTGGCTTGGGGGGGCGGGGTATGAAATGAGGAATATATACCAGAGATGAGATTGAATCCTGATCGTTGGATCATACTTGATCAACGATCAGGATCTTCTCACTTAAACCAAACGGCGTCGTTTGGTCAAGTTTTAGGCTGAATGCATATTAGAATTAAAGGATTAATCTGGGCCGTTGGATAATAAAATCCAACGGTCCAGATCAAGTGTTACACAGGCTGTAGCTGGGCGGGTGTTTGGGCTTTTAGAAGAAATCCGTTTGGGCCTGGCTTTTAGGCTGAATTTGGCCCAGATCGGATATTATGTGTATTATATGCATATGTGTATGTATATATATATATATATGTATATATACATACATATATATATATATACACACATATGTATATATACCAACCTATAACACCGCTGTTTTTACTACAATTAACGCACACGATTACATATCACCCAAAAATGTAAATCACATGACTTCGATATCAAACACTAAAAATGCAAAGCCTAGCATATATTTTTTGTATTTTTAATTTAAATAAATAAACGTGCACACAAAAGATAAAAATAACACAAAATCACACAAATCATGCCCAACACGAAACTATTTTTATTTTTGAATTTTCTGGGAGTACTTCTCGAGTAAGGCAAAAATCACGTGCTCACAGCTGCCCCTCTTTGCGCGTAAACACGCAGAGTTTTCGTGCAAAGATAAATGAGCGGATATAAGCGATTTTTGCCTATTCGAACACTCCGTATGAAGCATTTTGGAAAAGTTTTGACCGAACCTTGCTTCAAAGGTCTCCTACATATCCCTGGCTAAAAGGGAATCAGGTCAATGTAGTTCGGGAAGTTCTGGTAGCTGGGACTACCATGACTGTTGCGATCTCGCTGTTATTGCTGTTGCCGCTGTTACTGCTGTTACCACTGCTCAGCTGATTTCCTTGTTACACCGCACTAAGCAACGAAAACAAGAAGCTAAACTAAGTTACAGTACTACAAGTTCTTATCTATCCTTTTTAACTTGATCTTGTCGCGCTCCTTGCCATCCTGTCTGACTTGGCGTTCCTTCTGATGCTTCTTCTCTTCTTACGAACTTGGATTCATGCCGGAGATTCTGTTACATTCTACCGCTTTCCTCTACCAAATTAAAACGGATCGCCACTCCATTCTCCAGGCGGGCTCCCTGACTTCAACTACTGCTCCAAAATTAAATCGCCACTCCATTCTCCAGGCGGGCTCCTCCCTGACTACAACTTCAAAATTAAATCGCCACTCCATTCTCCGGGCGGGCTCCCTGACTTCGACTACGACTTCAAAATTAAATCGCCACTCCGTTCTCCGGGCGGGCTCCCGACTTCGACTACAACTTCGAAATTAAATCGCCACTCCATTCTCCGGGCGGGCTCCCTGACCTCGACTACAACTTCAAAATTAAATCGCCACTCCGTTCTCCGGGCGGGCTCCCACTGACTTCGACTACTACTTCGAACATTAAATCGCCACTCCATTCTCCAGGCGGGCTCCCCGACTTCGACTACTACTTCAAAATTAAATCGCCACTCCATTCTCCAGGCGGGCTCCCTGACTTCGACTACGACTTCAAAATTAAATCGCCACTCCGTTCTCCGGGCGGGCTCCCTGACTTCAACTACTACTTCAAAACTCTCCATTCTCCGGGCGGGCTTCCTGACTTCGACTACAACTTCAAAATTAAATCGCCACTCCGTTCTCCGGGCGGGCTCCACGACTTCAACTACTACTTCAACAATTAAATCGCCACTCCGTTCTCCGGGCGGGCTTCACGACTTCAACTACTACTTCAAAATTAAATCGCCACTCCGTTCTCCGGGCGGGCTCCCCGACTTCGACTACTACTTCAAAATTAAATCGCCACTCCGTTCTCCGGGCGGGCTCCCCGACTTCGACTACAACTTCAAAATTAAATCGCCACTCCATTCTCCGGGCGGGCTCCCCTGACTTCAACTACAACTTCAAAAATTAAATCGCCACTCCATTCTCCGGGCGGGCTCCCTGACTACGACTTCGAAATTAAATCGCCACTCCGTTCTCCGGGCGGGCTCCCTGACTTCAACTACTACTCACTGATTTTCATCCTATCTTGATTACCTTCCTTCGCCTCTTGTACCCTATCCTTGTTCCTGCGTTACCTCTCGGACCACATTCTCTTCTGAATTATCCTGTCTTGGAATTGCTTTCCCCTAGGTCGTGTTACTTTTCTTCTGGCTGCTGGGGATATTTTTGGAGCTGTTTACTCGCCTGCTGGGGGTGATGCTGCTGAGGAAGTATTCTTTGTTTCCTTCGCCCCTCATTCTCTTCCTTCTTCCCCTACCTCTTCTGGGACTCACGCTTTTGTTTCCTTGATCAAATTATAGGATGTAATACTGCTGGGGGAATCTCGAAGCCATTTTTCTTTTTCCAATAACTGCTGGAGATGACACCGGCTCAAAGATCACCCCGTCTTGTGTTGCTTTCTACACTTATCCTCTGAGTCTTGCTTTCCAGAAAATTTTCGCAACAGGGGAAAATTTTCTGCCCCAGTGTGATAAACTTCTGGATGGTATGCTTTTCTGCCGTCGGACCCTCTTTTCCTGCTTTAAATCAAAGAAAAATTGTTAGTTTCAAAACGCCGCGAGTGGTCGTGCCACTCTTGTTGAGGCCATTCTCTTTCCGCTGCTTGGCCTCTCTCGAACTTTGAGGACGACGTTGACGCTTGCTTGGGAAGATGCTTTTTCCACGAACGACCTCTCATCTTTCCTTTTATTCCACTCTTTGGTTTGGTCCGACTCTTTTTAGCCGGTGATCTGTTGCGTGAAATCATCTTTCGGACATGCCACATGTGTCCGTCATACTCCATAATTCTTGCGAACCTTCCACTCGGCCTGTCATCCCAATCTCACTATCGTAACGACTTCTGTCTCATTGCCTTGTTCCATGCCTATTCACTTTCAATATACTGCTTTGGGAGACTTGGTAGTAAGCTTTGAAAAATCAATTTTCGAAAAATGAAAGAAAAGAAAAGAATACTGACCGCAAATGACAAAAGAAGAAAAACTTTTCTGAACTCAAAAATAGGAAAACTTATCTGAATGTGTGCCTGATCCAATGTTATGCCGCGCCTTTGAGATTAAACTACCCAGTCTATTCATGTCAATCACTTTCTGATGCCGCGTTCTGCTAGAGGTAAACGGATGTCCAAACCTTGTCTCATGCAGACATCTTGTAACCATCTCGTCCTGTCACCTCACAGTGCCCTTCGAAGGGTTTTCACTAATGAGATTCTCTCATTTCTCTCTATCTCCCGTCGCCTTAAGGTGCCCGTAAAGGTTTTCACCGTAAGACTCTCTCATTTTACTTCTCTCGACTTCCTTCGCCTTAAGGTGCCCGCGAGGGTTTTCACCGTTAAGACTCTCTCATTTATGCTTTCTTTCCTTGCGGCGGGGTATCACCCCGGAGATTCCCTCTAGAGCGTTATCCCCTTTCGGCTTGTGCATCCTGGATTCAATCGAGGGTCGGGATGTCACTCTTGGCTTTCATTCGCATGACTTGGCACTTCTCCAAATACTGATCGAGAGGTCTTTCTGGTTCTTAATATGGTTTCTGCGCGTGAGGCTGAAGAAAGGGGTTTAGCCTCGACGGTTAGCTTATTACAACTTTCGGAATCCACGCTATCTTTCCAACGAAAACAATAACTTCTGCCCCAGTTTTGTTGCTTGGGGGATTTTTGATTTTTATTTTATTATGACCGAGCCGTGTGGCGCCTACGTATCCTTCTTGAGGAATCAGGTCGAACGTAGTTCACTTTTTCTTGTATTACTTTTTGTTTCTTTTCTATTCTGTTACACATCTTCCTTGATGATTCCGAAAGAGGGTATATGAAAGAATAATTAAGGCTCGAATGGGGAAACAAAGGTTAAAGTGTTTGGGTAGTAGAAAAATTGCCTCTGTCATTTCATTTTCCGAAAAATGCCAAATACACACAAACGAAACCAAACGTTGACAAATGCATTAAAGAATTACACATAATATCTCTTAACTGCATCAGAATTGATAGCCATATCGGTGCATCTTCCCTCGACATCGGTCAGACATAGAGCGCCGTTGGATAATACTCTAGTCACCACAAAAGGTCCCTGCCAATTTGGAGCGAACTTGCCTTTCGCTTCGGCCTGATGTGGTAGAACTCTCTTCAGCACATGCTGTCCCACTTCAAATCTCCTGGGACGTACCTTCTTGTTATATGCTCTCGCCATTCTCTTTTGATACAATTGGCCGTGACATACCGCTGTCAATCTCTTTTCATCGATCAAGCTCAGTTGCTCTAATCGGGTTTTGACCCACTCGTCGTCGTCAATCTCAGCTTCGGCGACGATTCGGAGGGATGGAATCTCAACTTCCGCGGGTATTACTGCTTCAGTCCCGTATACCAACAAGTAAGGAGTTGCACCTACCGAAGTCCGGACGGTAGTGCGATAACCCAACAGCGCAAATGGTAACTTTTCATGCCATTGCCTAGACCCTTCTATCATCTTCCTCAATATCTTCTTTATGTTCTTGTTTGCTGCCTCGACCGCACCATTTGCTTTTGGGCGATACGGTGTGGAATTTCGGTGTGTAATCTTGAACTGTTGACATACCTCTTTCATCAATCCACTGTTAAGATTTGCACCGTTATCCGTAATGATCATCTTTGGAATTCCGAACCTACAAATGATGTGGGAGTGTACGAAGTCCACTACCGCCTTCTTGGTCACTGATTTGAATGTTTTGGCCTCCACCCACTTGGTAAAATAATCAATCGTTACCGGAATGAACCTGTGACCATTGGAAGCCGCAGGCTCAATAGGTCCAATAACATCCATACCCCATGCGACAAACGGCCATGGTGCTGACATTGTATGTAATTCAGTCGGCGGAGAATGAATCAAATCTCCGTGTATCTGACACTGATGGCATCTTCGCACGAAACTTATACAATCCCGCTCCATAGTGAGCCAATAATATCTTGCTCGAAGAATCTTCTTTGCCAATACGTATCCGCTCATGTGTGGTCCGCAAACTCCCGAGTGTATATCCGTCATCACTGTTGTGGCTTGACTTGCATCTATACATCTCAACAATCCCAAATCTGGGGTTCTTTTGTACAGCACCCCTCCACTAAGGAAAAATCCGTTCGCCAACCGCCGAATAGCTCGCTTTTGATCTCCAGTTGCTTGTTCTGGGTATACTCCTAACCTGAGGTATTCCTTGACATCATGAAACCACGGCTCACCATCCACCTCTTCCTCTATCACATTACAATAAGCATGTTGATCCCGGACATGGATATGTAACGGATCGACACGAAACTTGTCCGGGTGATGTAGCATTGACGCTAAAGTAGCCAACGCGTCGGCAACCTCATTATGCATCCTTGGGATGTGCCTGAATTCTACCGATCGAAAGCGTTTGGTCAAATCATGCAAACACTGACGATATGGGATAAGCTTTAAATCTCTGGTTTCCCATTCTCCCTGAATCTGATGTACTAGAAGGTCAGAGTCCCCCAAGACCAAGACGTCCTGTACATCCATGTCCACCGCTAATCGCAACCCCAAGATACATGCCTCGTACTCGGCCATGTTATTGGTACAGTGAAAACGCAGTTGAGCAGTAACAGGATAATGATGTCCTGTTTCAGATATGAGCACAGCCCCTACTCCGACTCCTTTTGCGTTCGCCGCTCCGTCGAAGAAGAGCTTCCATCCTGGATCCTTGGTTAGTTCCAACCCCTCAATCTGCAATACTTCCTCATCTGGAAAATACGTCCTCAAAGGTTCGTATTCGTCATCAACGGGATTTTCGGCTAAGTGATCGGCCAGGGCTTGAGCTTTCATAGCCGTCCTCGTCACGTATATGATGTCGAATTCCGTAAGTAATATTTGCCACTTTGCTAACCTCCCTGTAGGCATGGGTTTCTGGAAAATATACTTCAACGGATCCAACCGCGAAATGAGGTACGTGGTGTAAGAAGACAAGTAGTGTTTCAGCTTTTGGGCTACCCAAGTCAGGGCGCAACATGTCTTTTCTAGATGAGTGTACTTGACCTCGTGGACTGTGAACTTCTTACTGAGGTAGTAAATGGCCCGTTCCTTCCTGCCGGTAAGATCATGCTGCCCCAGTACGCAGCCAAACGAATTCTCCAAGACCGTCAGATAAAGAATCAGGGGTCTACCTGGCTCAGGCGGAACTAGTACGGGTGGATTTGACAGATACCCTTTGATCCGGTCAAACGCTTCCTGACATTCTGCCGTCCATTCTATTGCGGCGTCTTTCTTCGATAGGCGGAATATGGGTTCACAGGTTGCCGTAAGCTGGGCAATAAACCTACTGATGTAATTCAACCTTCCCAACAGACTCATTACCTCTGTTTTATTCTTCGGCGGGGGTAACTCCTGAATGGACTTGATTTTGGATGGGTCCAACTCAATGCCCCGTCGGCTGACGATGAATCCTAGCAACTTTCCTGACGGAACTCCGAATGCGCATTTGGCCGGATTGAGCTTGATGTCGTACCTTCGAAGTCTTTGAAAGAACTTCCCGAGGTCGGCAACATGGTCTTCTTGACGCCTAGACTTTATGATCACGTCATCCACGTACACCTCAATTTCCTTGTGTATCATGTCATGGAATACCGTAGTCATTGCCCTCATATATGTTGCTCCTGCGTTCTTCAAACCAAACGGCATCACTCGGTAGCAATAAGTCCCCCACGGTGTGATAAAAGCCGTCTTTTCTGCGTCCTCTTCATCCATCAAAATCTGATGATATCCCGCATAACAGTCCACAAAGGATCCAATTTCGCGTCCGGCGCAATTATCAATCAGGATATGGATATTGGGAAGTGGGAAATTATCCTTAGGACTTGCCTTGTTGAGATTGCGATAGTCCACGCATACCCTGATCTTTCCGTCTTTCTTTGGCACCGGTACTACGTTAGCCAACCATTCGGGGTATCGAGTGACACGAATGACTTTCGCCTGCAACTGCTTGGTTACCTCCTCCTTAATCTTCACACTCATCTCCGTCTTGAATTTCCGCAGCTTTTGCTTGACGGGAGGATATGCCGGATCGGTGGGTAATCTATGAACCACTAGATCAGTGCTGAGTCCTGGCATGTCGTCGTACGACCATGCGAAAATGTCTTTAAACTCCATGAGTGTTTTGATCGGTTCTTCTCTCAGATTGGGTTCAATATGGACACTTATCCGGGTTTCTTTGACGTCATCCGCATTCCCTAGATTAACGGCCTCAGTATCATTTAAATTCGGTTTGGGCTTTTCCTCGAAGTGACTTAATTCTTCACCGATTTCTTCTACGGCTTCATCATCGCCGTACTCTGACTCACTCTCGTCACTTCTTATTTCATGCGTTATTATTTCCAAACCGATTGACTTTCTAGACTGGGTTGATTAATCTTTAAGCACGCCATATCATTAAGATCAGTTGAAAGAAGGCTGTTCAGAAAAGTAAAAAGAAGGAAAAAGATAAACAAAATTAGACACGAAGGAACCAAATTTCATTAATGGGAATTGTACAAAGGGAAAACAAACTGCAAACTTAAATCAAAAATGAACTAAAAACAAACTGGATTTTACTCTGGGGACAAACCCCCAACACAAAATTTCGAAAGAAAAACAATCCGAAACAAACTACCAAGACTCCTTCCGGACAGGGAGAGGAGTAGCCTTCCAGTTATTCAGTTTTGCCTTTGGTCCCACAAATTGTATCTCGGCATGACTGGATCCTTCACCATCTTCGAGCATACATACATCTGTGAATAGGTTTTCGAACTTCCTGAAGAACTCTTCGTCCGGCCTGACCGTAGGGCCGGGAATCTTTGGCGCTGGATGTCCTCTTGCTCCGGACCTGACAAAAGATTGGGAAAGGCGTGGAACAGGCTTTGGGAGCACCCATGTTTTCTGCTTACTCCTCTTTGCTCGCCGGATGTCCTCCGAGGTTGGCTGGAATCCCAAGCCGAAGGTTCCCAAGTTCTCGACCACCGATACCGGTTGTATAATTCCTTGCAGAGATGCACCTAGCCCTTTACCGGGTACGAAACCATGTCGCAACATTTCATGCGCCACCATGACATCCGCAGTAATTGTTCTGTCGCCGGGAATACATTCCCCTTCCGGAACTCGGTGGGCGGACACCACATCGCAGACCTGATACACCCGCGGCCCAACATCTTCTTCTGTTTCAACAAAGGGAATGATGGTGCCCGATTGTGGATCGTTCTCTCCATGGACGACGATCTCCTGCTGGTCCCATTCAAACTTGACGAGCTGGTGTAAGCTGGATGGAACTGCTCTTGCGGCATGAATCCATGGTCGCCCTATTAGGAGGTTATATGACACCACCATGTCCGGCACTTGGAATTCCATGGTGAACTCCACTGGCCCGATTGTCAAGACTAGCACTATGTCACCGACCGACGCTTTGCCTCCTCCGTCGAACCCTCGAACACATACGCTGTTCTTGCGTACCCTGCCGATGTCTACCTTCAATTTGCCCAGTGTAGAGAGAGGACAAATGTTAGCACTGGACCCATTATCGACCAAGACTTTGGTAACCACCGCCTCTTCGCACTTCACCGTAAGATATAAAGCCCTGTTATGCTCAGTGCCTTCCTCAGGCAACTCGTCATCGGTGAAGGTGATCCGATTTGCTTCGAAGATCCGATTGGTGATCTTCTCCAAATGGCTCAGTGAGATTTTATCCGGTACATGTGCCTCATTCAGGACTTTCATCAATGCTTGCCGATGTTCTTCAGAATGTATCAGCAAGGATAGCAATGATATTTGCGCCGGAGTCTTCTTTAACTGCTCTAAGACGGAGTAGTCGTGCAGCTTCATCTTTTTCAAGAATTCTTCTGCTTCTTCATCAGTGACCGGCTTTTTCAATACTGCCGGAGTGGTCTTCCTCAATTCCGCAGGGGCAAAACATCTCCCCGAGCGGGTCAACCCTTGGGCCTCACAAACTTCCTCTTTCACCTCCTTTCCTCTGTAGGTCGTTGTAATCCGAGCATAATTCCATGGGACGGCCCGGCTATCAGTTACTGGCAGCTGTGTTGCCGGCTGGATGATGAAAGGATCCATTCGAACGCCTGCTACTGTCAAGATGGGCTTGATTGCTGCCCCTGGTACAACTATCTTGGCCGGCTTCACCGGTACTTCGTTCACACTTTCCTTTCCTGCTTCCGACTCTCCTGGTATGTCCTTCTTGCAACTGGGCGATTCATCAAAGCTTGGCCCTTTTCTCGTTCCTGGCCCGCTAGACTTAATCATCATTACGGTCTGAGAGGCTTTCTCCTTTCCTTCCTCCGCCCGTACCAACTCGATCATATTGGTCTCATGATGAGTTGGGAGCGGGTTTTGGTTGATGTTGGGCTCTGTTGGAGTCTGGACCTCGATCCTGCGGGTGTCAATGAGCTCCTGGATGGCCGTCTTCAGCCTCCAACACTTTTCTGTATCATGTCCCGGACATCCCGAGCAGTAGGCACAATTTATTGAATGGTCCAGGTTCTTCGGAAGAGGGTTTGGCAGCTTAGCTTCAACCGGATTCAGCAACCCTACCTGCTTTAACCGGTGGAACAGACTAGTGTAAGACTCTCCTAAGGGAGTGAAAGTCTTTGGCCTCGGCGCCCTGTCGCCCCTGAATGCCTGGTTCGGACGGAAACTCGCGCCCGAGGGGTTTCTGTAAGCTCTTGGGGGTGGATGATTGTTCTGGGGGTTTGGTGCACGCCACGGTGCATGAGCGGGAGGTGCAGAATATGACTGTGCATGGTGGACAGTAAAATGGGGATCGGGTGCGGGATAGTAATGTTGCGGGTGGCTATATGGGTTGTGGGAGTAATTTTGGTGGTGAGGTTGGGGTGGGCTATATTGGGGTGCGGGGCCTCTATTTTTGAACCATGCCCCGGACTCGACGGCCGCCACTTCCTCTCTCCTCTTCTTCCCCGGTACTCCTCCAGTACCGCTTTGGATAGCCTGAGTGGTGGCTTTCAGTGCTTGAGTAACTCATGATCTTGTTGGCCTTCAAACCTTCCTCGATCATACCCCCATTTTTATCACCTCGGTGAATGATTTACCTACGGACGTTACCAGATGTCCGAAGTAGGTGGGCTCTAATGTCTGCAAGAAGTAATCCACCATCTCGCTTTCTCTCATCGGCGGATCTACCCTGGCCGCCTGTTCCCTCCATCGGAAACCAAATTCCCTGAAGCTTTCAGCAGGCTTCTTCTCTAATTTTAGCAATGATAGGCGGTCGGGGATTATCTCGAGATTGTATTGGAACTGGCCGATAAAAGCTTGAGCCAGATCATCCCACGTAAACCATCTACTGGGATCCTGTCTGGTGTACCACTCCAACGCCGATCCTCCCAGACTCTGGCCGAAGTAGGCTATCAGAAGCTCGTCCCGTCCTCCGGCCCCTCTCATTTTACTGCAAAACCCCCGCAGGTGGGCCACTGGGTCACCATGCCCCTCGTATAGGTCGAATTTGGGCATTTTAAATCCTGCTGGCAACTGGACGTCCGGAAATGGACACAGATCCTTATAGGCGACGCTGACCTGGTTGCCTAAACCGTGCATGTTCCTGAAGGACTGCTCCAGGCTTTTAACTTTTCTGGCAACTTCCTCGTGTTCCGAACTTTGGAAGTGTTTTTCCGGTTCTGCCGGATTATCCCAATGAGGTGTATGTGATTGTGGTTCGGGAGCCCTGAAAGTAGGCTCTGGAGGATAGTAAGAGTTGTCATGGATCTGAACATATGGCTCGCTGGCCGGCCTTTGCAGAGGAGCGGGTGGAGGTGCTACAAAAACGGGGGTGATTGGAGGAGGATTTGGTTTGGCTGGTGGAATGTGGGTGGCATATGGATTTTCCCCCTGAAAGTATGGATAGCTTGGGGCGCTTGTTGAAGGATCGATGGGCGGATGTTCGGGAGCTGAGGCGAGAGTAGGGCGGTTTGGTGAAGACTGTTCCCTGGCCCAGGCCAGGTGCATCTCTGTTATCTGTTGTTTTAACCGGTCTACCTCTTCTTTCATGATTTGTAGCTCGGATTTTTCTTCCTCGAGACTCTTGCCAGAACTCGACATGCTTACTGTAACTGGTCCTTTGGATCTAGTACGGTAGTGATGGCTGGCCAGGATATTCTGTCAAACCAACTGCTAAACTTTCTCTGGAATGCAACAAACTTGTTAGTTCACCGAGTTTGACGGATATGTTATAGCACGTTGGATGCAATGCACCTAACCAAATAACCATTTCTACATGTACTCTTAACATGCGTCATTCCGGCCTTTTTTCTTTTTCTTTTCTTCTTTTTTTTTTTTTTTTTTTTTTTTTTTTTTTCTTTTTCGACTATCTTTGCAAGCCTTATTGTTATTTAACCTTTGGATTCTTTTTCTTTCTTTTTAGTGGTGGTCGAATCTTATGTGGATTGCCTACGTATCACGACCCCGCGTGAATCAGACCGAGCGTAGTTCTGGTAACAAGATTGTGGCAAAATTCGGTAACTTTTATATCAAATAAAACCGTGTAGTTACAAAACACGTCTTACAACAATCAGCAAAACAAAAGAAAAATGCTTGACTTGGGAAAGTAAAGATAAAAATGCCAACTAGCTTGACTCAACATTTCAAAATACATTTTCAATCAGAAATCTAATGCCCTAAAATCCCTGGGGGCCTGCGAGGCATCATTCGGCCTTGCCGCAGGCCTCGGTGTGAGGTCCTTGTGCAGTTCCCTCAACTCTTCCATGATCCGATGAACATAACCCATAATTGAAGCGAAAAGGTCGGCGCGGGGCATTCGTTCGCAAGCTAGGCACTTCATGGTGACATAGTGCCCGATTTCTCCAATTCTATCCTTGATCATGTCCCTTTCTCCGAGTAGCCGCTCTATTTGCTGGTTTTCGCCCCCAATCTTCGAGCATTGTTGGTGACTTGATCTAGGAGCCTATCCACTTGTCCTTGCAGTCGGGCCATCAAATTGTGGCAGCGGTCGAGGTCTGCTCCGGCATCTTGGGCTTGCTTGAAAACCCGCTCCCTAAGGACAACATTTGCTTCCCTCAGGTTAGTGATGATATCGGTGTAATCTTCTTCCACCCGCTTTAGGTGAAGTGCATGTTGATGTGCCTCCTTTTTCCAGCTAGCACGGATCCTCGTTATTTGGGCTTTTGACTCGTCCAATTCTCTTTGGATGTCGGTGACTTGGCTTCTCAAACCCCTTATCAATTTTTCGTCGGCCCGGCTCCTCGACTGTTTGTCAGCATCTCTTTTCATTTGATGGATTTGAGCTCTCAAAAAGTCATTTTCTTGTGCCAACTTCTTTTTGTCTCCTTCGTCGGTGGCGGCTTGCATGTTCTTCTCGAATTGGAGGTCCCGGACCTGCTGTTCTATCCTGCCAATCTTCGTCCTGTACCCCTCCTCCTTTGCTAACCAATCCCATTGTTCCCGTGAATCTTCCGTGAATTGTTGGACATGGGCTCTTTTAGAACATTTTCGACGGATCTGAAATCTTTTCCCGAACCACACGTTGTACTTTGGATCCACCTCTCCCTTGGCTAGTTCCCGGATCATGGTTTTAGGCTCAAGGAACCGACACTCGTGCCACGGCCTTCTAATCTTCTCTTCGGGGAATGCAACTCCCGGGCTCAATTCAATGGCATACTTCCTCAGGTCTTGATCGGTAGGAATAACCTGAAACCTTCCTAGTTGACGTAATACACGGTGAGGGACATATGGTTGGACACTGCGGATCCCCATCAGAAGGATATAACACTCCTCGGCTGCCATATATATTACTTCGGTATCGGGTAACCACCCGAATGCCCATTCAATCTGATCGGCTTCTATTGAGCTCAGTCGTGCAAGCCATGCCTCGACGCCTTCAGGGAATACAGCACCCGTCATCCGTTCTTCGAAACCCCTGATACAGTTTTTTCCGGTCAACCCGTGGTTCATGTATTGTGTTCGGTGATGGAGGTGTTCTTGCATCCATAGTTGAAGTAACGATTGCAACCTTGGAAGAAATTGCCCCCTTCTCGGCATACGGTCGAAGCTCGATAGATTTCGGACAAAACCAAAGGGACCACAGTGCTGGTAGCCTTTTTGATTGCAACATCGGCTATTCCTACCAGACTTATCTCTATTTTCTTATCTTCACGCGGACAAATCACAACCCCCAAGAATGTCGTTAGGAATGCTAGGATTCGTCTGGCCTCCCACTTGGTTCTATTCCCTGCGTGAGTCAGTCCAAGGTTTGACTCTTCAAAACCCCGAGGAGTGCCGTACCGTTGATATAAGAATTGGAGGTCGCAACACCCTTTCAGCAGATCATCATTTTTCACCTTCCGACTAATGCTCAGCAGATCCAGAAACCCATGTGGAGATACCGGTCTTGGTGAGAGTAGGTATTGCCCTCTTAATTTCCCATTAAGTCCTGCGTAGCCCGCAATTTCCTCTAATGTGGGCGTCAATTCAAAGTCCACAAAACGGAACACATTGCGGGTCGGATCCCAGAAAGATACTAGTGCCTTGATGATGTCTTCCCTTGGCTCAATATTCAACAGATCGACCAAACCTCCCAAAATTCTCCCTACGACCTTTTTGCTACTGTCTTCCAAATCGTTCCACCATATACGGAGCTGTTGAGGGACCTCACTAAAGATTGAAAATGATTTATTCTGATTCGTGCTCATCCTGCACATTTATTAAGGTGATTTAAATAAGAAAACAACTTTGTTTTGCTAAAAAATAAAAAAAATCAGTTTTCAATCACGGCCTTTCGACGTCTCGGGGACGAAGGCTTTTAAGGCTGTGGGGTAAATTGATCGAAATCAAAATTGACCCAAAGGTGGCCGTTTATACGAAATTAGCCTTCGGCGTCCCTTTCGGGAACATTCGGCTATTTTTAAAAACAGCGTCACCGACTTATTTAGTACAAAAGTTAGTTTTGAACCCGATGGAGGTTGCCTACGTATCTCACATCCGATGAGAATCAAACCCCCGTAGTTCGGTTTTGACGAAACAAACGGCATTATTTATTTATTCACTTTACTAAAGGAAAACAAATAAGCTATTTCTATCTTAAGAGTAAAACACACACATTTTTTTTTTTTTTTTTTTTTTTTTTTAATCTCTAAAGCCGGTCAGCATGCAAGTCTATAACAGATAAATGCGCAAGACAAACGGGATGCAGCAGGATAGTCTGTTCATTTCAGGTCACCTGTCCTAGACGGACCCAACCCCTGTGTTGAGTCCCCTAAGCCAAAATGTAACATGTTGCAAATAAACGTTCCTACTAGGGATCCGGCGTGAAGCTTTGTTATTATAGGCTCAAAAACCTGGGTTTATTGTCCTAGACCTGGCTTACCCGAGCAGACAGCTCGAGCTGAGGAGGAGGCAGCAACCCGGGAATACAGAAGCTTCACCGGTTTTGCAACTTATCCAAACCTCGTTCTAAAGTGGGAATTAGACACTATACAGAAAAGAAGTCACACGAAGTGCACCCTTCTTCATGATTTAGAAGACTCAGAAAGGAGATTGGTTCCGGCACAATTTATATGTACAGTTCACACAATATCAAAGCGGTAAAAACAACATTTTGCACATTGATGCCAACATGTAAAAAAATCAGACAATAAAATATGCCAAACACAACAGTTATTCCGAGCTCGAATTCTAAAAATCATCCCCAGCAGAGTCGCCAGAGCTGTCACACCTCTTTTTTACGCACCCGCAAGGATGCAAAGAGTTTTTCCAATTAAAGGACAATCGAGATGGGATTTATTTTAATTATTTCAGAGTCGCCACTTGGGAGATTTATGGTGTCCCAAGTCACCGGTTAAATCCCGAATCGAGGAAAAGAATGACTCTATTTAACAGTCCGCGAACCAGAAATCCGGATAAGGAATTCTATTAACCCGGGAGAAGGTATTAGGCATTCCCGAATTCCGTGGTTCTAGCACGGTCGCTCAGCTGTCGTGTTTGGCTTATCTATCTGCTTTTTACAATTATGTACTTAGTGCAAGTTAATACCCCCTTTACCGCTTTTATTATTGGTTGTGATTTACGAAAGAGAAAGTTGCTTAAAAATATGCTTTCGAATCGCGTCACATGAAATGCACCCGGATCCTCAACATATTCTTATTCAACATTTCGGGGTTTGGATTTGGGTCACATGAAATGCACACCCGTATTTAAAAAGGTAAAACTAAAATATGCGCCCGGATCGACTACTTATTTACACTGTTGAGAAAGGCGTGATATTCGTTAAGAAACGACGCATCTCGAAACCTAAGTATTTATATGTACATTTATGACGGCTATGTGATTAGTGTAACTATTGGGCGAGGCGTACCTTTGATTCAAATCTAAAGCGAACTACATCTCACTGTATCTTACTTAAGAGTTGATTCCAAATTACTTAAAACTTGCTACGAACCACATCGCATGAAATGCGCCTGTGGTTCATTAACCTGCTTTGTTTACTCTTGCCCGAAATTGGGGTCGGGTCACATGAAATGCACCCCCGACTCTTTTTAATCTAATTACGTCATTCCGTTGAGTAACAACTCCCTAGCTAATCTTGCTTTTAACATAAGGTCTATCATTTAACAGGTTTGGAGATTATACACATGAGTAGAGAAGATTGAACAAAGATACAACAGACTAATTCGGATTTACGTGCATATCTAATGATAGTGTATCTTTGGTCTAGCTACATTTCCGTAACAAAACTAGCAATACAAATTTAATTGAAGAATAACAGAATGTAATTAAACATAAGAACTATAAACGACTACATGTTTCAATAGACTTTATGCACAAGCTTCAAACTTCATTCTTTTCGAACCAAGGAACTACAATAACAGAGGTGTGTACCTGGAATGCGGAAGAACAAGGAAGAGTGAGCAATGGCAATGCAGCAACAGCAACAAGAACAGTAACAGGAACAACAACCAAAGACCAATAATAACCACAGTAAACCAACAGCAATCAACAATATACCAAACAGCCACAACAACCAATGCAATCAAATAGACCAATAGCCCCAACAACCAGTGACAACCAATGGACCAGTAGTCACTTAAACCAACAACCAGTAACAGCAACACAGACACAACAACAACACACAAATGACCACCAGTAGCAACCTCAACACAGCGACAGCATACACTCAAGACCAGCAACACCAGCAATTAACACAGACAGCCACGAATTAGAGTCTAGCCACAACACAATAACCAACCGACCCAATAATGCTTCAACAGAAACACAGGAGTTACCACAGCCCTCAACCACTGAACCAACCACAACAATGGCACAGCACCAACCACACAAGAACAACAAACAGCCAAATGGCCAAAAACACTCAGCTATTGAATCAAAGCACATGAGACAGTAGCCAAAAATCAATGAAACAGTGACTTTGTATGTGTATATCAAAAATATCTCTGCTCCTATCTTTTCTCCAACTATTACTCTCCAGTGTTCTCTCTAATGTGTGTGTATGAATGAATATTTGCTCTCCAGGTACTGTTTGTCCTCTCCCAGATGCTCTCAAGTGTCTGTATCAATGTCTATCAATGTATCCCCCTCCAGGTACTCTTTGATGCTATATTTATAGCTCAAAGCCCCTCCAGAACACCTGGCCCTAATTAACTATTACCCTGCCCACTCCTAACTCTGCCAGGCCCATCAAATTCCCTGCAAACCCCACTAACTACTGTCCAAAGGTGGACTCAAGCCTTAAACAATAAGGCTGGTGGCAGTGTTCAGTGGATACCCTGCTGTGCTCAGTTCCACTAGCCCTTTGTATGGGTGTGTGATTAAACAATTATCCTATTAACTACAACCAATTATCCCTTTAATCTGAATCAAACAGTAACTAAATCCCACACTTGTGTTGCATACGGGCAGGCCAGGGATCAAGGAACTAATCAGAAATATGAATTAATTGTTTGACGACTTCAATCACATTGAACCTATGATTCGTTTTAACTACTGAAAACAGAGGGAATTGGCCAAATAAAAGGCCTTGAATGAGAAGAACAGACCAACGGGTATGAGAAATTAAAAGCATGAGAAATTGGAACAATGAATAAAACAAACACACATATTCACACAATCGAATTAAAAATGAGCAAAGAAGGAATGAATACCTCATAAGAAAATTGCCGACCCAAGCTTTGAACCAAAATGCGGAATTATTGAAGCCAAACGGGCTTTAATCAAGATGTTCTCGATTGAGAACACCTAGACTAAAGTCCCTTGGACTTCAATCAAGGCTAACCCGGCTTGAATTGAATTTCTTCAAAAATTAGGGTTCTTGGACTCGGATTTGGGGCTTTTGTATTTTTGGTTAGATTCGAAGCAAACCAATGTCGTTGGGAGTGTGGGGGAGGTGTGAGGAGGCTGTGGTGTGAATTTGGGGTGATTTGGCATAGGTTCGAGTTTGACTCGAATCTTCAAATGAAGATTCGAGGAGCTCCGGCATGATTCGAGGTTAATGGAGGCTGGGATCGTGATGGGGGAGGTGAGGGGAAGGGTTTGGCATTGGTTTGGTGGCGATTGGCCTACCGGAACCGCCGTGAGGCGATTTCCGGCAGGCGGAGGAGGGCGGCGTTACACCGGGTGTTTGAGAGCTCTGAGGGAGATGAAGGGAGAGGGGGGGTTCTGGCTTGGGGGGGCGGGGTATGAAATGAGCTTATATATGTTCTGAGGAGTTAAATCCTGATCGTTGGATCAAACTTGATCAACGATCAGGATCTTCTCACTTAAACCAAACGGCGTCGTTTGGTCAAGTCTTAGGCTGAATGCATATTAGAATTAAAGGATTAATCTGGGCCGTTGGATAATAAAATCCAACGGTCCAGATCAAGTGTTACACAGGCTGTAGCTGGGCGGGTGTTTGGGCTGGGTTGGAAGAAATCCGTTTGGGCCTGGCTTTTAGACATGAATTTGGCCCAGATCGGATATTATGTGTATTATATGCATATGTGTATGTATGTATATATATATATGTATATATACCTACATATATATATATATACACACATATGTATATATACCAACCTATAACACCGCTGTTTTTTACTACAATTAACGCACACAATTACATATCACCCAAAATGTGAATCACATGACTTCGATATCAAACACTGAAAATGCAAAGCCTAGCATATATTTTTTTGTATTTTTAATTTAAATAAGTAAACGTGCACACAAAAGATAAAAATAACACAAAATCACACAAATCATGCCCAATACGAACTATTTTTATTTTTGAATTTTCTGGGAGTACTTCTCGAGTAAGACTTAAACCTTCATGATAGTTCCCTTAGACCCCATCATCGTCGCCTTTTGCAAGAGGTACGATGTCACCCTTCGCCAAATTCATCCATCATTCTGGAGGATCGTGATCCTCCTTTGATTTTTTGTAAGCAAGATTGAGGAGCATCCTTTTACCCTCGATCACTTTATGCATATTTATAGCTCCCGACTTTATCGTGGATGCATGATCAAGCTTTATTGTCGAGCCATCAAACCCTCATTCTCAATCATAAACAAGACCTGAGACTTAGGTTAGATGGGCAGATTCTTTCGAATAAAGAATTCGGATATAACCCTTGCCGAACACATGCCGTTTCCTGAAAAATAGAACATGAATCATAAGTATTGCCTTGAATATCCATATCTGCCATTTTACTTCTCATATTCTTTCCTCATCTAAATTTTTTATGTCATAGATGTTTCCGCCGTGTCAGATGTTATCCCCGACCTCGAGCAATAGGTCAGGGCCTGGTGTTGTAGAGGTCCTACTTCGAGCTTACTTGGATGGAAATATCTAGGGGCCAATGGGAGGCCCGTACTTCATTCCTCCAAAGCTTCAACCCGATCTCCCAAAACCGATGCTTCCTAATTGATCTCACTATTGCGCTCCTCAAGCCTCGCCTCCATTAACGTGGTCGTCACCCTTTCCAATTCCTACTCAGATTGGAGGAAACAGATGGTGTTCTCCAAGGCCGTCACCCTTACCGAAGCAGAGGACCAGGCACTCTCGATGCTCTCCAACCCGGAAACCTTTCCCTCCAACTCGGCCAGTTTTCCCATCCACTCCAAGCTAATTGCCTCGACCTTGATAATATTTTGATCCATTTCGGAATGCATCGACCTCAACTTCCCCTAAAGATACTCACACTTTGCAGCAACCCCTTTTCCCAACTCAAGCTCTCCGTCCTTTGCACGAAGATGCTTCTCGAGTGCACTCTTACTATGAATAGCCTGCATCAATACCTAATCCCCCTTTCCCAACACCTCACCAAGAGACCGATCACCAAGGTTTGCCTTCAGACGTTTGTGCATCTCACGACACTTGTTGCAATAGTGTCGATACTTCTCCCATATCTTCAAGAAAATCTTGGCCTGAATGTCAGTCCTGCGAATTCTTTCTATTTCCACCATGTACGCTTGAAAAACAAGAAGATGGGTTAAAACCATATCACCAAGAAAAACTAGAGAAATATGAATGAAAAAGTGTAACATACTCTCAATCACATAGAGTCCACCTTATGCATCAAGTCAATATCGGGAACGTCTCGAAGAGTCGCATTTTCGGCAATGGAACATAAAATATGGAATTGCGGTACCAGATCTTCCGTGTCCCCTAGGAGATTAATATTTGATGAGATTTCAAGAATATGGGATGGACCTTCTGCATGAACCAATGAGTGGGTAAGACCCTCTTCAAACATCCTAACATCATCAGGATCAAGTTCTGACTTAGATGCGTAGTCACGACCACGACGTCTTTTCCCTTTTCATCAGCTAAGGAGGAAGCATGACTAGGTATGGAGGACAAGGGCACATTTGAAACCAGAACGGCGACCTTAGAAATTTGCCCCCCATCATAGCAGTTTTGGCGATCAACGACAGTGGCAGGAATCTCCATCGACGGGGCAGACATAATGGTTGGCTCCATCTCTACGAGTTGGGTGTTATCCAACCCCGCGCCAGATTTTGTCAGGGAGAGTCGTCCATATGTATTATAGTTGGATGTGTTATCTCAAACTCCATTCACCGCCTCTTGGACGACCCCTCTCATTCCTTAACACGGGGAGATTCACCCGTTAGATGAGTAGCACAGATCAGAGCCTCAATCTCCATAGGTATAACTACAGTCGTAGACTTGACTGAAATAGCCCTCAACGAAGGTCGAGCAGTGGACACTGTAGCCGGACGATGTCAAGCTGCCGAAAAGTTAATGGAGGAACCCTTTCTCTCTGCACTCTCCCTAACATCGACAAACAACACATAAGAAATCAAGTAAAAAGAGAGGAAAATAGTAAATCGAAACGACACCTGTAAGGGGGCATGCGTCCATATTTTTCATAAAAAGCCGACCATGTGCTGACACACCTCTTTTTTTACACCACTACCCCGAAGGATGGTGTATAAAGGAGTTTTTCAACTTTAAGTTACCTTATTCGAAATGGGATTATTTAGTGATCAAAGTCGCCACTTGGGATAGATTTGGCTTTTAGTATCCCAAGTCACCGGTTTATCTTGAATCCCAAATAGAGCAACTTTTCGACTTTTCCGTATAATGTCTGCGAACCAAAAATTCTGACTAAAGAATTCGGTTAACCCGAGGGAAGGTGTTAGTTACCCCCGAATTTCGTGGTTCTAGTACGGTCACTTAAACTATCATCACTGGCCCATCACCCGATTTTAAAACATGTTCATCCTATAGTGCAATTTAAAATTATTTACCGCTTTTTATTAATTTTAAAGAAAATTAAACGTCGTTTAAAATGTGTATTTGGATCGCATCACATGAAATACACCCGCAATCCGAAACACATTTTATTCAAGGTTTTAGGATTAGATTTGGATCATATGAAATGCACACCCAAATTTAGGAAGGTAAAATTATTAAAGAACACACCTGAAGCAACTAACAAATTATTAACTTTGCAGGAGGCCATGAAAATTTTCTAAATGGCACGTCCCATGTTCTAAAGATTTTAAAAGGTATAATTAAAGAGGTCCACGCACTTTGTAAAATTTTTTTTGGCGCGGCGCGCCTCAGTTTATTTTTTAAGAAAAGGATATCCTAAAGATGAACTATTATTATCTATTAAGGATTGTCTCTAAAAAAGACTTAATTAATTGGCAATATGAATTAACTATTATTAAAGGCATTCAAGAAAATTCGGGCCTCAAGATCAAGTCCAAACTCTAACAAGGGGACCTCCACTATTGAAGGCCCCTTAGTTCAAATCTTCCACTTAACTTGAAAGGCCCAAGACCTACATTTCAAAATTAAACCAACAACTTCAATAATGGATTAAAGCTTTAAGCGTGTTGGGCTTCGAAAACAGCCCAAGAAGAAGGAAAATTCATTTAACTTTATAAGAAGCTGTCTCTAATAGTTGGGCCTCAGTACTAGCCCAATTCGGAGGCAAGCTATAAATTGGGACACAAGATCAAGTTCTCTTAGTTAGTCCCTGATCAGTCCACAATTTAACAAACGTGAACCAATTCAAAAGGGCGATAATACTTGGGCTTCTTATCGCGAAAAATTGAAAACTAGCCACTTTTTCGACCGGTCAATGAAATATAGCCACGGAATCACCGGTCAATGATATTTAGCCACTTATTTAATCCGGTAACATTTTGTTGACTAAAATACCCCTACTTTTATTCTTAATTTACGCGACTTCACCTTCTCTTATCTAAATTAACAACTAAATCTTGCGGAGGAAAATTTTCAGCAGCCAATTTGCTTTTAATTTTCGGCAGTCAATTTTCACCTTCAATCTGCGTTCCTGTATAATATACTGCATTTAAACAAGGCTGAACTATATGATAGCCGAATGTCAACTCCTCCAGTACAATATACTGGATACAAAGATTACACACATGAGATGTCCTGTATATTATACTGCATTTAAACAAGGCTGAACTATATGCTAGCCTAAAGTAAACTCCTCCAGTACAATATACTGGAAAAAAAAACTACACACATGAGATGTCCTGTATAGTATACTGCATTTAAACAAGGCTGAACTATATGATAGCCTAAAGTAAACTCCTCCAGTACAATATACTGGACAAAAAAATTACACATATGAGATGTCCTGTATAGTATACTGCATTTAAACAAGGCTGAACTATATGCTAGCCTAAAGTCAACTCCTCTAGAACAATATAGTGGACAAAAAGATTACACACATGAGATGTCTTGTATATTATACTGCATTTAAACAAGGCTGAACTATATGATAGCCGAAGGTCAACTCCTCCAGTACAATATACTGGATAAAAAGATTACACACATGAGATGTCCTGTATATTATAATGCATTTAAACAAGGCTGAACTATATGCTAGCCTAAAGTAAACTCCTCCAGTACAATATACTAGAAAAAAAGATAACACACATGTGATGTCCCGTATATTATACTGCATTTAAACAAGGCTCAAGTACATGCTAGCACAAAATAAACTCATCCAATACAAAATACTGGACAAAAATATTATTCAGTTCTTTTATCATACGATAAACATAATCAAAACGCACACAGTATAATGCAATGAAACAAAAACTCAATTTGAAAATTAAACTAAAATATATACAAAACTCAAAAATTTTAAAAAGAAATAACCAGAAATAAGACAAAACTAATAAATAGAGAAAATTCCATAAAAATTTAAACCTAACGCTACATAAATCAACAATAATAACGAAAATTAAACCAAAAAACAAAACAGTAATAACAGAAATTCAAACACATTATCATAAAAAATGAAACTCACCAAGAAATTTTGAAGAAAATTCGAAATAAAACTGTGTTGAAATCCGTACAATGCTTCGCAGAAAACTGTTTCCTCATAAAAATGTGTTGAACAACCGTACAGCTTCAAAAACAAAGAGAGAGACATATTAAAAAGGTAAAGGGTACTAATGTCATTTTACAATATATTTTAAGTTAATTTGGCTAAAAATCGATGACTTTAAATCGGTGGCTATTTTTCAATAGCCAACTGAATAAATGGCTATGCCGTACAATTTCGACCTTCTTATTATATAACTAAGCCCAACGTTAGGCCCAATTTCCATGGTAGAGTTTTACTTGATAGATCTTTTTTAAAAAGTTAATAATATAAATGGCATTACTTTTGCTTTATTCCAAAAACAGCACATTAATTTATAATTATGGCATGTTTTAAAATCTCATACATTTATTTGCCTTATGTTTTTAAAGAATCATTAATTAAGGAATCACTAATTAAGGGATGTATTACTAATTTGTTCTCGTTAATTTATCCCCTCAAAATCTATTCACTCTCTTCCCTTCATATAGACCACTCAATTCTCTCTCTCTACCCCTCTTATCTTTCATCTCCATCTTTTTCAACTTGACCATAATGACTCTTTCATTATTTCATAAATATATAATGAATATTTATGCTATGTATTTTTATTTATTCCATAAATATACAAGAATATATTCTAGCTAAAAAAACATACATAAATTAAACACATATACACTATACTATTATTATATTATTTATATAATAAAATATTTTTAATTAGATATGCTATATGCCAACATTATTTCATAAATATATAATGAATATATTATATACCACAAATACTCCTTGTAGAGTTATTAATATTTTTTAATCTTGTTTATTGTATAACTCATAATTTTAGTTCATATATATAACAGGTAGTTTTTTGTAAATTATAGGATTCAGTATTGTTAATTTATATTTATCTTGATTCACACTTAAATACACATGAAACCATAATTATACAACATATGACTATCAGAATATCGTAGTTGCTTATGATAATACGAGATGTTTACCGCAAGAGGTATATTTTTAGAAAATAAAGAAAAATGGAAAATAAGAAGGAAAAAAATGGAAGGAAAATAGAGCTATTCTCATATGAAAGAGGGATGGAAAAAATTTGAATAGCTGCTCATGAACATTATAGTAATTTTATTGTTCATACATCTTTTATCTTTCTTACCAAGTCGTCATTCATTATAGTTTCGCTAAAAGTAATGAATTAAAGAATATTAAATTGAAATATTAATGTATATATCTAGTATAGTTTATAATATATATTTAAGAAATTATGTTTGTATAAATCATATTATATACAATATATTTTCCTAGTATATACAATATGTTTTTACATCGTAGGATGTGATATCTTAAATTAATAACAAGTATGTTTAATTTATTTATTCTGATTCACACTTATATACACATTATAAATATAATTATAGCATATAATTAAGTATATGCCACAAATACATCATATATTACTATGCATATCCTAATAACTATATAATATGTATATATCAATTTATATACGTGGTATATGATATAACAGTAATAATATACAAGTGATATATTATATAAATAATATTTATTATTCAAATATATATATATATATATATATATATATATCAATGTGGAAAAGAAATAAAACAACATAAAAGTAAGTATATAAAGAAAACCTCCCATCACGCAACTTCCAAAACTTGAAAATCATTGTTCTATATTAGAAAACAAAATAAATTAAAGGTGGTAAATCAAAACAGAAAAAAGAAAAGGAAAAGAAAAAAAGTAATTGGAAATGAACAATATTAATGTGGTTTAATGGTGGCACAATCTTACCTTTTCTGCTAGGAATGTAGTTATTTAGCTGTCAGTTTTATAATTACTTCTTCCTGCTAAATTTATGAATTTTTTTATTAAATATTGCCTAAATATGTTTTTTCCTCAATAATATAAGCAATAACACAGATGAAATCAGTATTAACACATGAATGTGAGATCAAAGATTTAATTACCTAATTTAAAACTTTGATATCAATTAACGGTGATTCAACTTATAAGCCAACTCTTTTTGCTTTTCTTTTTAATGGCAAGTAAATGGACAAACTACATTAATTAACAAGTTTTAAACTAAAAACATGAACGGCTGGATATTTTTAATTTTTTTGCAGATCTTTAAAACTCTAGTCAAATGCCCTCAAAACTAAGCTATGAGAACTAAACAAATCATAATAATCTTACATTTACTTTCAAGCTTGCATAAAATCCAAACAACATTTGAAACATGATAATAATCCTTTGAGGGACTTGAAGATTCATAAACAATGGACAGTAGTAAAATCTGATAAATTCTAACTCATTTCTACATTTACACTAACTTAACATGCAAAATTAATTTATATTACTAGAGCTATCATGAATGAATAAAACGAAGTATAGTTCAACGGTCCAAGTTAATTGCAGTGAAGATTTAGCTAATTAACAAAACTAATCGATCTACAATGATCCAAATAAATATAGGTCAGGCATGAGAAAACATGCACAACTTTATTTTCATTTCCAGTTTTGAGAGCTACATCAGGGGAGATAGAACATGTACCTAGAGTTCAAAAATATAAGCCAAAACAGGAAATAAGTGAGTGGCAAGAAGCAACAGCAGGAATCAGTATTCAGCAAGCACAAATAGACCTAGAAACGAACAAGGAAGACCAACTTAAAACCCAAAATTAGAACCAGTAGTACATCAATGTAAAACAATCATTAAAATCCACACCAAGCTGACCCCAAATACTTTAATACCAACTAAGTTTAGCTAATTTTCATTTCTGATCACTCAAGAATTATTTTAACAAAGGAAAAACTCAGAGATATCCAGAAAATTTAATGGAACAAGGTTATTTTTGGGAGTTTCTGCCGCCTGGAAAATTTTTAGGGGTTTTTCAATGCCTTATAATTCTGCCTTCAGCCCTAAGTAACACTGCCTTTACAGGCAAGTTACTAAGGCAACTCCAGACCTTAGGTTTTTACCCTTTAGTCCTTTTTAGTTTTCTATTTTTAACCAATTAGTCCCTCAATTCGTGACTTTTTACCCAAGGAATGTTACCAAGAATTAAAAATTGCTATTCAAGTCCCGACCTAGAAGCTTCTAGGAGCTTCTCAATTGAGTACCAAAAGATTTCCCTAAATAAATTATCCAAAATACCCCTTTATTATCCTGTTTTTACCTTGAACTCAAAATAAGTTATAGGTCGAATTGACCTAGGGATCCACCCCCAAACTTGGGCTTTCCGAATATAGGGAACCCATTTCCTCTGGTTTTGGATTCATTAGCAACCAAATCCAATCGAGAAAAATTCATTTGTAGCCACTAGGGTCAAACTTATATCAGTTGATAGCCACAAAATAACCACTTAGAAGTAATAGCCTCAAAAAAATAACAAATGCTAGCAATTGAAAAAACTGCAACTTATACGTCAACGGAAACGAAAAGGAAAGAAGGAGAAAACGATTTTCTATCCTAAATTCACGGTTTCAGTATGAGATCTTCAACCTCCAAACACTATAAAAGCCGCCCAATTATTCATTTTCTGAAAAATATTCTAGGGTTTATGAAGTTTAAACCCAGAGAAGAGCTCCCAAAAACTCACGCTGAAATTCAAAGTTTTTGCACAATTGTTGCCTACAATCAGCTTGATACAGTTGAGATTTCGTTCTTAAATTGTGAAAATTATACAAAAACGACAAAATCCACAAAATGAACAAATAGATTGTCACTATACAATATAAATTGGTATTATACAAAATAGATTGTCACTATACAGCAAATATATAAAATAGATGTAACTATACAAAATAGATGTAACTATACAAAAAACATACAAAATAGATTGTCACTATACAAAAAATATACAAAATAGATGTTACTATACAAAATATATACAAAACGACTGTCACTATACAAAAATACATGATACACTCCAAAATATTAGAAAATACACATTATACACAATTTTTATACATTTTTTGACAGATTATACATTCACGATACAAGTTATATTTGGGATACACAAATATATACACTTTAGATACACAAGCGCAGTTGAGATAGGCTCAATGTACACCAATGATACACTATCGAACTTAGGATACAATATTTATACATTGCAAAAACAAAATTCTCCATTGCGCTAGGTAGGGGTCGAACCTGCGACCATCTGCTTAGGAAATAGGCGCTCTATCCACTGAGCTACAAGCACTTGTGTTGTCATACTCATTCTGTTCGGCTAGTATATGCAATATGTTTAGGCCGAATGGCCATTTTTTGAAAGTGAGTCAAAACATAGGCTATTAAAATTTTGAGGGGCTATAGAGGGTAGTTTTCCCAATCCAATCCCTCATAAGCCCACAAAATTCAAATCAAAAGGGTACAAACTAAATGGATTTCAAGAATGAAAACAGAACCAAGAAAAAAAGATTTAAAAATTGAACATGAGAAGTGAAACTACAATTAAAACTTAACACCACTAAAAATATTGAGGAGCGAGTTGCACGCCGCAACAATGATAAATGATAAATAATGT
Source organism: Nicotiana noctiflora (assembly GCA_032618575.1). Taxonomy (NCBI): domain Eukaryota; kingdom Viridiplantae; phylum Streptophyta; class Magnoliopsida; order Solanales; family Solanaceae; genus Nicotiana; species Nicotiana noctiflora. The sequence goes on along the minus strand of JASVEL010008219.1, from coordinate 7,993 downwards.
GGGTCGGGTTGCACGCCGCAACAGTGATCTGTGGATCGGGTTGCACGCCGAAATAATAGAAATTATGGAGCGGGTTGCACGCCGCAATGTGTGGTTATGTCTGAATATTGATTTCTTGTTTCATTGTGGAATTAAGCTATTTTTGGTTGTTACTCTGGATTATTGTTTATTTGTATTTCCCCGCAGCATGTTTCCCCCTCCCATGATTGTTGATTTCTTGGTATTCCATTTTCCGCTATATATTTTATAACTGCACAAGTTTATGTGGTGTCCAGTCTATCCTCGTCACTACTTTGCCGGGGTTAGGTTAGGCACTTACCAGCACATGGGGTCGATTGTGCTGATACTACACTTCTGTGCGTTTTTGCACAGGTCCAGGTTTTGAGCACCAGCAGCAGTAGTTTAGTAGCAGGATCTTATTATCACGAGACTGAGGTAGTCTTGCAGGCGTTCGTAGGCCCGACGTCTCTTCTTATGCTTTTTATTTATACTGTGGTCTCATTGTTTCGAGACAGACAGCTGTTATATTTCTTTCAAACCTTTATATATAGTTTATTCCTAGTGGTTCGTAAGTATGTGACGCCAAATTTTGGGTAGAGGACGTTGTTGAGTATTTTGTATTTATTTCAGACTTATAAAAATTAGACTTTCGCAGTTATTATTATTATTATTATTATTATTATTATTATTATTATTGTTTATGCTATTAAATTGACCATATGATGGTTTTACTAATACAAACGATGAGTAAATTGGCTTGCCTAGATACCACGAGTAGGCGCCATCATGATCCAGGGGTCGTGACAGAGTGTATATACACCGGAGTCTAGCATGACCGTGGGTCTTTGTTGTACTTGTTTTGAGATAATTTGGAAACGCTTCTAAGCTAAATTATGATTTCTACAAATGTGAAGAGTTTAAGGATAAGCTGTGTAATATTAATATTTTTGGAGCGTTGGCTCAAATAATAAATGCTATTGAGTAGGGGGTGAAGGTATTGAAAGGAATTGTGATTAAATCCCTTGCCGGGATGGTTTGAATATACTGAGTATTACCCTTGTCGGGTTGTGAAAGTTATCGTTATTATTCCTTTGCCGGGACTTAGTTGTTATTTGTGTTATTCCCTTGCCGGGATATTTCTTATTATTGTTTATTCCCCTTTCCCCATTGTTTGTGTTTGCTGTTTGGGTGAGATTGAGTGATAAAACACGAGGGGTGATGTCGTGCACGATTGTTTGGATTACTATTTGCACGAAGGAACATTCCATGACATATTTTGATTAATTATGCACGAAGGAACATTCTGTGCCATATTTTGAGTAATTATGCACGAAGGAACATTTCGTGCCATGTTTTGATTAATTGTGCACGAAGAAACATTTCGTACCATATTTTGAGTAATTATGCACGAAGAAATATTCCGTGCCATGTTTTGATTAATTATGCACGAAGGAACATTCCATGCCATGTTTTGATATAATTATGCACGAAGGAATATTCTGTGCCACGTTTTGATTATTGATGCACGAAGGGACATTCCGTGCCACACTTGATTGTTGATGCACGAAGGGATATTCCGTGCCATGTTTGCTTTATTGCTCTTGTTGACTTAGTTGTATCGTTTCATTCCTTATCTATTTACCTTGTATCCTAAACTGTTATAGCCCCACGACATGCTCCTCTCCCTCTTAGTTGTTTGCATTCGTGTATTTCCTGTTATTGCACGTATATCTGTACAGGTTAATTGTGATAGGTTATGTCTAGCCTCGTCACTACTTCACCGGGTTTAGGCCAGGTACTTACCGGCACATGGGGTTGATTGTGTTGATGCTATACTCTGTGCATTTTTTTGTGCACAGATGCAGGAGCAGCTTTTGGACAACAGCAGTAGGATATTTATTCCAGGAGCTATCATCAGTTTAGTGACTTTTCGAGGTAGCCTAGCTGGCGTTTGCAGGCCAAAGTCCCTATCCATTATTTTAGTTTGTTTTCATTGTTTTGAATTAGACTTATGTATTTTTCTTCATTCAGACTTGGTTGTAGTATTCTATAGTAGTCTGTGAGCTAGTGACACTAAGTTTGGATAGCGATATATTTCAAACTTCCGCATTTTTATATTATTTTATTAAACTTAAAAGTCTTCCGTACTTATTTAATTGTTGATAGCATATTATATTGGTGATGTTGAAAGAGATGGTGTAATGTTTGGCTGGCCTAGCAGTAGGCACCATCACGACGCCCCATGGTAGGATATATTTGGGTCGTGACACAAGCGTCTCCTCTTCCCTTTTAATTCTTGCAATCTGTAAGTCCATGACAAGTTTATTGAACGCATCTGAGTGATCTTGTAATGAAGTACCTGACCCCACCTTGAATGTGTGAAGACGTTGTTGTAACAACATCCTTGTTGTCACTGATCGGTCTTGGTATAGCCCTTCTAACTTTTCCTATAACTGTTTGGCCGTCTCTTTGGTACCCATACTCACTTCACAAAGTACGTTAGGTGCAAGGGATAGTTGGTTTACACTTAATGTATCCCCTTCAATCTTCTCCTTGTCGAGAGTTGATATATTTATAGGACACTTGCCGTCAATAGCATGGATTGAACTTTCCCTCCGCAGTAATCCCATCATTTGGATTTTCCAGATATTAAAGTTGTTGCGTCCACTAAGTCTATCAATTTCAAACTTCATGGAACTCATCTTTGCTTGTTTTTTCTCCTTTGATTGTTAAGGAATCATGTCGCACTGATACCAATTATAGTGGAAACATAAAATAAAGAACACAAGATTTAACGTAGTTCGGATCAAAATAATCCTATGTCCACCAGAGAACAATTGCCTTTCTATTATTAACAAAGGAAGAGGAGATTTTCCAATTACACTTAAGACAATTTCTCTTTTAACTCTTTACTCACTACAATGTATTGTATTATTTTTGGAATGGTTTCTACAAATGAAGGAGTGCATCTATTTATAGGGGTAAAGACTTCATCTTGATCTGGTGACATCAAACTACCTCCTATTGATGTCATGTGTGACATCAAAGGAGGAAGCTTCCTCCTAGCATCCACACCAACTCTTTCCACCAACTCTTCCAATTGGTATGTTATTGTTGACTAAACATAAACCAACATTTTCAGTATTCTACAAGTTGACATGCCGAGGCCCTAATCTGGATTGTTTTCATATATTAAGCATTGATCTCATAGTTCAAGTATATTTCACTATTTTCTTGGCTTTAATAGAGATTTTGCTCACAGAAATATAGCAGCCCTGCTCCACCATATCAACCCCTACAATCCTCGTCCATTATTATTTAACATCAGAATGGAATATCTCACAATTAGGCAGGTAGATGCTGAGTAGGTCATTGGTTGAGGTCAAGAAAAGTAAATTGGCTCAACGACTGAGAAGATTTAGCAACAAATAGAGGACGTTACTTAATTTTAGGAGAAAATTGTAGATAAGTTATCTTCATAATTTTGTAAAGGTAAATCTGAGGATACCAGATGCTAAAAGCTTCCTTCAGTTTGCCTTCCTCACCAAAGGGAATAACCTGTTGACAATGAAGCCCAGGTGAATCCATTGCAAACACAAAAATACCACCACAAAATCTAATCCAGCAAACATTACACCTAATGAAACGAAGACCAAAGAGCCAATTTTTTTTAGTCTAGTAAGGATGGTACCTTAAACAGACCATCATAGAGATGCAGTCCAATCAATCTGCAGTCTGGGTCAGTTAAACCAATCTACCAAAAGAAAGAAAAGAGTAAGCGGACATAGATAATCTCATTGACAAAATGAGAAATCAACTAACATAATATCATTTTTCCTTTAAATTACAGTTATATTTATGGGCATTTGGAAAAAGAATACCTGAACATTATCCGTGGGATAACCTGTTTGATCTGAGATATCGCCTTTTGTTCTACAAATAAAAGCAGTGAGAACACCATAGAGAGGAGAAGTTCTGAGTTTGAGAAGGAATTATCAATCAAAGAAAAAGTTTGAGAATAAATTAAATTCACGGACTACAAAAGATATGGAGTGAAGCAAATGATAGAGGAAAACTTTCTACCAGGAGTATTTAAAAGAAAAGCTTCAACCAGTGGCAATAACACAAGGCCTATAAAAGCTAGAACAACTCCTAGATTCAATTTTCAAGAAGGTTTCATGAATAAATAACGACCTTTTGTTGGCTACTTTGACTAAGTTTTCTACATACCAAGCAAATTGTCTTTGAAGGCTTCCATAAAATGGATATAAAGATGAAGTATACTGCATCGAGATACATACATGCAACCCACTAAGGGCGGCTCAATAACATTAGTGACGTAAAGCCAAATTTTAATAAGAGATCTTATATTTTTTTTATTAATACATATGTATAAAAAAGTTAGTGTTGCCATTTTTCATATTTGGTATTTATAGTATAATATTCTTAAATGATAAAATCTTTAACTTCAAAGAATAGTATTATTATTATTTATATTAGTAAGAGCTAACTTAAATATATAAGATGTTAGACATGTATTTTCAATATGTCCCCTTTGATATTTTTACAAAAAATATATTTACTAATATGAAGATTTAAGTAATTTAATTGAAAGTTCTAAAATATTTTTGGTGTTAAGGAGTAGACAATCTTTCTTTTTTTTTCTTTTGTCCAAGATTTTCTGTACCTTTTTTTTTTTTGCAAATTTTAATAATGTCTAACTTGAAATAAAATTATAAAATTCATTGCTGAATTTTTTTTGGACCTATATCAAAGCTTACTAGTCTCATAGTTGAGCTACATGTTCGTTCATTCTCAATCAAATTTTATGGTGCTTCAATTAAGATAAAACAAAAATTAGTGAATGAAGCTGGTTGAACAACAAATACATAGGGCAGTGATCTATAAATAATTATTGATCATTAATTAGGATGGCTCAACGGAACTAGTGGTTTGAAACTAAAATATATTAGAGGACCCTTAAATTTCTGTCATAAAATCCATATAATATTCAAAAAAAAAATTACATTGCTTTGATTTAGTGGTAAGATAGCAACATATAATGTGTGGCGCACACAATATGGTATTGAACTCTCCCCTGTATAGAAATTTAGCATTAAGTGAAAATGCTTGAGCCTATTATCAGTCATGTTTTGAACCTTATGTACACTTATCTTGGGAATTTCTTAGTTAAAAAAGATGAGATATAAGAAAACTTATTTTCTGATGTGTGGATCAATCAAATGTGACAAATAGAAATAGCTAATTTAGAGAATCTGAATTGAAATTAGAAATTAAAATAGTGAAAAATATAAAAAAGACTATACATAAAGAAGAAGAAAAATAGATTTAATGAGAAGGTAAATATATTATTTAATTTAATGAGAGAAATTTTTTATTCTACTAGATTATTAAATCCCACCTCTACCAAGTTTCAAAAAAAATATTAAAATATAAAATATTTTATCAATAATTATATAAATATAAATTATATATACAATCATACTTTATATTTATGGAACCTTAAATATTTGGAGCTTCACTTGCTTTACCCTAGAGCCGCCCTTGCAACCCACGAGTACGAAATGCAGAAGGACACAATATCCATGCCGCTCAGTTGTGATGAAGAGAAGATCTTGTGTGTCACCCTCCAGCCAAGATAACCAGGAAATATGATAAACTCATATAAAAGAAACCTTTTTGTGTCCAATACATTTAGCAAAATAATAATGTCCTACTCAATCAAAGGATGTCAACTCACGTTAGGACGGAAAAGCTAAGTGTGGCAATTCTCCCATATATAGGCACATCCAACATAATCTGCAGATAAATACACAAAAAATGAACACGTACTTTGAATATTCTAGAGCCAAAACACTCATCACTTTTATAGACAAAGATCATATTAATAAGTGAATATTAAGAGTCACTAGTTCTTATATTCAAAACAAAAAAGAAAAGAAATATCAACTAGTCAACAAAAAGATGGATGAAAATAAGAGAGCGTGAAAGAAGGAAAGGGAAGAAAAAAAACCTTATGATGGATTGATTATGAACATATATATGTGAGATCTCTTATATAGAACATTAGACAACATGGTACCCTATAATTGCATTAATGCTCTTAACTTTCAGCAAGCCGCTCATAATCAGCTTGTGCAACATGAGTTTAGAATTTTAAATCGAAGAGTCAAGCTCTGTTTGCAAGAAAACTAATAGTTTGTTGATGATTTGGCAAAGTGGCATGTGAATAGCAATGCGTGTTTGACCAGACATAAGCATTGTCAGAAGCTGTTTGAGAAATACTTAAACCAAGAAACTAGATGTGGCACAAGATTAGCGATTCCCCTCACTTAGGCTTTGCATCTCAGTGTAGGCATTAAGATTGTGAAGGATGACACAAACAATAAATTTATTTGGCCAGTTGAATATTAATGAAGTGTATGAAAAAATACATTTATTAATGACTAGAACATCTTCAGTTCCAACGTGGTCCAGTAACTTCGGGCAGCTGCAACGATCTGAAATTCCCCGACTACAAAACCAGGTTCTATCATTCTCGTTATGTTTGTTAGGACCGAAAAAAAAAATCAGTTGTCATGCGGAAGCTAGCAAGCAAATCTTCAGCGACGATAAATCATACAACAAAGAGAAATATACCAAAAGAGATATATACATTTAACGTGGTTCGGTCAACTGACGTACGTCTATGACGGAGAAGAGCAATCCACTAGAATAATAAGAGAGTACAAAATATCGAGAGAACAACCTCACGAAGAGGCAAATTCAAGTAACACACTAACACTTGTTCCGTAAAGTTCTCCCCCTAAACACTACTCTCAAGCCCCCTATGGCTACATTGTGGATTCTACTGAATGAAAAGGAAGGATTCTCAATTTATAGAAGTCCAAACCTTTTCCTACAACAAAAATGATTAGCCAAATGTTAGAGATTTATAATTTTCTTTTACAAAACGGTAACCCCAATTAAGGTAATTACAAATAGAATAACCAAATATGATAAGAAAAGTTGGCAAACACCTAACGATGTTATATTCTAGTCGTGTATATTCTGTTCTTTGTTAATTACTAGTCGTGTATATTCAGTTACTTGTTGCGTTCTCCAAGGTTTGTTATAAATATTTTCATGTGTTCTAATTGCTTGCCTATCTTTTAATCCAGGCACTTGTATTCTTTTTGCGTTTAGTAATATTGTATTAGCTTGCCATTATATTCTTGTTCTTAGTCGTACCTGCCTTGCTTTAGCTCTAGAATCGCTGATTGTTTATTACTTTTTTAGTATAACCTAATTATATTACACATATCATAATGGCTTTGGTAAGCGATGGTACAATAAGATCATGTCCTCCGCTAGGGTTCGGGGCAATAGTCAGGAGTGGCAAGTGAGTTAATAGAGTCTCTAGGCTGCGAGTTGGGTCTTGGAACATAAGGACACTAAGGAGGAAGTCTATAAAGTTAGTGAAGATTGTCAAGAAAACGAAGATTAATATAGCTTGTGTCTAAGAAACCAAATGGGTCAGGACTAAGACACGGGATGTGGACAAGTTTAAGTTGTGGTACTCAAGAGGCACGAGGAATAGGAATGGAGTAAGCATTCTAGTTGATAGGAAACTTAAGGAGCAGGTAGTAAAGGTTTGGAGGATAAACGACACGATGGTGGTGATTAAACTAGTCGTTGGTCGGTTTACTTTAAACATAATTAGTGTTTACGTACCTCAAGTAGGCTTGATGGAGGAGGTCAAGAAGCATTTTTGGAAGGATTTGGACAAGGTTGTGAGAGATATATCGCCCACTAAGAAGCTATTCATATGAGGAGATTTTAATGGCCACACAGGTACTACTTCAGGGGGTTATGACATTGTGCATTAAGGTTTTGATTTTGGGGATAGAAAGGAAGGAGGGATCACTTTAGAATTTCGCAGAAACTTTTGAGGTGTTGAAAGCTAATTTGATTTTCCCGAAGGAGGAGCATC
>JASVEL010008218.1:0-159745 GCA_032618575.1 Nicotiana noctiflora | reverse complement strand
TAGTAGTACCATTTTCCTTAATCACCGGAAAGATCTATTCCTAAATTATCTGCAGCTGCCCGCGCTGCTCAAGAATTTTAATGACTTTCCATTATTATGAACCGATCCAAAACCTTAAACACGCCAATATCAACTTTCCATAGCACATCCCATATATACAATACCACACTAGGATAACATAGACATTCATATTCCTTTCCTACGCCGCAAACATCGATGCACTCACTAGTCAAGAACTTTCATGATCCCATATAGAGAAAACTCATTACACATTCTAAGCTTTGCATACCAACAGGAAATATACTCACTTTCAAACCACGGTAAAACAGATCAGGAACTATGTTCCCCAATACCATTGCACAAGCTGAACTGCCAGGACTGAATCCTTCTACCCAACAGTGCTAAGAAAACTGCCAATACTCAAGAGCTTTGCTGCACAATACCTGTAAGATTCATTGCCTCGAACACGTACCCAGAACTAATTGTATCTTTATCATACAGTTTCTGTTTATTATCAACTTTTTCCATTTACCCAATTTCCTTCCTGATTCATATTTAATTTAATATTCTCTTTTGCTGTAGCACCACAATACCTCAACTCAGGTTACCACACAAGACTCGTACATAAGACCACATGGTCTAAGACCTAAAGGCCACTAAATACTCTCTTAGATGATTGCTAGAAGTACCATATCCTATAATACTTTATTTTGAAGAACTTCCTGCGATTCTGAATTCGTTATCATTGCCTTCCAAATTCGGATACATAGAATCCCATAATTAACATAACATACCACAAGTCTTGATCTTTTCTAACGAAACCACAGTCTCTAGCCACATACACAATCTTAAGACACATGACTGTTACATGCAACATCTTGAACACCGCAAAACCATTCTCGAAAGTCATTCACCCTTATTCAGCTGTAATTCCCCTGTCTTATTGAGCAGAACCACTTGTGCCTTGTTAGTACTCTGACACCGCAAAACATGATTTCATACATATACAAACAACCATTTTTCTGCTCTATGCACTAAGCATTTTTATCAACAGCAACCCAAAACATTCTTATATTTCTTCACATCTACGACGCACCATACAACCTTTATAAAAAATTTCCTTTCACTCTCGCCATTCTCGGCTCCATTTTCGCGACCAGAACTGATTTGCCAACATACTTTGAGAAAGAACTAACCTAGCACGCAACAGTACAATCATTTAATCAATACCAACCTCCCCAACTTGGCTCGAAGCCATATATCAAAGCATTTTTAACCAGTCGTAGCATTATTACTCAAATGATGCCACAATGTTATAGTGATATTAAACTCAAGTCATTTACAAGTTTTGTGGAGACTCGAATCATCAAAATTTTAACTCTTCTGCAATTCTTTCATTCATTCACACAACAGCTCAGCCCATTCTTTAGGTGACAAAATCTTTTCAAAGTCCCAAAGTTTCTAAAAATTTCAGCAGAGTTTCCTTTGTAATTTAAGCCTATCCACCTGCCAGAGAATCACCAGAACCATCATAACAACACGTCCACACTCGACAAGGCATCACAATGTATATCAACAAAATTAATCTCAATACTAGATGAATTATATTATCAAAATTAATACACGGGCATGCGTTGCACCTACTCGAAACATATCACATATAGAATACCTTTCAATTACACATAAGAATCAACCCACCTAAGGACACTCCGCGGAGATAACCCACCTGCTTCACCTCGATTTAGTATTTCAACATACCTTCCACCATAATACACATAGCACAGCCAATTAGTCTTCTTGAGTCTCAACTCATACCACCGCACATAATGCACTTTACCTTTCCACTAAGTGACATGAAAACCTTCTTCACGCCCATAACTAGGGGCTACACAATAGATTACAATAAGAATAAAACACCTACCAGCTCATCCATTATCAAGATGCCACTCCCACAATTAGGGACAATGCTGATCATACAAATTCATAATACCAACTCGCAAAATCAGCACCTCGGTGCTCAAGCCATAAGCAAAGATCCGGCCTCGAGCCCTCCAGACTTGCCCAACATTAGTTCATAGAATTCACATATTTCCCTTCGATCGGGAAATCACAAGCCATCCAGCAACATATACTACTGAGCGCTCGCGTGCGCATAAAGACGTTTGGAAATAATTTCAAGGATTACATCTCAAGCTGAATCAAGTACGCATGATAAGAATTTAAAGAATATGAAGTGTTTCCTAAAAGGTCTGCAGCCTCCCGAGGATAAATACAGACATCTTTAAACCGATTCGGGAGATATTACTAACCGGCTCAAGACTCATGAGGCCTAGTAACCTAGGCTCTGATACCAACTTGTCACGACCCCAAACATGGTCGTGATGGCGCCCAATCCAACGGCTAGGCAAGGCCGACCAAATATTCTTTCAACCCGAGCTTAGAGCTCAAAAACCATTATTTAGAAGTCTTTAATATTAAAATAAACCAAATAACTGATAGTTATAAAAATAACCCGAAAATCTCACAAAACAACATAAATTCCCAAAGAGGGGTCACGAGCCGAGAGCCTCTATCAGAATATCAGAACAATACTAAAAATAAAGCTACAAGTCTGAATGTACGCGGAATAAACAAAACAACAGGTGATAAGGGGAAATGTCGGGTCCTACGGACGCCAGGCAGCTACCACGACGATCTCAAATGAAGCTCGAGACCAACACCAAGCCGATCTAAGCTTCCAAGTACCTGAATCTGCACACATGGTGCAGGAAGTCGAGTGAGTACTGCCAACTCAGCGGTAAAAAAAGTAAATAATGCTGAGGAAAAGAAAACCACTCAAAGCACTATCTTGTGCTATAAAATACAGAACCACATTTTTATATTTCAGTACACTTTCATGGTATTCATTTATAACATATCTAAGTAGATTTTGAAATCTCTTTTATTTAACATCTCTTTATTTCGTTATTAACTATTCAATACCTGGGTACAACATCAAATAGTACAAGTCTGCACTCAAGTCAGCCTCTTGGGCTCAACATTCCTTTAACAATTTTCACCATGGTATCTTATCTACAAGGCAAATAATACATGTATGATAGTAATGTATGAATGCTAAATGTCATGCCACGTAGTACTGATAGAAACCAATGCATGAATGCAATGCGCATGAATATGATCGCTACGGCACATAACCCGATCCATTTGGGTACCCGTGCGCATTGTGGGGGTTCAAACTCCGGAGGGGCTCCTACAACCCCAGCGCAATATCATGATATGCTACGGCGCGTAGCCCGATCCACTACCAGTCAGCTATAATGCAATGCAAGCCCCTTGGGCAATAGTAACATGGTAGCTCTCAGCTAAAAATATCATCAAAACCTTATTTAAGCTTTCAAATCTTATAAAGAATGCTGGGTTGCAAAATACCATTTTTAAAATGTTAGACTGAGATAAAAATATGCACAGAAATGCAAAACAATGATATAAATCCTTGAAGCATCCAAATACTCGGCACGAAGCCCAAACCACGACAATCAGTCCAATTCATGATAGCAAATATCTTTATTAGGGTGTCATTTCAACTTCAAGCAATTAGGTAGTGTTTTTATTAAGCGGGACGGACCAAGTCGCGATCCCCAATGCTGCTCTACCCCACGCCCATTATCCGGCATGCAAGTCACCTTATTACAGCACTATGATGTGCAAGTCCGGGGTTTACAAACCCTTAGGACATCATTTACAAGTATTACCCACCTCGATCCGGTGAAAAATCTAGCCCGCGATGCCTTTGCTCCTTAAACCGGCCTCCACGCGCGTCAAAACTAGCCAAAGTCAGTAAAAATATATCATAATAGGCTATTGGAGCAATACCCAATCGAAAATAATCGAAATATAAAAAATCTCGAAACTAGCACTAGGCTCGCTTCTCAAAAAATCATGAAACTCACATTTTCGGAATCCTCGTCCCACTACGAGCCCGTACATATAAAATTTATCAAAATCGGAGTTCAAACGAGCCATTAAATCCCAATTTTACATAGCCAAAGTCCAAGCCCTAACTTCTTCAATTTATACCCAAATTCCGAGAATTAATCGAAGATTCTTTGATGGAATCATGAATTTAACTCATACAACTTACCTTTAATTGATTCCCAATGAAATCCTCTTTATTCTCCACCAAGAATCTCTCCAAATGACCAACCATGGAGGAAAAATGACCCAAAATTGCGGATGAAATGTTTTTAAACATTCTACCCAGGTCCTGAAATACTTAATCACGATCTCGACCCAGCTCCTGCGATCATGAAGAACAAAATACAAGTTCTCCAAATTCCTTCTACGCGATTGCTACTGACTTCACGCGACCACGATTTTTTAAATTCCATAGGTACGTGATCGCGACTCTGAAGCTGCGAACGTGATGCACTTCTGCCCAACCTTCTGCGAACGCGAACCCACTAACGCGATCGAAAAGAACAAATTGCCTGCCTTCCAAAAACAACTACGCGATCACGAAGAACAATTCTTTTGCAACAACGAACCTGCAATTTCTGCTATCATTTCCAACCAAAAAAGGTCAGTCTGAACACCTGAAATCACCCCGAGGCCCTCGGGACCTCAACCAAACATGTCAACACATCCCATAACACCATACGAACTTGCTCCAATCATAAAAACAAGTCCTTAACCACAAAATGTATCAAATTATGACGGATTCAAGCCTAAGTTTCAACCATAACTTTCGAAACCAACATTCAATCAAAAACCCGACCAAATAACATCCGAATTAATGACCTGAAAATATGCAGACATATCCAAAATCCCCTAACGAAGCTACTGCAACTCTCCGAATTCCATTCCGAATCCCGGATAAAAATTTCACCTATCAACTGGATTTCGCTTAAATTCCAACTTCGCCAATTAAAGCATATTTCTACACCTGACCTCCAAATTAAATTTTGATTGCTCTCCTAAGTCATAGATCATCCGCCGAAGCTATCCGAACCACCGGAATTCACATATGAGCCTTCTAACCATATAGTCAACTTCCGGTTGACTTTTCTAAAATAAGCTTCCGTCTATGAGGCTATGTGCCTTATTTTTAACCAAAACAATTCAATTACGCCCGTTCAACTCAAATACCAATATAAAAACATGAAGCATCAAAATAAGGGGGAAACGGAGTGGTAACTCACGCGACGACGGGTCGGGTTGTCACAGTATTCTTATAAGTAGGGTCTGGAGAGGATATGATGTACGCAATCTTTACCCTACTCTGTAAGGACAGAAATATTATTTTCAATAGACCCCCAGCTAAAAAAATTATGTTTCAGACACACTTCAAGAATTAAAAAAAAAGAAGAAGAAAGAAATCCTCGATTCTACAAATATCAAAAGGTATATCTCAGTATTTGTAATTATATATTTAATAAAATTTTTAATATAAATATTGAATCTAAATAAAAGTTTTTGGGTTCTAATCGAAAATATAATTTTGCCCCTTAATATCCAAAAGAATAGAGTAGCCCACTTGAGGAAGTTGGGGAGGCACGACAAATGGCTACTTCTGTATTTGTTATACCTTTTGATTCAAATGTTGGACCACCAATTTGAACATACAAAATTTGAATGAGAACCAAAATAAAGAAACATAGTCATAATTCATTAGTAAGATTGATGTAATTGGGAAGTTGTATCAAATTATCTAGAGTCTGTTTGGAAAGTCACTCTCTAATTAGAAATGGTGTAATTATAAGAGTAGTAATTATACAACCTAGTAATTACACAATTGCGTAATTACGACGACTTATTTGTTTGGAATAAAGTAAGTATAGTGTAAGTATATATTTACTGTTTGGTTGCTCAAGTAGAATTATATAGTTAGATTAAATTTTAAATTAAATAACTATTGAAACTTAAAGATTAATATAATAAATATTTACTTATAATTTTAGAAGTATAAATCATATTATATTTGATATTTATGATGTATATTTTTTCTTGTACGTTAATTTGGTAATCATATATTTATAACTAATATTGTGTGCCTATATATTTTAGATACTTATAAAAATTAAAAATATAAGTTTTTGTAAGAATATGATGGAATTCATATTTGATAAATAAATTCATATTCTTGAATATAATGTCGTAACATTATTCAATTGTTTCACAAATCTAATCTATATTTTTTTATTCTTATACATTATTTAAAACTTTATTATACTTAATGTGCATATTTAGTTAATTACTCAGTATAAATATCTATCAATTATACCTAAGAAATGAACAACAAGTAATGTGAGCCAATACTACTAAATAGGTAAATTAGAACCATGAATATAACATAATTTTTAAAATTCAACAAGAAAATATAGTTTAGCATATGTCGAATTCCAACATAATAATAGTAAGTTCCACTGCAACTTAACATTAGGAAACATGATAAGTTTATAACAATATTCAACAACAAAATTTTAATTTAATTGCAAAACACATTATATGCCGAGTTTGTCAATGTTTCATTATTTTTAATATTAGGATGTGCAGTACAAAAAATAAAAAATAAAAGCAATTACATGGAATCACAAGAAGTAAAGATGGAGAAATAAAAGGTAAATAATGTACAAAGAAAAATATATTTTAAAATTTCAAAAGAAATTAAAAATTAAAAATATAATTAAAATTTTAAAATAGTGGGAAAACATTATATAGAAAATAAATTAAAATAAAAACAAAAAGGAAAGATGTCACGACCTAATTCCCAAACCTGGTCGTGATGGCACCTCTCGTGAAGACAAGGCCAGCCAACAGACACTAATATTCTCTTTAGTACTTACTTAGCATCAATAAGTCTAAGTATTAATAAAATTATCATATGTGCAGAAGAAAAATAATAAAATACGGAACCATCCCGATACAGTCCGACTGGGGTGTCACAAGCGAACATCTAGAAGGATTTCCGATACAACTACAAAGCCTATAGTACATAGAATAAAATCTGGAATCAAAAGGAAGAAAAACCGGTGCCGCGAACACTGTCGGTCACCTTGCTCAGCTACGATAATAATTCCTCAACCAACTCAAACCCGCTATCGGGCAAACTAATACCTGCATATGCACGCGGGGTGCAGGGAGTAAAGTGAGTACTCCAACTCAATGAGTAATAAAGGCAAATAATAACTGAGTAGTAAGAAATCCACGTAAAGTAAGTCATCATGCTATATAGAATGGTGTAACCCTTTGAGAAAACAGTGAAACCATGAAATCTTTTAAAATATCTAGACTCAGTTTAAAACCTCATTTGAAAATATCTTTTTCCAACAGTTAAGCAAATGAATGCGAAACAGATAGTGCAAGTCAGCACAAAAGTCAGCCCCTCGGGCACAACACTCTATTAACAAATGACACCAGGGTATCAAGTAAGCAGTGCAAGAAGTAGCATACAAGCCAATGAAATGCGAGTGCTGGAACGTCATGACAGATAGTACAAATAGGAACAAATGCATGAGTGCAATACAATGTATATGACGGTACATTCTGGTACCCACTACAGTGTGCAGCCCGAGCCATCCATATATTTAACGTCGACGGCTCTCACTAGGGGTGTTTATAGACTCCGGAGGGGATCCTACAGCACAAGCACAAATAATCAAGCCAACTCATGGCACAACCAGGCCCTCAGCCTTAATATCAATACTATACCGCTGCGGCACGTAGCCCGAGCCATCCATATATCTATAAATCACTATCACACTGTTGTGGCATGCAGATCGATCCATGCTTAGTCCAGAAATGCACATAGGCCACTTGGGAAATATAAAAATAATAGTTCTTGGGTCAAAACATCAATAAAATATTGTTTAAGTTTTCAATCTTAGAAAAATCTGAGTTTGTAAAACAACTGAGATCAAATAATATACACAGTAATGTGAAAGAGTGATATCAATCCCTGAAGGATTCACATAGTTGGCACAAAGCCCAAACATGGCAATCAACCCAAATTATGATGATAACAAGTAGTTTTAATCAAATACATAGTAATTTCATCAATCGGGACGGACCAAGTCACAATCCCCAATGGTGCTCTACCCCATGCTCGCTATCCGACGTGCAAGTCACCTCAATACAACACTATGGTGTGCAAATCCAGGGGTTCAATCCCTCATGATATCATTTACAATCATTACTCACCTCAAACTGGTGAAATCTCTAGCTCCCGACGCCTTTGCCCCTCAAATCGTCCTCCACGCACATCGAATCTTACCAAAATTAGAGCGAATACATCACAATATGCTAAGGGAATAATACCCAATCGAAAACAATCGAAATATAGCAAAAACCGCGAAACAAGCAAAAATCCGAGCCCCGGGCCCACTTCTCGAAAAATTATAAAAATCACATCATCGGATTTCACGTCTTTCCACGAGTCTATACATACCAAATTTACCAAAATTAGAGTCCATTTGACCCTTCAAATTCCATTTTTAAATTACTAATTTTCAAGCCCTAACTTTTTCCCCTTTTGATGAATTTCAACCAATTCGAGTTAGATTTATCATAAACTCGTGTATTTAGGCAAATGAACTTACCTCTAATCGATTCCCAGTCAAAACTCTCTTTAATTCTCACCAATAGCTCTCAAGGTCACCCAATAATGGTGAAAAATATCCCACGCTTGCGGAGGAAATATAAAAACCCTTCTGTCCAGGCCAGTTTTCGCTTATGCGGGACCACTTCTGCGGCCTTCTCCCCGCTTATGCGGAACCTCTTAAAATTCCAAAAACTTCTTCTATGGCTCCATATTCACACCAGCGGTACCGCTTCTGCGTACCGCTCTCCCGCTTCTGCGGAATCCCAACACAAATGCCAAAACCGCTCTTGCAGTATAACTTTCGCTTATGCGGACCCGCTTATGCGTATAACTTTTTGCTTCTACGAAAATTGCTCAACCTCAACCTTTTCGCACCTGCGATACCTGGCTTTGCTTCCGTGCAACCGCATCTGCAGTTTCCTTTCTGCAGATGAGGAAATACCTACTGTAGCCAAAATCCTGCAATTCCAACTTCAATTTTCTTTCTGATAGCCACCTGAAATCACCTGAGGCCTCCGGGACCTCAACCAAAAGCAGTAACACATCCAAAACATTATTCAAAATTTTTTCAATCATCAAAACACATCAAACAACGCTAAAACCATTAAATCACATCGGATTCAAGCTTAAGTTTCTTCAAAACTACCGAAATACGCATTTGATCAAAAACCCGACTAAAACACCTCTGAATGATCTTAAATTTTGCAAACACACCCAAAATCACTTAATGAAGCTACTAAAACTCTCAGAACTCCATTCTGACCATCAGATCAAAATCTCACCTATCAACCGAAATTCGCCAAAATACTAATTTCACCAATTCAAGCCTAATTCTACACCAGACCTCCAAAACAATTTTCGATCACTCTCCTAAGTCACAAATCATCCCCCGAAGCTAACCAAATAACCACAAATCTCATCCGAACCCTATAACTCATAAGTCAACATCCGGTTGACTTTTCCAACTTAAGCCTTCTTTAAAGAGACTAAGTGTCTCATTTCTTATCAATAGCCAATCCAATTCAACTCTCACACACCACATAGTGATAACAAAACATGAAGAAGCATAAAATGGGAGAAATATAGAGGTAACTCAATAGACAACGGGTCGGGTCGTTACATCCTCCTCAACTTAAACCATCGCTCATCCTCGAGCGTACCCAGAGTTGTCCTAGAATCCAACCAATAGCTGAATAACTTTACCAAGTATATACCTGGGCTGATCCCATGTCACCCTATCTCATATGGGTCTAACAACACAACATAGCTGAAATAACCCAATCCAGTCTAGCCCATAAATTATAGAACTACTTTTTCACATCTGAAACTATCAATATGATCAAAGCCTCACACCTATACTTTGAATAGTCCCGAACCAGATGTAATAAACCATACTTGTAACCTTAGGTGAAATCATATGATATACCACATAATCCAAGCACTCAAAACGATAACTTCTATTCAAAGTAGTTACCTATAACAACCAAATACCGATAGAAAACCTCTTATTTATCTAAAGTCTCATTGCAACACTTTCATATACTGCCAACGATAAATGAAACACACGGAAAATCGTAGCCATTTCTCAAATCAACCATTCATGAAGCCACTTCCCTTTTGACTAATACCACATCAGATTTCTGAGCCGAACCTCAATATTATCCTTCCAACAAGCTGAAATCAAACTGTTCATATTCATTAATGACTTCAACGATCACCTCCAATCCAACACACCAATCTGGTTATATGACAGCTCAACAAAGGCCTTAGCCATAACTTGCATAACACATACACCAATAAGGAACGGTCTGAACATACTCGAATCATGAAAAATGACTCAAGTGAAAGAGTTGTACCTCAAGCTAATCGATACCATTACAACATGAGGCTGGGACATCATAGAAATAGAATACCTTAATCTACCCTGAAGGGTCATACCCCTGCGTGGCCTCACCACAATATGTGATCCTATCCAAACATTGTTACACATGAAACCCTCAAGTCGCCATGCTCAAAATTGACAGTCACGCATAATTTGATGTCTGGAACCAAAACAATTCATTACACCCACGTGAAACAAATAACACTTGACACGCAACCCATTAGACCGTAACCAATACTGCATTTACTGAGCAACACTCAATTAGTCTTCCCACTTGACTTTCTCTATAACTCCTCAATAGACCCCCCCCTCCCCCCACATGGGCCCATATCCAACAAATCATAATGCCTTACAGCATAGAAAAGCAACTCATAGGTCTTCCCAGATCACTAACCAGTTTAATAACGATCGAACCAACCCATCCCTCAACAATACAACTCAGGACTAACCAAGCTAACTCAACCTAAAATAAGTAGCCACATCAGCCTGCCAACAAACTCAATACCAAGAAGCCTGAAGTCGTTGCTTCCTCTACTATAACTCCTATCGGAGTCATACAATATGGTGCCTAGCACCAAATAAATACCAAAATCTAGAGTCTCGCCTGGCGACATGCCCGGCCATAAGAAATGCATCCGAAAAAGTCCCTCAATACCGGAACTGAATTAATGGCATAAACCTCTACATTGGTATCCGCCACGAAGGCCCAATTAAGAAAATCAATCCTTCCTAGTCATTCACTGGTCTTTGGAATACAAACCACTCTGCTAATACATAATCTGATGCACCTCACCACACAGCACATGGCATTTTCCAACACAGCCCATAGCACAACAGTTGAGAATAACCCAACACTGAGACAACCAGTCTACACTCCAATGTCATATCCAAAATCTAATATACCGTGCAAAGAAAGATCCACTCGGCCTCCAAATCCTAGTAGCCACTAATGGTACCAATATACATAATCCACAACCACTACATAGTATGTACCTGAGAACTCCCAGTCTCTGACTCCATATAGCACACGAATAACTCTACCTGATCCCAAATTTCGCAGTATGAATATATATTACACCTCGAGTACCTAATAATTCTATGAAAATATTTTAAAATTCCTTTGTGCCATCAAACAAACTCAGATATCAGCAGTCGATCTAGCAAGAAAGCACCGCAATACATTAGTATACTCACATTACCCTTCTTCCGAGACATATACTCTCATCAAATTACTTTCAACTAGCAGTACCATTTCCTTGATTACCTGAGGCTACCCGTTGCCTAAAACTTTTATGAACTTCTTTTCAGAACTGAACTGTAACTCATCTAGCCAAGACCTTTCGTCAATTCCATCTAGAAGAAGAATCATTACATATTCCATGCTTTGCATACCCATAGAAAATATATTCATATCTAAACCATGGTAAAACCGTAATGACGACTCTCTCCCAATTCTATTTGCACAAGCTAAACTGCCAAGGCTGAGACCTTCTACCCAAACAAAGCTAATAACTTTACTGCACAATACCTGTAAAGGCTTATTACCTTGAACACCTACAAAGAATTAATCATATCCTTACCATACTGATGTGGTCCACTGACATGCTACGTCATTTTATCTAGATATCCTTCTGATTCATTTCCAACTTGATATCCCCTCTTGCTAAAGTACCACAAAGTCTCTGCCCAGACTCACCGCATGAGACCCAAGCATAAGACCATACTGTCTCAAACCCATTAGCCACTAAACACTCTCTTAAATATTCCCAAAAACACAACAGTCCCAAAATAATGTACTATGAAGAACTTCCTACGAATCTAAATTTGTTACCTTGATTTTTTCTGATACTGATGCATAGAGTCCCATCATTAACATAAAAATACCACAAGTCTTGACATTTTCCAGTGGAGACACAGTCTCTAACCACATACATAACCTTAAAACACCCAATCATTACATGTAGAATCTTGAACACAAATAAACCATCTCGAGAGTCATTCACTTTTATTCAAACTACAAATTACCTGACTTAATGAACATAACCACTTGTGCTTTATTAGCACTTTGACACCGCAGGATATGATCTCATCCCAATACAAACAAACATCTTCCTTCTCTATACATTGAGCATTTTTTTTTATCAACAACAGCTCAAGACATCCTATTCTTTTCTTACATCTACGAAGCGCCATATAACCTTTGTCAAAACTTTGCTTCACTCGCGCCATCCTCGGCTTAATTTCTGCAATCATGACTGATGAACATAGCACATGACCGTGCGATCAGCTAATCAAAAACAACCTCTCCAACTTGGCTCGAAGCAATATATCAGAACACACTCAATAATCCATAATGCTTCTACTCTAATGATGCCACAATACCATAGTGATATTAAACACAAATCATTTACAGGTTTTTGAAAACATAGATCATCTAGTATTGTAACCCTCTACGCTTCTCGCATCCATCTCTACATCAGTTGAGTCAACCCTCATAAGCGACCCGAATTCTCAAATTTCAATAAGTACCCTTCAACACATGAGATCTTATAAATACCATAAGGATCATACCACTAAAGCACACTCCGCAGGAGATAAACCACCTATTTCGCCTTAATATAGTACTTCAGTATACCTTCCACCATCATATACGTTACAACATCAATTTAGTCGTTCTGGGTTGAACTTATACCGCTACATGTATTACACTTTACTTTTCGACTAGGAGTCACGAAAATATTTTTTACGCGCCCATAATTTGGGCTACACATCAATCGTAATAGGAAACGAGCACTTAACAGTTCATCTACTATCCAGCCGACTTCTTCGTCACTTCCCAAGTCATATGGATACATCTTGCAGTACTAACATACTCATCACATGTATATCCAACCGTCATTCTAGCTAATAGGGACAATACAAAATATATAAGTTCAAAACACCTACTCACACAATCAGCACCTCGGTGCTCAAGCCATAAGCAAAGATCCGACCTCAAGTCCTCCAGACTGGCCCTACATACTCATGAAGATCACACCTCGCCCCTCGATCAGGGGAACGATAAACCATCAAGGCACATACAATATTGAGTGCTCATGTGCGCATACAGATGTGTGGAAGGAATTTGAAGGATTACATCTCAAGCTAAATTAAGTACGCACGATAAGAATTCCAAGAAAGTGATGTTTTCCTAAAGTTTCTGCAACCTCTCGAGGATAAATACTGATGTCTCCGTACCAATCCGCGAGACTATACTAAACCTGCTCACGACTCGTAAGACTTAGTAACCTAGGCTCTGATAGCAACTTGTCACGACCCAATTCCCAAATTTGATCGTGATGGGGCCTCTCGTAAAAACAAGGCTAGCCAACAAACATCAATATTTTCTGTAATTCTTACTTAGCATCAATAAGTCTAAAACATTAATAAAATTATCATATGTGCAGAATAAAAATAACAAAAATAGGGAACCATCCCGATACAGCCCAACCGGGGTATCACAAGTCACGAGCATCTAAAAGGATTTTCGATATAACTACAAAGCCTATAGTACATAGAATAAAATCTTGAATCCAAAGGAAGAAAAATCGGTGCCGCGAACGCTAGAGGTCACCTTGCTCAGTTACGATAGCAATTCCTCAACCAATTCAAACCCACTACCGGGCAAGCCAATACCTGCATCTATACACGAGGTGCAGAGAGTAAAGTGAGTACTCCAACTCAGTCATGCCACACCATGTGCCCCAAGAAAGTCACAGAACCAAGCCAAAACCACACTTGGAGAAAATTGCGTAAAGCTTCTCCTCCCTCAATCTCTGTAATACCAACTTTAAATGTTGAGAATGATCCTCTTGGCTACACAAGTACACCAAGATATCATCAATGAAAACGATCACAAAAGAGGTCCAGATACGGCCGAAATACGTTGTTCATCATATGCATGAACGCGGATGGGGCATTAGTTAGCCCAAAAGACATAACTAGAAACTCATAGTGCCCATATCTCGTCCTGAAAGATGTCTTCATAATATCAGAATCTCTAATCTTCAGCTGGTGATAGCCTGAACAGAGATAAATCTTAGAGAATACAATATGCTCCCTGGAGTTGGTAAAACAAATCATCAATATGCAGTAGCGGATAATTTTTCTTCACTGTGACCTTGTTCAACTACTTGTAGTCAATGCACGTTCTCATTGTGCCATCTTTCTTCTTCACAAATAAGACTGGTGCAACCCACGGTGACACACTCACGCAAATGAACCCCTTATCTAGGAGTTCCTCGAGCTGCTCCTTCAACTCCTTTAACTCTGCCGGTGCCATACGATAGGGAGGAATAGAGATGGGCTGAGTGCCCAACACCAGATCTATACTGAAATAAATGTCCTTGTCTGGCGGCGTGCCTGGCTAGTCTGTTGGAAACATATCAGGGAAATCCCTCAAAATGGGAACTGAATCAAGACTAAGAGTCTCGGCTCCGACATCTCACACAAATGCCAAATATGATAAACAACCTTTACCAACCATCTGCTGGGCCTTTAGGAATGAGATCACCCTGCTGGGTACATAATCAGTCATGCCATGCCACACAATCCTCGGAACACCCAGTATGGCCAATGTGACTGTCTTGGCATGACAATCCAGAATAAAATGGCATGGAGATAACTAGTCCATGTCCAGAATAACATCAACATCTACCATGACCAACAACAATAAGTCAACTCGGGTCTCCAGACCCCCAATAGTCACCAAACAAGATTGATATACATGATCCACAATAATAGTATCACCCACTGGGGTAGATATGTACACAAGTAAAGCAAGACACCCACTGGTCGTACCCAGGTGATGAGAAAAGTATGAATATACATAGGTTAGTAAAACCGAGATAAATAGAATAGAGGCATCCCTATAGCAGACTGAGATAATACATGTGATAACCGCATCTGATGCAATAGCGTCCCTTCTATCCGGAAGAGCATAGAATCAAGCCTGACCACCACCAGATCACTCTCCACCCTTAGGGTGGCCCCTAGCTGCTTGACCCTCACTCATACCTGACAAGGAGGGTGCTGAAGTAGATGGAGTTGAAGAGAATGAATGATCCCTCTACTAAGACCGACCTACACGAAGCCGAGAACGCTATCTCCTCATGTGAACGAACTCATCGCACTCGTAACAACTACCTGGTGCTAGAGAAGGGGACTGAAGGGAACCCCTCGCAACGGAATGACCAGCCGATGCGCTCTGCATAGAAGAACCCTGAGCTAAAAGGGTATATGATGAGCTATGAGTTGGGAGGGCACTAAGTGAAGATTGGCCCTGCTGGAACCCCTTATAATCGTGGCCTGAAGATTCCCCACGATACTAGGGACGAGCCGACTGGTAAGCTGAACCTGGCCCTTAGACGGAGCATCATTGAAGCTACCCGATCCTCGAGGCCTCTTGGCATCTATCTCCTATCTCTCTCCTGACGGCGAGCCATCTTAATATCACAAGCAATATCAACTACATCCTTGAAGGTATGACTCATTATCCTCTTTTGAGTCATCAAAATACAGATGGGATAAATGAGTCCGTCCACAAAACTCTTAATCCTCTCTCAATTAGTCCGGACCATCCATGGAGCATAACGACCCAACTTAGAAAATCTCACATCATACCGAGACACGGTCATATCTCCCTGACGAAGCCACTCGAATTGTCTACGCAGATCCTCCCTCTGAGACTACGTGACACTTCTCCAGGAAGAGAGTGGAGAACTCCTGCCATGACAAAGGTGCTGCACCTACCAGCCTACGCTGCTCATAAGCGTCCCACCAAGTAATGGCTGCTCCTGAGAATTGAAAGGTAGTAAATGATAACCCACTCGACTCCAAGATCCCTGCAGTTTGAAGCATACATCGACACTTATCTAGAAATCCCTTGGCATCTTCGCATGTAATACCACTGAAAGTAGGAGGTGATAGCCTACTGAACCTCTCAAGACGACGCTGCTCATCGTCTGGCATAGCTGGAACCACATCACCCTGAACCAGGGCAACCGGCTGAACTGGTGCAATCTGCTGAGTTGGCGGCACCTCTGGTGTCTTCAAACCTTGCACTACCGGCTCAAGAGTGCAAGCAGTGGGGGTCTGACTGCCTCCCCCATCCTATGAAGTAGTTGCTGCAGTAGTGGCTGAGACTGCCTAAGCCAGGCCAGTGCAAACTGATAGAATCTGAGCTAGGGCCTCCTGAAGAGCCGGAATCACAATAGGCATAGCTGATGCCTGAACATGTGTTGTTGGAGTCTCCACAGCTAGAGCCTGATCCTGAATGGGGGTAACTGGTGGATCTGCAGGTGCTACCCCTACTGCTCTAGTTCGACCACGACCACGACAGTGCCCACGAGCTCTAGTGGGTGGTAATGGTGGTCGTCCACCACGTCCGATAGCATGGGTTCTTGCCATATGCGAGAGAATAGAATACAGAAGTTTAGTTCTCGGATCAACAAAGCCACATAACAAGAATTTCAAGAATATAAAGTGTTTCCTAAATGTTCTGCAGCCTCTCTAGGATAAATACAGACATGTTTGTACCGATCTGTGAGACTCTACTAAACTGGCTCATGATTCGCGAGACCAAGTAACCTAGATCTGATAACAACTTGTCACGACCCCACCCCGGTCATGATGGCGCCTAGAACACCACTAAAGCAAGCCCGACCATTTCTAATATTTAACCCAATTGATAAAAAGAGATAGATAGATAGATAAAACAGTGAACCACAAAACCATTTAAGTCAAAGATCAGGAAATACTGATAAAAATGCGGAAGTTTAACAAAATAAAGAATATAACCCAACCATGGACCATGTGTCACGACCATGAGCCTCTAAATATAGAGTGTCATCCTACTGCAAAGTCTGTCTAAAATTTAATAATAATGAAACAAAAGATAGGGATAGGAGGGAGGAATCTAAGGCTGTGAATGCTGTGCAGCTACCTCGATGCTCCCGAAAGCTAACTCTGCTCAATCAAACTAGATCTACTCTGCTTAAGAAGAACCTGGATCTGCATGTAAGGTGCAGGGAGTAAAGTGAGTACTCTGACCCAGTGAGTAATAAACATAAATATAGTCTGAAAGTAAGAAATCACAGAAAATACACAAGGTAACCTATATCTAACATTTCAGATCAATACTGGTGTAAACATGTAAAACAACAATACAGTTAAGGGAATAATGCATGATAAGATACACCACATATAACGGTACACTCTAGTATCGGTGTATCATTGTTGTAGCATGCAGGCCGATCAATATCAAAGAAAACATCCCCACTACCGGGTCCTCGACCCATCTCAGTCAATTAAGTTCACTGCCACTCGGACATGACAAACTATAGGGATCTCAGACCTCTTATCCTTTTCATTTGATATTCATGATTAAAAACCCAGTTGTTATATTATTTTAACAGTTGAAAACATGACTGGGAGTATAATTTGTGCAAACAAGTGAGGAAAACTAATAAAGAACCCCTAAGGATTCTACTGGTCGGCACAAGGCCCCAAACATGGCAATAAGCCTAATTCACAGTAACAAGGTATACATTTCGGTCGCCAATATAGTGAAAATAACACTCGAGACAGACAAAGTCACAATCCCCATCAGTAAACGAGTCCACACTCATCATAGAATGCATATCACGCCTCAATATAGTGTTACGATGTGAACGTCCGGGGTTTCAAACCCTCAAAGTAGTATTTACATCTATTACTCACCTCTAGCCGGCAAATGACTAGCTCACAATGCCCTTTCCTTGCGAATTGACCTCCTCGCATATCGAATCTGGCCAAATTCACAATGAATACATTACAATAGACTAAGGGAATATAACCCAATCCAAAAAACTCAAAAAATATCGAAAATCACGAAATTTTCAAAGGCCGAGCACCGGTCCCACTTCTCAAAAGTCAGAAATTTTAACACCAAAATGTTCTTTGTCTCGACACGAGTATATACATGTAAAGTTTACCAAAATCGAAGTCCAAATGCTCTCTCAAATCCCAATTTCATATTCAAAAACCCAAGCCCTAGTTCTTCCCCTTTTAATAACTTTCCATGTATTTAGGTGTTGAAGTCACAATTAGATGATGTTTCAAGGCCATAGAACTTACCTTCACTCGATTCCCAGTCAAAACCCTCTAAAAATCGCGTCAAAAGCTGTAACGACTCGACCGGTCGTTTTAGAAAATTACGCCCCAATCCCTAATTTAACTGTTCCCCTAAGTTCATTTCTGCTATTGTGGGTTGCCAGGAGAGTCGGTTCTGAAAATTTGAGCATTTAGGGACACTTAGTCCCTAAATAAGAGCTTTGAAGCTAGAAAATGGTCCGTAGCCGGAACAATGTTAAGACGATCTCGAAACGGAAATCCGATGGTTCCATTAGCTCCGTTAGGTGATTTCGGGGTTGGGAGCGCATTCGGAATGTATTTTGGAGGTCCGTAGCTCAATTAGGCTTGAAATGCCGAAGGTTGAAATTTTGGCGAATCCGAACGATAGGTGAGATTTTGATCCGGGGGTCGGAATGGATTTCCGACAATTTCTGTAGCTTCGTTATGTGATTTTGGATATGTCCGCAAATTTTCAGGTCATTTGGACGTCGTTTGGTTGGGTTTTGGATCGAATGTTAGTTTTGAAAGTTTTGAAGAAACTTAGGCTTGAATCCGTGTGTAATTGGTGATTTTGATGTTGTTAGACGTGTTTTTATGATTGGAATAAGTTCGTATCGTGATTTGGAGTATGTTGGTGGTTTTCGTTGGGGTCCCGGAAGCCTCGGGATGAATTCGGACCATCAAGCGGCATTTGGAACTTGGAAATTTCTGCAGAAAATGCAGCAGCAGTGCAGCAGACGTTAAGCCTACGCGTTCGCGTGGCAATGGCCGCGTTCGCGTAGGCATGGTAGGGCTAAGCATCGCGTTCGCGTCCCTTGAGTCGCGATCGCGTAGAAGGAAAAGAGGAAGCACCGCGTTCGCGTCCCAGGTATCGCGTACGCGTAGAAGAAAAACGGTCGATTGGAAGGTTGTTCTTCGCGAACGCGTGGGAGTCGTCGCGTTCGCGTTGAGGAAAGGGAATTTGTGCTTCGCGGACGCGTGTGGAGCGTCGCGTTCGCGATGGGTAATTTTTGCAGGTCATCGCGAACGCGTGGGTTACTCGCGTTCGCGTAGAAGAAGTTGGGGTGTTCATCGCGAACGCGTGAACAGTAACACGAACGCGTAGAGTAATGGGGTCTGGCAGTGAGTTTAATTACATAACAGAACCAGTCGCGGGTTTCATACCCCAAAACGCCATTTTTGAGTTCTAGAGAGAGAAACTCACGAGAATTGCTAGGATATCATCGGGAAATCATCGGGGGTAAGTTTCTTGACCTTAATTCGTTGGTTTATCATGAAATCCGTGATTATTTCACTGAAAATGGGGGATTAAAGGTGGGTTTGAGCCCTAGGCCTAAATGTTAGAAAATCTCTGATTTGAGTGGGCAAATGGAGTCCGATTTTGGTAAATTTTATATGCCTAGACTCGTATTGAGATAAGGAACCCGAATATATAATTTTCGTGATTTTTCGATAAGCGTGCCGAAAGTCGGGTTTTGGCAACTTGTGGGTTTTGGTGTATTTTGAGTTAATTTGATTGGGTAATGCCCAATTGGCCTATTTTGATGTGATTCTATTGATTTTTATCGGATACTACACTTGTGGAGGCCGACATTCGCGGCAAGAGGGTTATTTCTTAGCGGTTTTGTACCGGAATTGAGGTAAGTGGCTTGTCTAACCTCGCGTGGTGGGACTTTCACCCCTAGGATATTATTGTGATATTTTTAAATGCCTTGTACGCGAGGTGACGGGCGTGTACATGCGTTGGTTGTTGAACACATACCTTACTCAAAATGTTCAATGAGTGATATTCCTGTTTTTAGCTGTTAAATTCGATATTCCTACCCGGTAGCAGTTAGAAAAGCATGATTATGTAGTATTTAACTGTCTAGTTGCTTAATTGTCTTACTTGAGTTTTCTTGGTAATCGCTGGCGCTGTTTATCGGCAAAGTTATCGTTAAGCATATTATACTTCTCTCTGTGTATTCCTTTTACTTGTATTGTTGTGGACTACGGGTTCGATTCCCGAGATCCTGAGATTATTGAAATGTGGACTACGGGTTCGATTCCCGAGATCATGAGATTATTGAAATATGGACTACGGGTTCGATTCCCGAGATCCTGAGATTATTGAAATATGGACTACGGGTTCGATCCCGAGATCCTGAGATTATTGAAATATGGACTACGGGTTCGATTCCCGAGATCCTGAGATTATTAAAATGTGGACTACGGGTTCGATTCCCGAGATCCTGAGATTATTGAAATATGGACTACGGGTTCGATTCCCGAGATCCTGAGATTATTGAAATATGGACTGCGGGTTCGATTCCTGGAGACCCAGAGGTACTGAGAATGGGACTGTGGGTTCAATTCCCACAGATCCTGGATTTGTTTATTTGAGTTAGTTATTTGTTGTTAGCTTAATTGTAGACAGTTGCAATAATCATCATAATGTTGTTATTTCGGAAATTATTATCATTTAAACTGTTTATTTTGTTATCATCATTATATTATTGTTTTCTCAGTAGGGCCCTGACCTTCCTCGTCACTACTCCATCGAGGTTAGGCTTGGCACTTACTGAGTACCGCCGTGGTGTACTCATGCTACTCTTCTGCACACTTTTGTTGTGCAGATCCAAGTATATCAGAGCAGGCTCGTGCTAGGCGATTCCGCAGTTTTCTGGGAGACCTCGAGGTATGATCTGCTACGTCCGCAGATCCGGAGGCTTTCCTTCCATTCTAGTAGTACTAGTTGACATTTTTCTTCATTTCGTTGTTAGATACTCTTTACACATAGAGCCACAGTTGTATTTTCTCTTTTAGTCTGTGTTATCGTGGGGTTCCGGATCTTGGTAATGTTTTATTCATTGTGTGACGGATGTATGTGCCAAGCGGCACGGATTACATATCTTTTATGCTATTTTTCCGTTGTTTCTTATTTAAGTATTTATAACTTATATATTCCGCAACGTGTTAGGCTTACCTAGTCGTGGGGACTGGGTGCCATCACGACATGTTCACAATTGGTGAACTAGGGTCGTGACAAGTTGGTATCAAAGCTCTAGGTTCATAGGAGTCACGGGACACAGACCGGTTGCTTAGAGTCTCGCTAATCGATACGGAGACGTCTGTATTTATCTACGAGGGGCTATGTAACTATTTAGGAAACTCTTCATTTCTTTTGGATTCATTGTCGTGCGACATTTTTGACATCAAAAATCTAAACTCCTGCTTTCTATTCTCTCACAGATGGTGAGGACACGATCTACTCGCGATGATCGGGTACCCGCGCCCCCTGTTCGCCGTCAGAGGCCGGGGCGAGGTAGAGGACGAGGACGCGCCGAGGTGCGGCCACGGCACCCGCGCGTCTTGCCGGCGAGGTGCCACGGGTGAGCCGAGGTTGGAGCGCGAGCACATGGTACCAGGCTACAGCTGCTACTACTCGAGCACTACAGGAGACCACGGCTAGGTTCATGAGTATGTATGCACTTTAGCTCGAGCGAGGCTGCTTCTCTCGTTGCAGCTACGTCTCGAGGGCGGGGAGGGGCCGGACCCGCAGCCGTTACACCGGAGCGGCGTGTGCCGGTGGGACAAGTTCCGGATGTTTTGGTTATACCTCCTGCCGCCGCCACGGCCGGAGGTGGACAGTGCCTACGAGGACGAGCGACGTAGGTTGGAGAGGTTCGAAAATATGACCCTCAGGTGTTTAGTGGTTTGGCTTCGAGATGATGCATTGGGTTTTCTAGAGGAGTGTCATCGTATTACTTCGTACTATGGGGATTGTGGAGACCAATGGGGTTTCCTTCACTGCTTTTCAATTTCGTGGGGCCGCTTATGATTGGTGGCGCACGTATGAGTTGGATAGTCCAGAGGAGTCTGCTTCATTGACTTGGACGCAGTTTTCGAATCTGTTTTTGAGGGAGTTTGTTCCACAGAGCCGTAGGGATTCTTGGCGCTCGGAGTTTGAGCGGTTGCGACGGGGCTCCATGTCGGTATCGGAGTATGCTATCGGTTTCACCCGTCTAGCCAGGCATGCACCGGCTTTGAGCCACGGTTCGGGAGCGAGTGCGGAGATTTATTGAGGGCATTGTTCCGCCTATCCGATCCGACGTAGCCGAGGCTTGAGACGGATATATCTTATCGGCAGCAGTTAGCGTTGCCAAGAGGATCGAGAGTATCAGACAGAGAGCGAGAGAGAGAGAGGCAAGAGGTCTCGTGAGTCGAGCCATTTCTCGGTGCCGTGCTTCGTCGACTGGTCGTTTAGCGAGGGTTATTCGGTCGACCGGTTCGCTCGGCATTGCCCGCAGCCGGTGTCTACTCGGTCTTCCGGCACCTCGGGAGCCTTATTATGCTCCCCGGTTTCCGGTGCACCTCCTGCGCGGGGTCGCTCAGGAGTCGGACTAGTGGGGGTGAGGCCGGTCAGTCACGACCACCGCGTCCTCCCAGAGCTTGTTTTGAGTGCGGGGATACTCGCCACTGGTTAGGGAGAGCCCCAGGCGCAGAGGAGCCCCTCATCAGTCATCACGGCATCCGCGTGGTTCTCGAGGGCTACGTAGGCTGTCATTCCGGCCACGGTGCCACTCCGCTGCCTGACCATCCGGGCGGGGGTCGAGGTTCGAGGCCGCCCTCGAGAGGGGGACAGGCGATTCTATGCTATTCTCGATCGTGCTACGGCTGTTGCATCTGACTCTGTTATCGCGGGTATTATTATGGTTAGTCACGAGGAGGCATCGGTTCTATTCGACCCTGGTTCCACTTTTTCATATGTGTCTTCTTACTTTTCTTCTCATCTAGGTGTGCCTCGGGATTCTTTGAGTGCCCCCTTTATGTTTCCACTCCGGTGGGTGATTCTTTGGTCGTGGACCGTGTATATCGGTCGTGTTTGGTTACCATTTGTGATTTTGAGACCGGAGCGGATCTATTGTTGCTCGGGATGGTCGATTTTGATATTATTCTGGGCATGGAGTGGTTGTCGCCCCATTATGCTATTCTTGATTGTCACGCCAAGACCCTGACATTGGCTATGCGAGGCATTCCACGTATTGAGTGGAGTGGTACTCTAGATCACACCACTAGCAGTGTTATTTCTTTTCTCGGAGCTCGGCAGTATGGTTGAGAAGGGGTGTCTTGCTTATCTAGCATATGTGCGGGACGTCGATATTGACACTCCCTCTATTGATTACGTTCATGTGGTACGTGACTTTCCTGATGTATTTCAATGATGAAATATCATGCTGCTTGATGAGAGATATTGACTTTGCTATTGACTTGTTGCAGAGCACTCAGCCATTTCTATTCCACGTACCGTATGGCTCCTCACGAGTTGAAGGAGTTGAAGGATCGATTACAAGAAATATTGGGCAAGGGTTTTATTCGACCGAGTGTTTCGCCTTGGGGTGCTCGTGTATTGTTTGTGAAGAAAAATGACGGTTCTATGCGTATGTGTATTGACTATCGTCGGTTGAATAAGGTTACAGTGAAGAACCGGTATCCTTTGCCCGTATTGATGATTTATTTGACCGACTTTAGCACAGGTGTTTTCTAAGGTTGATTTGCGCTCAGGTATCACCAGTTGAAGATTCAGAGCCGGATATCAAAGCGCCTTCGAGGACCGGTATGGTCACTTATGAGTTCCTCGTGATGTCTTTTGGGTGGACTAATGCCCCAGCAGCATTTATGAATTTGATGCACAGTGTGTTCGAGCCTTATCTGGACTCGTTCGTGATTGTTTTCATTGATGATATTCTAGTATATTCCGGAGCCGGGAAGAGCACGAGCAACATTTGAGGATAGTGCTTCAGATCCTGAGGGAGAAGCAGCTTTATGCCAAGTTCTCTAAATGTGAATTCTGGTTGAGTTTAGTGGCATTTTGGGCCACGTGGTGTCGAGTGATGGTATTCGAGTAGATCCGAGGAAGGTGGAGGCCGTGCAGAGTTGGCCCAGACCCTCCTCCGCTACTGAGATTCGCAGTTTCCTTGGTTTGGCGGGCTATTACCGTCGTTTCGTAGAGGGGTTCTCTTCGATTGCAGCACCTATGACTAGATTGACCCAAAAGGGTGCCCCTTCTCAGTGGACAGAGACGAGTGTGAGCGAGCTTTCGAAGCTCGAACGACTTTGACTTCGGCCCTATATTGATGTTGCCTATGGGTTCGGGGTCCTATCTTGTATATTGTGATGCCTCACGAGTTGGACTCGGTGCGGTATTGATGCGGGACGGTAGGGTGATTGCCTACGCGTCGAGACAGGTGAAGGTGCATGAGAAGAATTACCCTGTTCATGATTTGGAGCTAGGCTGCCATTGTTCACGCCTTGAAAATTTGGCATCGTTATTTATATAGGGTCCCTTGTGAGATCTACACTGATCACCGGAGCTTGCAGCACTTGCTTAAGCAGAAGGACCTGAATATGCGTCAGAGGAGATGGTTGGAGCTACTAAAGGACTATGATATTACTATTCTCTATCATCCGGGCAAGGCTAATGTGGTTGCCGATGCCTTGAGTCGTCGGGCAGAGAGTTTGGGGAGTTTAGCATATCTACCAGTTTCAAAGAGGCCTATGGCGATGGATGTTCAGGCTCTAGCCAGGCAGTTTGTTAGATTGGATCTTTCGGAGCCAGCCGGATTCTGGCATGTGTGGTTTCTCGGTCTTCTCTATTTGACCGCATCAGGGAGCGTTAGTTCGACGACCCTCATTTGCTTGTCCTTCAGGATAGAGTTCGGCGTGGTGATGCTCGAGATGTTACCATCGGAGATGATGGAGTTATGAGGATGCAGGGGCGCATCTGTGTGCCCAATGTAGATGATCTTCGAGAGTCGATTCTAGCAGAGGCCCACAGCTCGCGGTATTCCATCCATCCGGGAGCCGCGAAGATGTATCAGGACTTGAAACAGCATTACTGGTGGAGGCGGATGAAGAGGGATATAGTTGATTATGTTTCTAGATGCCTCAACTGCTAGCAGGTGAAGTATGAGCATCAGCGTCCGGGTGGATTGATGCAGCAGATTGAGATTTCCGAGTGGAAATGGGAGCGCATCACCATGGACTTTGTATCTGGACTTCCACGGATGGTTAGGAAGTTTGATTCCATTTGGGTTATTGTGGATCGGCTGACCAAGTCCGCCCATTTTATACTGGTGAGCACTACTTATTCATCGGAGCGACTGGCGAAGATCTATATCAGGGAGATAGTTCGACTGCATGGTATTCCAGTTTCCATCATTTCAGATAGAGGCACTCAGTTCACTTCACGGTTCTGGAGAGCTGTACAGCGAGAGTTAGGTACTCGGGTGGAGTTGAGCACAGCATTTCACCCCCAGACTGATGGGCAGTCCGAGCGCACTATTCGGATTTTGGAGGATATGCTCCGTGCGTGCGTGATTGAGTTTGGAGGTTCATGGGATCACTTCTTGCCACTGGCGGAGTTTGCTTATAACAACAGCTACCGATCTAGTATTCAGATGGCACCGTACGAGGCCCTATATGGTAGGAGGTGCGGGTCTCCCGTGGGTTGGTTTGAGCCGGGCGAGGCCAGGTTGCTAGGTACTGATATGGTTCAGGAGGCTATGGACAAGGTCAAGGTGATTCAGGACAGACTTCGTGCAGCCCAGTCTAGACAGAAGAGTTATGCGGATAAGAAGGTTCGCGACGTGGCTTTTATGGTTGGCGAGCGGGTTCTACTTCGAGTCTCGCCCATGAAGGGCGTTATGAGGTTTGGGAAGAAAGGAAAACTGAGTCCTAGATTTATTGGCCCTTTTGAGATTTTGAGGCGTGTTGGGGAGGTTGCTTATGAGTTGGCCTTACCTCCCAGCCTAGCCGGAGTTCACCCCGTATTTCATGTCTCCATGCTCCGGAGATACCATGGTGACCCGTCGCATGTGTTGGATTTCACATCTGTTCAGCTAGACAAGGATCTGTCTTATGTTGAGGAGCCAGTAGCCATTCTAGACAGGCAGGTCAGAAAGCTAAGGTCAAAGAATTTGTGATTTAGACCTCATTTTGGGGTCGAACTTAAGAACAAATTATATAATTGAACTCGTGGATGGATGGGTGAATTCATTTTGGTTCGAACCTCGTGTTTTGACCACGTAGGCCCAGGGTCAATTTTTAC
The DNA here is from genome assembly GCA_032618575.1 of Nicotiana noctiflora. Classification (NCBI taxonomy): domain Eukaryota; kingdom Viridiplantae; phylum Streptophyta; class Magnoliopsida; order Solanales; family Solanaceae; genus Nicotiana; species Nicotiana noctiflora. Next base: position 133,027 of record JASVEL010008218.1, on the reverse strand, counting down.
TTGTAATGACCCGGCCGGTCGTTTTAGAAAATTTCGCCCCAATCCTTAATTTAGCTGTTCCCTAAGTTCATTTCTGCTATTGTGGTTTGCCGGGAGAGTCGGTTCTGAAATTTGGAGCATTTTGGGACACTTAGTCCCTGAATAAGAACTTTAAAGCTAAAAAATGGTCCGTAGACGGAACAGTGTTAAGACGATCTCGGAACGGAAATCCGATGGTTCCATTAGCTCCGTTAGGTGATTTCGGGGTTGGGAGCGCGTTTGGAATGTATTTTGGAGGTCAGTAGCTCAATTAGGCTTGAAATGCCGAAGGTTGAAATTTTGGCGAATCCGAACGATAGGTGAGATTTTGATCCGGGGGTCGGAATGGAATTCCGACAATTTCTGTAGCTTCGTTATGTGATTTTGGATATGTCAGCAAATTTTCGGGTCATTTGGACGTCGTTTGGTTGGGTTTTGGATCGAATGTTAGTTTTGAAAGTTTTGAAGAAACTTAGGCTTGAATCCGTGTGTAATTGGTGATTTTGATGTTGTTAGACGTGTTTTTATGATTGGAATAAGTTCGTATCGTGTTTTGGAGTATGTTGGTGGTTTTCGTTGGGGTCCTGAAAGCCTCGGGATGAATTCGGACCATCAAGCGGCATTTGGAACTTGGACATTTCTGCAGAAAATGCAGCAGCAGTGCAGCAGACGTTAAGCCTACGCGTTCGCGTGGCAATGGCCGCGTTCGCGTAGGCATGGTAGGGCAAAGCATCGCGTTCGCGTCCCTTGAGTCGCGATCGCGTAGAAGGGAAAGAGGAGGCACCGCGTTCGCGTCCCAGGTGTCGCGTACGCGTAGAAGAAAAACGGGCGATTGGAAGATTGTTCTTCGCGAACGCGTGGGAGTCGTCGCGTTCGCGTTGAGGAAGGGAAATTGTGCTTCGCGGACGCGTGTGGAGCGTCGCGTTCGCGATAGGTAATTTTTGCAGGTCATCGCGAACGCGTGGGTTACTTCGCATTCGCGTAGAAGAAGTTGAGTTGTTCATCGCGAACGCGTGAACAGTAATGCGAACGCGATGAGTAATGGGGTCTGGTAGTGAGCTTAAGTTCAGAACATAACACCGCGACCCCCATTCACAAAAACGCCATTTTTGAGCTCCAAGAGAGGATTTTGAAGGGGAAACGCTGCGATATCATCGGGAAATCATCGGGGGTAAGTTTCTTGACCTTAATTTGTTGGTTTATCATGAAATCCGTGATTATTTCACTGAAAATGGGGGATTAAAGGTGGGTTTGAGCCCTAGGCCTAAATGTTAGAAAATCTCCGATTTGAGTGGGCAAATGGAGTCCGATTTTGGTAAATTTTATATGCCTAGACTCGTATTGAGATAAGGAACCCGAATATATAATTTTCGTGATTTTTCGATAAGCGTGCCGAAAGTCGAGTTTTGGCAACTTGTGGGTTTTGGTGTATTTTGAGTTGTTTTGATTGGGTAATGCCCAATTGGCCTATTTTGATGTGATTCTATTGATTTTTATCAGATACTACACTTGTGGAGGCCGACATTCGCGGCAAGAGGGTTATTTCTTAGCGGTTTTGTACCGGAATTGAGGTAAGTGGCTTGTCTAACCTCGTGTGGGGGACTTGCACCCCTAGGATATTATTGTGATATTTTAAATGCCTTGTACGCGAGGTGACGGGCGTGTACATGCGCTGGTTGTTGAACACATACCTTACTCAAAATGTTCAATGAGTTATATTCCTGTTTTTAGCTGTCAAATTCGATATTCCTACCTGGTAGTAGTTAGAAAAGCATGATTTGATAGTATTTAATTGTTTAGTCGCCTAATTGTCTTACTTGAGTTTTCTTGGTAATCGCTGGCGCTGTTTATCGGCGAAGTTATCGTTAAGCATATTATACTTCTCTCTATGTATTCCTTTTACTTGTATTGTTGTGGACTACGGGTTCGATTCCCGAGATCCTGAGATTTTTGAAATGTGGACTACGGGTTCGATTTCCGAGATCCTGAGATTATTGAAATATGGTCTACGGGTTCGATTCCCGAGATCCTGAGATTTATTGAAATGAGGACTACGGGTTCGATTCCCGAGATCCTGACTTATTGGTAGGGACTGCGGGTTCGATTCCCGGAGATCCTGAGTTATTGAGAATGGGACTACGGGTTCGATTCCAGAGATCCCGAGATTATTGAAATATGGACTACGGGTTCGATTCCGGAGATCCTGAGATTTATTGAGATATTATTGAGATATGGGCTGCGGGTTCGATTCCCGGAGACCCAGAGAGGTACTGAGAATGGGACTGTGGGTTCAATTCCCGCAGATCCTGGATTTGTTTATTTGAGTTGGTTATTTGTTGTTAGCTTAATTGTAGACGATTGGGAGTAATCATCATAATGTTGTTATTTCGGAAATTATTATCATTTAAAGCTGTTTATTTTGTTATCATCATTATATTATTGTTTTCTCGGTAGGAGCCCTGACCTTCCTCGTCACTACTCCATCGAGGTTAGGCTTGGCACTTACTGAGTACCGCCGTGGTGTACTCATGCTACTCTTTTGCACACTTTTGTTGTGCAGATCCAGGTACATTAGAGCAGGCTCGTACTAGGTGATTCCGCAGCTTTCTGGAAGACTTTGAGGTATGATCTGCTACGTCCGCGGATCCGGAGGCTTTCCCTTCTATTCTAGTAGTACTAGTTGACATTTTTCTTCATTTCGTTGTTAGATACTCTTTACACATAGAGCCACAGTTGTATTTCCCTTTTAGTCTGTGTTACCGTGGGGTTCCAGATCTTGGTAATGTTTTATTCATTGTGTGACGGATGTGTGTGCCAAGCAGCACGGATTACATATCTTTTATGCTATTTTTTCCGTTGTTTCTTATTTAAGTATTTATAACTTATATATTCCGCAACGTGTTAGGCTTACCTAGTCGTGGGGACTGGGTGCCATCACGACATGTTCACAATTGGTGAACTAGGGTCGTGACAAAAGCTCCCAAGATCGCTTAACAATGGTGGAAAATAAACTTGGTTCGCGGATGAAATGACCTTAAAACATTCTACCCAGGTGTAAAATAACCCTATGCGATCGCATCACTCCTATTGCGATCGCATAGCAGAAAAATCAGCCTCACAAAAATACTCTTATGCGATCCTATGACTGCCCATGTGATCGCAGAACACAACATTCCACACCTATGCGATCACACTCCAAGCTCCGCATTTGTATAGAACAAAACAGTGTCAGGGACCCAAGTCCACTTACACTACGCGATCGCAACCCCACGAATGCGATCGCAATGAAAATCTTTCCCAACATATGCGATCTCACACCCTCATATGCGATCGCATAGAGCAAAAATCTCTGCAACACTTCAGCTATTTTTTGCAACTCTCAAAGGCCAAGATTGGTCTGATTGACCACCCGAAATCAACCCGAGGCCCCCGAGACCTCAACTAAAAGCACCAACATATCCCAAAACATCATATAAACGTGTTTCAATCATCAAAACACGTCAAACAACACTAAAACCATCAATTCACATCGGATTCAAGCCTAAGTTTCTTCAAAACTTCCGAAATACGTATTTAATAAAAAATCCAACCAAAACACCTCCAAATGATATGAAACTTTACCCGCACATCCAAAATCACCTAATGGAGCTATTGCAACTCTCGGAATCCCATTCCGACCCTCGGATCAAATCTCACCTATCATCCAAAATTTGCCAAAATTCTAACTTCGCCAATTCAAGCCTAATTCTATATCGGACCTCCAAAATCACTTTCGATCAGAGTCCTAAGTCATAAATTATCCCCCAAAGCTAACCTAATCACCGGAATACACATCCGAGCCCTCTAATTAACTAGTCAACTTCCGGTGGACTTTTCTAAAACAAGTTTTCCTTTAAGAGACTAAGTGTCTCATTACCATTTAAACCCAATCCAATTCGACTTGATTACCTCAAATACCGATAATGAAGAATATAGAAGCAAAATATGGGGAATACGGGGCAGTAACTCACGTGACGATGAGACGGCTCTACATATGACGGTACACTTCGGTACATACTATGGCGTGCAACCCGAGCCATCCATATATTTAACGTCGACACGACTCATTGGGCGTGTGTACAAACACCGACGGGGTTCCTACAGCCCAAGCGCAAACAATCAATCCATCTTGTGGCACCAACCAGACCCTCGACCTCAATATCAATACCATATCGCTGAGGCGCGCAGCCCGTGCCATACATATATCCAGAAATCACTACCATACTTATGCGGTGCGCAACCCGATCCATGCGCAGTCCAAAAATACATATAAGCCACTTGGCAAATATTAAAATAATAGTTCTCAGCTCAAAACGTCAATAAAATATTATTTAACTTTTCAAATCTTAGAAAAATGTCTTAGTTTGCAAAACAGTATCAAAACCCTAGACCAAGATCAAATAATATGCACAGTAATGCGAAACAGTGATATCAATCCCTGGGGATTCACATAGTTAACACAAAGCCCATACATGATAATCAACTCAAATTATGATAATAACAAGTAGTTTGAGTCAAATACGTAGTAATTTCATCAATTAGGACGGACCATGTCATAATCTCCAACCCACGTTTGCTATCCGGCGTGCAAGTCACCTCAATATAGCACTATGGTGCGCAGATCTGGGGTTTCAAACCCTCAGAATATCATTTACAATCATTACTCACCTAGAACCGGTAAAATCTTTAGCTCGCGACGCCTTTGACCCTCAAATCGGCCTCCACGCGCGTCAAATCTAACCAAAATCAGAGCGAATACATCACAATATGCCAAGAGAATAATATCCAATCGAAAACAATCGAAATATAGCAAAAATCTCGAAACTAGCAAAATCTGAGCCCCAAGCCCACTTCTCGAAAAATTATAAAATTTACATCACCGGATTTTTCATCTCACCACGAGTCTACACATATCAAATTTAGCAAAATCGGAGTCTATTTGACCCTTCAAATTCTATTTTTAAATTACCATTTTCAAGCCCTAGATTTTCCCCCTTTTGATGAATTTCAACCAATTTCCATGTTAGGTTTATCATAAACTCATGTATTTAGGCCAAGGGACTTACTTCCAATCGATTCCCAGTCAAACTCTCTTTAATTCTTGCCAAAAGCTCTTAACGACGCCCAACAATGGTGGAAAATATCCCAAGCTCGCGGATGAAATATTCAATAAAAACCCTTTTGTCCATGTCAGTTTTCGCTTCTGCGGTCCCGCTTTCGCTTATACGGGACCGCTTTTGTGGCCTTCTCCCCGCTTCTGCGGATCCTCTTAAAATTGCAAAAATCGCTTCTGCGGCTCCACATTCGCACCAGCGGTACCGCTTATGCGGTCCGCCCTTCCGCTTCTGCGGAATCCCAACCCAATGTGCAAAACCGCTTCTGAGGTAAAACTTTCGCTTATGCGGATAAATTTCTGCTTCTGCGAAAATTGCTCAACCTCAACCTTTCGAACATGCGATACCTGGCTCCACTTCCGCACAACCGCATCTACGGTTTCCTTTTCGCAGATGCGAAAATACTGCTGCAGCCAAAACCTGCAATTCCAACTTCAAATTTCCTCCCGATAGCCACCTGAAATCACCTCGAGGCCTCCGGGACCTCAACCAAAAGCACCAACACATCCTAAAATATTATTCAAACTTGTTCCAATCATCAATAAACATAAAATAACGCTAAAACCATTAAATCATATCAGATTCAAGCCTAAGTTTCTTCAAAACTTCTGAAATACGTATTTGATCAAAAACCCGACTAAAACTCCTCCGAATGATCTGAAATTTTGTGCATATATCCAAAATCTCTTAACGAAGCTACTGCATCTCTCGGAGTTCCTTTCCGACCCTCGAATCAAAATATCACCTATTAATCGAAATTTGCCAAAATACTAATTTCGCCAATTCAAGCCTAATTCTACACCGGATCTCCAAACCCACTACCGATCACTCTCCCAAGTCACAAATCATCCCCCAAAGCTAACTAAATCACTGGAATCTCATCCGAACCCTATAACTCACAAGTCAATGCCCGGTTGACTTTTCCAACTTAAGTCTTCTATAAAGAAACTAAGTGTCTCATTTCTTATCAATAGCCAATCCAATTCAACTCTCACACACCACATACCAATAACGAAACATGAAGAAGCATAATGGGAAAACAGAGCGGTAACTCATGAGACGACGGGTCGGGTCGTCACAAAAGAAACTAAAAAGCAGCCTTGTTATTACACATTGTAAGTACCACCAATTCTCACCTCTCCTTGAGAATTGGAGGGTTTAATTACACCCCTCCAATTGCACCCAATTCCGTGTTGACCAAATAATTACTTGGCCAAACAAATATGCCAAATTGTATAATTACACCCAATTACATCCAAATTTATTTTCAAAGTGGCTTTCCAAACAAGCTCTTAATGTTTATGGGCAACTATTTTGATAATTGAAAATCTTCTAGTTTTGATTTAGTAGTAATTGTTAAGAATCTATCAGAAAACGTGACGGAGATAATAAATAGTAGGATGTCCTACCCTAAAAAAATTATCTATGATTCTTTCTTTAACATGGAAAAAAGTAGGTGCAGCTTTTGTAAACGTGACAAACAGAACAAAGGGATAAAAAAATAATGCAAAAACATCATCTTCCTTGAAAGCTGAGATATTTCCAAATGATTGTTTGTTAAACCATAAACTTTTTTTGTTAATGACTTTTAAAATTAATCAACTGCTTTCTTTTCTTTGAAAAATATTTTACATCTGAAAAGTAGAATATAATGAATAAGTAAATCTAACGTTTACCAAATGTAAAGTTCCATCCAAACGGGAAATACCCAAGTAAAAAAGCTACCAACCTAATCTCCAAAATAAGTGAAGATGTATTTGTACACTAAATCACGTTTTTTCAAGTGAATCTAATCAATTTTATCATAACCAACTTCCACATTTATGCTCTTAACAACTAAATCTCCTGCTGACTAAACTACGTTACCCATTGTTATTCATAATTTCTCTATTTGTTTTAGTTTGCTATTGCCATATATATGGCTTTTTCATTTTTTGTCCGCGCAAAAAATTATTTATATTTTTTAGCGAAAAAAGTATATAAAATATAATTTTTGTGTATAATATACAACAGTATATATTTACAAAAAGTATACGTTCTTTCGGCTATTATTATGAGAGCGAGTATACCATATCTCGTTAGAGGCCAAGCCCAACTGTTAATAGCCGAGAAGGTATTGCCTCGCTTGTGAAAAATGGTTTAAGAACAACGTCGTTAGTAATACTCCCTTTGTTTCAGAAAAAAAAAAAAAAAACAAAATTATAGAGAGAAAAAATCCGCCCTGCTTGTGACATTTTCTAATACCATGTAAAGTATTTAGATAAATCCTGAGAATTAAGTAGCTGACAAATTGTAGCTAAAAGTTTAAAGATCAAAATTTGAATTTCTGCCACTGTTCACAAGAGATAACAGAAAAGCCAATTGAATATTATGTTGGATTTCTTTGCATTCCTTCTTGGAACCTGCCTCTTCTTCCTCGGGTTTTTGCAAACCTCACAACTTTGGGAGAACACATATACTCCATATCTGTATTGGGTTGTGTCGTATAGTACCAAACTTTACAGAGCAGAGTTATTCACCGCTTCTTCTAAGTGTTATCCATCTCTCATCCTCCCATCTCCAGTTGGGTACTCCTGAATTCAACCCCAATTCTCTTATCCTTTTCAGAGCAGAGTCCATTGAGCTAACTGTTTCTATTGAATAAAAATCCACGGTTTCTGTCTGCTCTGCGGATTTCCAAATGTCTTGATCAAGAATGCTCGTTGGGGAACTTGTCACAAAATCTTGATTCGAATTGTATGTTTCCTTAAGAAATGGATGTTTGAGAAGTTGTTTAGCCGTCCATCTTTCTCTTGGATCTCTTCTCAAGCATTTGCTTAAGAAATCCTTTGCTTGTAAAGACAGAAACTTTGGAATTTCTGGGGATTGGCCAGAAAATGCAATTTTGTAAAGTAATGATGCTGAATTAGACACATTAGTCCAAGGTGATCCACCTGTGGCCATTTCAATAATTGTACATCCTAATCCCCATATATCAGCTGCAAATCCCTGTTCTTCCCCACGCGCCACCTCCGGTGCCATGTACATCGGCGTGCCGCCAATTGGCTGGGTGGAAGCAGCCGCCGCACCGCCGTCCCTCTCCGCCAAATCAACCCACCTAGCACAACCAAAGTCTGCAATTTTGGCACGTGTTTTACCTAACAAAATGTTCTGTCCCTTAATATCACAGTGTACTACGCCTCTTGAATGTAGATATTCCAATCCTTGCAGAATTTGCTTTGTGTAATAACCGATTAACGACTCGTTGATCTGACCACCCTGTTTCCGGATTTCATCAGTTATTGTACCGTCCGACATGTATTCCATCATAAGATTAAACATGAATTTGTCGTTCTCCTTTGTAACATCGTACCCCTTGTAGCTAACTATGTAAGGGGAGCTCAATTCGGATAAAATTTTCTGCTCCTTTTGCAAGAACTGTGACTTCGATAGCTCTACGGACTTGACAGCAAAAATCTCGTTGGACCAATGTGACTCGGCAACGGAGACGGCGGCAGAGGAGCCGTGGCCTATGGTTTGACCTCTAGTCCAATCCATTTTAGAAGAAGAAAATTGGTTACAGCAAACTAGCAAGTGTAAGAAGTTTCGAAAATGATTTCTGTTTATGGTTTTTGAGAAGCTGCAAGAAGGTATATATTACTTTATACGCATGTAATAAAGTGAATGTTCGAAAATTCAAATTGGTTGGTTAGACTTAAGTTGCCACTCTTTTTTTCTCTAATAATTATAAAAAAAATTGCTTTAACGGAATTTACAATGGACGAAATGGTTGTGGCAATTCGGCAGCTTGATTAGGCTGGAGGGTTACCATTACTTGGCCAATTGGGTTGCTGCCACGTCGCATGATTTTATATAAGGAACTGGCCAAGTGCATATCAATTTACCCTAAAAGAAAAGAAGTACATCTCAATTTAACGTGTTTAAATTTTCAATTTATATTTGATTGAAAGAAGTTAGATGGGGTAAATTGAATTAGGATCCTTTGTTTTGTATAGGATTTAATGAACTCTGAAGATTAAATTCAGGGGTTGAGGAAGGTGTTTGATGAGTATTTTTTCATGAGAGAGAGTTGAAAACCAACAACACATGCTGCTTAATTCTTGGGAATATTCCACATTTTGGTAGGCATTGAATTCAAGTGGAGTTTGAACTATTTCACTTGTTACATGTGTATCCACCAAATTTACTAAAATAAGTACTCAAAATTCTAAGAACTGGATAGTTATTTTAGTGCATGTGACCTATAGGTCAAGAGTTTAGTTACAAATATTTATATTAGGGTAGATCGTCTATATTATACTCTTTGAGGTGTGGTCTTTGTTGAGTTTTTGTCATTATTTGTTATTTATAACAAAAAAGTTGTGAATAGAAAATGGTGGGAAAAGAAATAGAGGAAAGTGAAATTTTGATTTAGTTCGCTTTATTAATGCACTTTGTTCCTCGTTGTTAGAACGAAAGAAAAACTTTGAGTATATATAGAGAAACTCATCTTTTAGCTTTTAAAGAGCTAAGAAGAAGGCAAGCCTCGCGTCGTCGTCATCGTCGTCGCTTGCTCGGCTCGGCTTCCGCTTCAGCTTTAGATTTGCAAAGATTGATTGATTAATCATTTTGGAAAAATACTTTTCAAATAAATAATTAAACTAATTAACGGAAATTCAGTCCCTAATAATCCATAACAGGCAACCTGGTCCGGTTTCACTCATTTCTTTTCCGAATTGTTTCAAATCCGTCTTAATTTTTTCGCAATATTTCCAACAGATATTGCTGTTGTGAAGCAGTGTCAAACCCTTTCCAACAGCTATGGCTTTTCTGAAAGGTTGCAAACCTGTCATGATCCAATTTTCAAACCCGATCGTGACGACGCCTCTCGTGAAGACAAAGCCAGGCAACTTACCCAAATCATCTCTTTAACAGTTATTAACCATAAATAAAAAGAAAATACAACTTAATGGCATCAAAAACCGTTAATTACAACACAACACAACACAACCCAACCGGGGTGTCAGAAGTCACGAGTATCTAAAGAAGTTGGAACACAACTACAGGGCCAATAATATACAAAATAAAATCTGAAATCAAAAGATAAAGTCTGGTGCCGTGAATACTGGCGATCACCTTGCTCAGCTACTATAGTAATACCTTCAATCTGCTAATAACCCGCTACCGGGTGAACAATACCAGCAATGACATGCGAGTTGCACAGAGTAAAGTGAGTATTCCAACTTAGTGAGCAATAAGAGTAAATAATAACTAAGCGGCAAGAAATCACGCAAGAGCACTCCATCATGCTATATAGGATAATACAACATTTTGAGAAAATAGTAAAACCGTGAAAATCCTTTAGAAAATATCTGACTCAGTTAAAAACGTCTTTTGAAAATATCATTTTCCAACAGTCAAGCAAATAAAAGCGATAATTAGGTAGTGCAAGTCAGCACATAAGTCAGCCCCTCGGGCACAGCACTCCACCAACAATTAACACCAGGGTATCTGGTAAACAGTGCAAGAAGTAGCATGGATGCCAATGATATGAGAGTGTTGAATGTCATGACACGTAGTACAAATAAGAACCAATGCATAAAAGCAATGCAATGGATATGATCGGTACACTCGGGTACCCGCTGCGGCGTGCAGTCTGAGCCAACCATATGTTTATCGTCGATGGCGATCATTGGGGGTGTACAGACTCAGGATATCATTTACAAGTATTACTCACCTCGAACCGGTATAATCTCTAGCTCTCGATGCCTTTGCCCTACAAACCAGCCTCCACGCGCGTCAAATCTCAAGTCGTTCCCCCTGAATCCCTCTTTAATCTCCACTAAGAAGCTCTCAAAATGATCAACCATTGAGGAAAAAAGCCCCAAAATCACAGATATAAACTCACTGCCCAGAATTTTTGGAAGTACTGTTCACACGTGCATCACTGTTCACGCGCGCGGTTACTGTTCACACGCTTTAAAAAAACCAGCAACTGCCAAATAAATTGTAGCATTTTTTGTTTCACTAAAATAGCTCTAACTCTGTCATACGAACTCGATATTGGATGATTCTTGTTCTTATGACTCACTAATAATAACACGAACACAACCCTTTAATCGAAACTCAATTCGGAGCTTATTTGCCCAGTTCAATGCCCATTTAGCTTGTTAAACAATTAACTCATGTTTCGTGTCAATAACCTAATCGCGACTTGATAAAATTAGACCATAATTTCGAAATCAGTCCTATAATTCATTATCAAAATTTTGGAAGTCTCGAAATCAAATTTGGATCTCTAAAACTAAAAATAAACCTTTAGATCATTATAGGTTATGCTCAAAACGGCAAAAATCTTTCAAAAACTCTTCCAAAACTTATCCGAGCCTCATGGGACCCCAACCAAACATGCCAACATAGTTCATAACATTATTCAAACCTGTTCCAATCATCAAAGCACCTAAAAACATCAAATTACCCAAAACTCATCGAATTCAAGCCTAATTTCTAAAAATATACGAAATAACTTTCGATAAAAAACCCAACCAAACCACGTCCGAATGACCTCAAATTTTGCAGAAATATTCCAAATCACCTAACGAAGCTACGACAACTCTCGGAATTCCATTCTGACTCTCAGATCAAAATCTCACCTATAAATCGAAATTCACCAAAATACTAACTTCGCCAATTTAAGCCTAATTCTACATCGGACCTCCAAAATCACTTCCGGTCACAAATCACCCTTGAAGCTAACCGAATCATCAGAATTCAAATCCGAGACCTCTAACATAATAGTCAACATCCGGTAGTCTTTTCCAACTTAACACTTCTTTAAAGAGACTAAGTGTCACATTTCTTATCAAAACCAATCCAAATCAACTCTAACACACCACATACTGATAATGAAATATGAAGAAGCATAAAATGGGAGAAATGGAGCGGTAACTCATGAGACGACGGGTCGGGTCATCACATCCTCCCCTACTTAAACAAACACTCATCCGCAAGCGTACCCAGAGCTGCTCTAGAGGCCATCCAATAGCTGAATAACTTTACCATGCATTTGCCTAGGGTGATCCCATGTCACCCTATCTTATATAGGTCATATAACACATTTTAACCGAAATTACCGAATCCAGTCTAGCCCATAAATCGTAGATCTACCTTTTCACTTTTGAAACCATCAATACAATCAAACCCTTACACCTATACTTTGAATAGTCTCAAACCACCTATAATAACCCATAGCTGCAACCTCAGGTGAAATCATATGATATACCACATAATCCAAGCACTAGAAACTATAACTCCTATTCACAACAGTTGCCCAAAACAACCAAATACCGCTAGAAAATCCTTTATTAGCTAAAGTATTCCAACACTTCCATATACTGCCAACAATACATGAGACGTACAACAAACCATACCATTTATCGCATTAGTCACTCATGAAGCCACACCCTTTTTGACTAATACCCTAACAGATTTCCGAACCAAACCTCGATTTTATTCTTCTAACAAGCTGAAATCAAATATGTTCGTATTCATTAATGACCCCCAACTATCACCTCTAACCCATCACACCACTCTGGTGATATGACACCTTGATACTGGCCTAAGCCACCACTTGCATAATATACACACCAATAAGAAATGGTCTGAACATCCTCAAATTATGAAAAATGACTTAAACGAAAGAGCTGTACCTCAAGCTCATCAGTACCATCACAGCACAAGTCTGAGACCTCATCTCACATCGTAGAAATAGAACAACTGAATCTACCTCGAAGGGTCATAACTCTATGTAGCCCTGCTACAATGCGCGATCATATCGAAACACTGCTACACATGAAACACCTCAAGTTACTATGATCAAAAATTGACAGCCACACACATTTTGATGTCTGGAACCAAAGTAATTCATTACTTCCATGGTGAAATAAATAACATATGACTCGCAACCCGATAGGTCATAATTAATATCCATTTACCGATCAACACCCAATTACTCTTCCCGCTCGACTTCCTCTACGAATCCCCAATAGAACCGCACCACATGTTCCCATATCCAACATATCATAATGTCCACAGCACAGAAAAGCAACTCATAGATCTCCCCAGATCACTAGCAAGTTAGACAACGATTGAATCAACCTACCCCTCAACAACATAATTCGGGGCCAACCAAGCTAACTCAAGCTAAACACGTAACCAATCAGCTTACCAACAAACTGATTACCAAGAAGCCTGAAGTTGCTCCATCCACTACTATAACTCCGAATGGAGCCGTACAATACGGTACACGTCACTAAATAAATACCGAAATCCACAATCTCACTCGGCGACATGTCTGGCCATAAGAACTGCATTTGAAAAAGTCCATCAATACCAGAACATAATCAATGGTAGAAACCTATGCACTGACATTCGCCACGAAGGCCCAATTAAGAAAAGCAATCCTTCCCAGTAGTCCGTTGGTCTTCGAAATACAAACCACTCTGCTAGAACATAATCTGATGCACCTCGCCACACAACTTGTGGCTTTTTCCGACATAGCCCATAGCACAATAGTCTAGAATAACCCAACACTGAGACAACCAGTTTACACCCCAATATCATATCAAAAATCTAATATACCAATTAAAGAAAGATCCACTCGGGCCTCCAAATCCCAATTGCCGCTAACGGTACTAATACACACGATCCACAACCACTACATCGTCTGTACCTGAGAACTCCCAGTCTCCTACTCCATATAGCACATGAATCACTGTACCTGATCCCAAATTCCGCAATATGAATATATATTACACCTCAAGTACACTATCATTCCCCGAAAGATATTCTAAAATTCCTCTATGCCATCAAACAAACTCTGACATCGGAAGCCGATCTAGCAAAAAAGTATCGCAATACTAGCATAGTATCATCAGTCTAATCATATTACCCCTTTCCGAGACATTTACTCTCATCAAATCACTTCCATTTAGTAATACCATTTCCTTGATTACCCGAGGCTACCCGTTGCCTAAGAATTGTATGAACTTCTTATCAGAACGGAATTGTAATTCATCTAGTCCAGAACTCCAACTCTCATTTGGAGGAAAATCATTACACATACCATGCTTTGCATGCCCATAAAAAGACATATACATCTCCAACCATGGTAAACCCAACAAGGACTCTCTCCCAACTACATTTGCACAAAATGAATTGCCAGGACTGAATCCTTCTACCCAAACCAAGCTAAGCAAGCTGTCACAACTCAAGAGCTTTGCAGCATGATACCTGTAAGGGATCATTAACTCGAACACATAAAAGGAAATTAATCATATCCTTATCATACCAATTCGGTCCACTAACAAGCTACTTTGTTTATCTATATTTCCTTCTGATTCATTTTCAGCTAGATATCTCTTTATCGCTGTAGCATCACAAAGCCTCAACCCAGGCTTACCACACGATACTCGAACATAAGACTACACCGTCTAAGATCCATAGACCACAGAATATGCTCTCAACTATTCCTAGAAATACCACTTCCTAGAATACTTTACTCTAAATAATTTCCTGTGAATCTGAATTTGTTACCTTTACTTTCCAAATACCAACACACAGAACCCCATAGTCAACATAAAAATACCACAAGCCTTGACCCTTTTCAAATGAAAACATAGTCTCTAACCACATACACAACCTTAAGACACCTGATTATTACATGTAGAATCTTGAACACAATAAAACCATTCTCGAGAGTCATTTACTTCATATTCAAACTACAATTTACCTGATCAAACAGACATAACCATCCATGCCTCATTAGAACTCTGACACCGTAGGATATGATCTCATTCCAATACAAACAAACATCTTCCTTCTCTATACACGAAGCATTCTTTATCAACGACAGCTTAAGTCATCCTATTATTTTCACACATCTACAAAGCACCATATAACCTTTGTCAAAATTTTGCTTTACTCGTGCCATCTTCGGCTCAATTTCTGCAACCAGAACTGATCTGCCAGCATATCTCAAAACGGAACCAACATAGCACATAACCGTGCAATTAGCTAATCAACAGCAACCTCCCTAACTTGGCTTGAAGCCATATATCAGGACACACTCAACAACCCCTAATACTTTTACTCTAATAATGACGCAATATTATAGTAAGATTAAACTCAAATCATCTACTAGTTTGTGAAAACACAGATCATCTAGTACTGTAATCCTCTGCAAACCTCGCATTCATTCCCACCTCAGTTGAGTCTACTCTCTTAAGAGACACAAATTCTCAAATTTCAACACGTACCCTTCAATTACACATGAGATCTTCTAACATACGCATAGGATCATACCATTTAAGAATACTCCGCAGGAGATAACCCAACCGCTTCACCTCAATTTAGTACTTCAACATACCTTTCACCATCATATACGTTACATAGCCAATTTAGTCTTCTGGAGTCTGAACTCATACCGCCACATGTATTGCACTTTACTTTCCAACTAGGAGACACAAAAATATTCTTCACGCGTCCAATATCGGGCTACATATAAAAAAAAAGGAAATGAATCACTTACCAGTTCATCTATTATCCAACAGACTTCTTCATCACTACCAAGTCATATAATTACATATTGCAGTACTAACATACTCATCACATCAATACCAAATCACCATTCCGGCTAATAGGGACAATACCGAACATATAAGTTCAAAACACTTGCTCACACAATCAGCACCTTGGTGCTCAGGCCATAGGCAAAGATCCAGCTTCAAGTCCTCCAGACTGGCACAATATCAAACTCACGGAGATTACCTCTCGCCCCTTGATCGGGGAATCACAAACTATCAAGGCACATCTGATACTGAGTGCTAATATGCGCATGCAAACGCGTGGAAGGAATTTCAAGAGTTATATCTCAAGCTTAATCAAGTACAGACAATATGAATTCAAGAATGTGAAGTTTTCCTAAAGTTTCTACAGCCTCTCGAGGAGAAATACAAGTGTCCCCATACCACTCCGCGAGACTCTACTAAACCTGCTCATGATTCATGAGACCTTGTAACTTAGGCTCCAATACCAACTTGTCACGACCCAATATCCAAACCAGGATGTGATGGTGCCTCTCGTGAAGACAAGGCCAGCCAACTAACCCAAATCGTCTCTTTAATATTTATTAAACATAAATGAATAGAAAATACAATTTAATCGCATTAAAAACTATTAATTACAACCCAACATAACCCGACCAGGGTGTCACAAGTCACGAGAATCTAAAGAAGTCGGAACACAACTACAGGGCCAATAATATACAAAATAAAATCTGAAATAAAAAGATGATTATCTGGTGCGGTGAACGCTGGCGATCACCTTGCTCAACTACAATAGTAATACCTTCAATCCGCTAATTACCCGCTACCGGGTGAAAAATACCTGCAATTGTATGCGAGGTGCGGGGAGTAAAGTGATTACTCTAACTCAGTGAGCAAGAAGAGTAAATAATAACTGAGCGGTAAGAAATCATGTAAGAGTACTTCATCATGCTATATAGGGCATTACAACATTTTGAGAAACAGTAAAACCGTGAAAATCCTTTAGAAAATATCTGGCTTAGTTAAAAAACTCTTTTGAAAAGATCATTTTCCAACAGTCAAGCAAATGAATGCGATAACTAGGTAGTGCAAGTCGGCACATAAGTTAGCCCCTCGGGCATAGCATTCCACCAACAATTAACACTAGGGTATCTGGTAAACAGTGTAAGAAATAGCATGGATGCCAATGATATGAGAGTGCTGAATTTCATGACACATATGCAATACAACCAATGCATGAATGCAATGCAATGTATATGACCGGTACACTCAGGTACCCACTGCGACGTGAAGTCCGAGCCAACCATATGTTTATCATCGATGGCGGTCACTAGGGGTGTGTACAGACTCCGGAGGGGCTCCTACATCCCAAACACAATAATCAAGCCATATTGTGGCATCAAACAGGACCTCAGACTCAATATCAATACAATACCGTTGCAGCGTGCAGCCCGAACCAACCATATATCCAGAAATCACTATAGCACTGCTGTAGTGCGCAGCCCGATTCATGCTCAGTCCAGAAATGCACATAAACCACTTGGGCAATATTAAAATAACAGTTTTCACCTCAAAATGTCAATAAAATATTATTTACGTTTCTCAAATCTTAGAAAAATGGCTTTGATTGAAATTCAGTATAAAAATCCTGGACCGAGATCAAATGATATGCAAAATAATGTGAAAGTAGTGATATCAATCCTTGAAGGATTCACATAGTTGGCACGAAGCCCAAACATGGCAATCTGCCCAAATTATGATGATAACAAGTGGGTCCAGTCAAATACGCAGTAAAAATCAACAACTGGGACAGACCAAGTCACAATCCCCAATGATGCTCTACCCCGCGCTCATGTACGATGTGCAAGTCACCTCAATAAAGCACTATGGTATGCAAATCCGGGGTTTCAAACCCTACAAGTATTACTCACCTCGAACCGGTAGAATCTCTATCTCTCGACGCCTTTGCTCCTCAAACCAGCTTCCACGCGCATCAAATCTCAAGTTGTTCCCCCTTGAATCCTTCTTTAATCTCCACCAAAAAGCTCTCATAATGATCAACCATGGAGGAAAAAATGACCCAAAATCGAATTTTTTGGAAGTACTGTTCATACGTGCGATATTGTTCACGCGCACGATTACTGTTCACGCGCTTTAAAAAAACCAGCAACTGCAGTAGTTTTCATTCGCTAAAATGGCTCTAACTCCGTCATATGAACTCAGAATTAGATGATTCTTGTTCTTATGAGTCACAAATAATAATACGAACACAACCCTTAAATCGAACTCAATTCAGAACTTATTTGCTAGTTTAATACCCTTTTCGCTCAATAAACAATTAACTCATGTTTCATGCCAAAAACCCAATCGAGACTTGATGAAATTAGATCAGAATTTCCAGATCAGTCCTATAATCCATTATCAAAATTCTGGAAGTCTCGAAATCAAATTTGGATCTCTAAAACTAAAAATGAACCTTTAGATCATTACATGCTTATGCTAAAAACGACAAAAATCTTCCAAAAAATCTTCCAAAACTTATCTGAGCCTCATGGGACCCCGACCAAATATGTCAACATAGTTCGTAACATTATTTAAACCCGTTCCAATCATCAAATTACCCAAAAATCATCGAATTTAAGCTTAATTTTCTAAAAACTTCTGAAATACACTTTCGATAAAAAAACACGACAAAACCACGTCTGAATGACCTCAAATTTTGCTTACATATTCCAAATCACCTAACAAAGCTATAACAATTCTCGGAATTCCATTCTGACTCTCGGGTCAAAATATCACCTATCAATTGGAATTCGCCAAAATACTAACTTCGCCAATTCAAGCCTAATTCTACACCAGACCTCCAAAATCTCTTCCGGTCACACTCCTATGTCAAAAATCACCCCCCGAAGCTAACCAAATCATCAGAATTCGAATCCGAGCCCTCTAATACAATAGTCAACATCCAGTTGATTTTTCCAACTTAACCCTTCCTTAGAGAGACTAAGTGTCTTATTTCTTATCAAAACCAATCCAAATCAACTCTAACGCACCACATACTGGTAAGGAAACACGAAGAAGCATAAAATGGGAGAAACAGAGTGGTAACTCATGATACGACAGGTCATGTCATCACAAAACCTTTTTAGAAACAATACCAAATTGGCTATAAATATTCCTTCAAATCTCAGAATATTAACTTATAAAATATTCTGATCTTCTTCTTCTTCTTATACACATAAATATTTCGGTGTGTTTTACAGCCTTCGCGTGGTTCATTGATCATCAACGTTTTAGGTACAAACACTCTGATGAGTTAAATCGTTCTATCTTGGGAGGATATATTTCACAACCTCGGGTACTTGAGGGGAATAATTTTCTTAAGGACACATTGTATATTTAGTGGGCTTGACTTATTCCTATACATTTTCCATAATTTATTTTGAAGTTACTATACTTTTTTTCAAAATTTATTTTGACATTCTAGTTCTACTAACTTTCTCTTTTTCAGAAGTTTATTGTTTAATTAATTTATAGAAATACAGTTTCAATAAAAATCTTGAGGAAATTGTTTATTATATTATTTATTCTATTTTTGGAGATTAAAACCTTTGTGGTTTTTTACTCCTTCTGAATTTTACTATTTTGATTTGAAGATATAAAAATTCATCAAACTATTGAAATTCAGAAAATGATTTGAAGAACATAGAAACTTCATCGTTTTTCGTGTAATAATATATAAAAACTTCTATTTTTATGTACTGCTTAATGGTTACAATGTTGTTTACTATTCTAATTTTTGTCGTTAGTTGAACTCTTCTATTGTTGACAGTGAGAAATGGCAATTAATAATGGAAATTCTTCGGTGACTATTGTTGCAACGATGATAGCCTCATCAATTCACATTGTTGTTCCTTTGGCCGAGAAGCCGGAAAAATTTTATGGAGCGAACTTCAAAGGATGGCAGCAAAGGGTGTTCTTCTGGCTTACCATACTTGGTATGCGTATATTTACTAGTGAAGAGCCTCTTGTACCTGCTACGTACATGCCAGATAATGAGAAGTTCATAATAGTTATGGCGTGGAAGCAGGCAGATTTTCTTTGCAAAGTCTATATCTTAAGCTCTTAGAAGATGACTTGTACAATGTGTACAGTCCAATGAATACTTCGAAAACATTATGGGACACACTTGAGAAGAAGCACAAGACTGAAGAAGCATGCTTGAAGAAGTTTGTGATTGCCAGGTTTCTAGACAATAAAATGATAGAAAACAAAGCTGTGTGAACCCAAGTTCAGGAGAATCAACTTATTTTTCACGACCTTATTGTTGAATGTATGGTCTTGAATGAAGAATTTCAAGTGTTTGCAATGATTGAAAAATTGCCTCCCTCATGGAGAAATTTCAACAATTATCTTAAGCGCACAAAAATGAAGTTGGAAGATCTTGTGATACATCTAAAGATTTGGGAAGAAAACAAAATAGCCAAGAAGAAGTCTCGTGAAAATTTAACGATCATGAGAACTAATATCGTTGAGGAGACTGCTCCAAAAAGTAAGAATAGGAAGAGGTCTTCTGGATAGACTAAGGAGCATAACAAATATAAATTCAAGGGCAACTGTTAAATTTGTGGAAAAGTTGGTCACAAAAGCTCCGATTGTCATCTCCCAAAAAAGGATAAGAAGAGGGGACAAGTCAATATAGCGGAGAAGAATGATGACATTGATGATCTTTGTGCATTGCTTTCGGAATGCGACCTAGTTGGAAATTTGAAGGAGTAGTGGATTGACTCTGGAGCCAGACGACATGTTTGTGCTATCAAAGAAGCATTTGCGACTTACTAGTCCCGATGAAGAGATTTCCATGGGAAATAATGCAATAATCAAGATTGAAAGTTATGGGAAGATATTATTGAAGATGACTTTTGGCAAGGTGTTAATGCTCAATAACGTTCTTCATGTTCCTACTATTAGGAAGAATTTAGTTTCTACTTTTTTACTTGTAAAGAATGGATTCAAATGTGTATTTATTTCTGATAAAGTTATTGTAAGTAGGAATGAAATGTATGTTGGAAAAAGCTACCTCGGACCTTTTAAAACTCAATGTAATCGTTGTTGCCAATATGAATAAAGTTTCAACTTTTTCTTATTTATTGGAGTCAAAAGATTTATGGCATATTTGTTTAGGACATGTAAATTATAAAACCTTGCTGAAGTTATTAATTTAGAAGTATTTCCTAAATTTGAGTGTAATAAATCGAAATATCAAATATGTGTTGAATTTGTGTATGTAAACATCTTTATAAGTCTGTTGAAAGGAATTCAAATCCTTTAGACTTAATTCATACTGATATTTGTGATATGAAGTCGACACCATCTCGAGGTGGTAAAAATATTTTATTACTTTTATTGACAATTGCACTCAATATTTTTATGTTTATTCTTAATAGAATGAAGTAATTGAATTATTTAAGCAATACAAGAATAACAACAACAATAACTACCCAGTATAGTCCCACAAGGTGAGGTCTAGGGAGGGTAATATGTAGACAGGTCTTACCCCTACCCGAAAGGGCAGAGAGGCTACTTCCAATCGACCATCGGCTTAGGGAAGGAAAGGGAAAACAACAACAAAAACAAAAGAGCATTAGTAACTCCAGCAGAAATTGCGTAAATAGTTATCTAAACATAAGAACCATAAATAAAATGACATGCAATAATATCAAACGGTAACTACCATAAATAACTACCATAAGGGGGATAAAATCCAATGCAAAAATCATCTATGGATCGCCCTGTCAAGCCTTACCCAGCCCCTGTAGAGGGGTACGAAAAATTCTAGGAGCCACTATCCTACAATCCTAATACTAGACCTGCAGACTTTTCTATCAAGAGCCATGAAATCCGAATTCTAGCCATGTCATGCCTGACCACCTCTCCCCAATACTTCTTAAGAAATACAAGAATGAAGTAGAGAATCAATTGAATAAAAATATCAAAATGATTGGAAGTGATAGAGGTGGAGAATATAATTTTTCATTTTTGCAGAAATATGTTCGGAATATGAAATTATCCATCAAACTACTACACCTTATACACCTCAATCCAATAGAATGGTGGAAAGAAAAAATCGGACATTAAAAGAAATAATGAGTTCTTTATTAATAAGTTCCGGATTACCGCAGAGTTTGTGGGAGGAAGCTATCCTTACAGCTAATCGAATACTCAACATAGTACCCCACAAGAAAACACAATCTATTCCATATGAAAAATGGAAAGGAAAAAAAAACAACTTGAAATATTTCAAAGCGTGGGGGTGTCTAGAAAAGGTACAAGTTCCTTTACCTAAAAGAGTTAAAATTGGGCCAAAATTAGTAAAAATAGTAGATTGCGTTTTCATTGGATATGCTACAAATAATAAAGTATGTTGATTTTTGGTTCATAAATCCGATAATCCCGAGATTCATGTTAATATGATAATAGAATCAGATAATGTTGAAGTCTTTGAAAGACTTAAACGACCTCATGAAGAACCAAAGGAAAATACTCCAAGTATAGAAGATCCAAGGCGTAGTAAACGTCAAAGAATATCTTCTTCATTTGGACCAGATTTTGTGACATTTTTGCTTGAAAATGAGCCTCAAACTTTAAGGCAGCTATGTCATCTTCTGATTCAGTGTTTCAGAAAAAGATAGTCAACAGTGAGCTTCAATCAATTTTGGATAACCATACATGAAAATTGGTTGATCTTCCTCCGGGAAATAAGCCTTTAGGTTCGAAATGGATCTTTAAAAGGAAAATAAAAGATGATGGAACTATTGACAAATATAAGGCAAGACTTGTTGTCAAAAGTTATAGTAAAAAAGTAAGCATTAGTTACTTTGACACTTACTCTCCAGTGACAAGGCTAATATCTCTTAGGGTGTTAGTAGAACTAGCGGTCGTGTATGATCTTGAAAACCATCAAATGGATATTAAAACAACTTACTTAAATGGAGAATTGGATGAAGAGATTTACATGGAACAACATGAGGGTTTTGTGGTTCATAGTAAAGAAAAAAATGGTACAAACTTGTTAAGTTGTCTTATGGACTTAAACAAGCACCCATACAACGGAATGCAAGATTTGACCAAACAATATTGACAAATGGATTTAAAATCAGCGAGTGTGATAAATGTGTATACACTAAAAACACCCCAGGTCATGAAGTCATTGTTTGTTTATATATTGATTACATGTTGATACTAAGCAAAAGTATGACAGATATAAATGCTACAAACGCATGTTGGCTAGAAAATTCGACATAAAAGACTTAGGAGTTGCTGATGTGATCTTAGGAATTAGAATTCACAAGACTCCACAAGGTCTAGCATTATCATTGTCTCACTACATTGAAAAGGTACTTGACAAGTACAAGTATTTGGATTTCAAAATTTCCAATACTCTAATTGACGTGGGTTATGCACTTCAAAAGAATGAAGGTGAATGTGACTCACAACTGGATTATGCAAGATTATTAGGAAGTTTGATGTATATTTTGAATTGTACACGACTATATATAGTATGTGCTATTAGGAAACTGAGTCGGTTTACAAGTAATCCCAATCAAATACATTGAATGGCAATGAAACGAGTTTTGGGAAAACATACCTAAAATTATGCTTTGCATTATAACAAATATCCTCTCGTGATCGAGGGATATAGTGATGCAAATTGGATGGCTAGATCATTTGAAGTTAAATCCACGAGTGGATATGTTTTCATAATTGGGGGTGGAGTAGTGTCTTGGAGATCATCCAAACAAAGGTGCATTGCCCGTCCTACAATGGAATCTAAATTCATAGCTTTAGATAATGCCGGTGAAAAAGCTGAATGGCTTCGGGATATCTTGGAAGATATTTTATTTTGGCCCAAACCTTTGGCACCTATTTGTATACATTATGATAGTCAAGCGGCAATAGGTAGGGCATGAAGCGTTATGTATAACGGAAAATCTTGTCATATTCAATGGAGACACAATACCTCTAGAGTTACTCTCTAGTGGTGTTATCACAATTGACTACGTAAAGTCAAGAGATAACGTGTTTAATCCACTTACAAATGGCCTATCTAGAGAGGTAGTTGAATGATCAACAACGAGAATAAGGTTAAAGGTCTAGGACAAGTCATCATGGTGGTAACTCTACCTAGCAGACTGGAGATCCCACGAGCTAGGTTCAAAGAGATAAAAGAAGTTATGAATAACGGTTCAACATTGTCAAATAATTCAACCCATTCTTGTGATGAAGTAAATGTTCAAAAATAAGGTAAAGCATTCAGGTTTTTTCATTGGTCAATAAAGTGTAAAGCTTTTAATGATTTGCTAAGTCTGATAGGATATGACCAGATAATGTGTCTTTAGGATTAAACCTTTAGGAATCGCCTATGTGAATGTGAAGTGGAATTCGCTTCAAGGGGTATAAAAGTAAAGGCCCATTCTCTAAGCACTCACGAAACTAGGCAGTGTTCATGGCTGAAACAAACACAACCGTGAGAACCATAGATGGTTAAGGATAAATTATATGACTTATGTTGTCTAGGTATACAACAAAGTTCAACGGTTCAGAGTTATCAAATCTACCGATTGATGGAGTATAACTGGTATAAGTTCACTACAAAAAAACAAAAGGAAAACTACTTATCCAGGATGCAATTAATTCTAGCATGTAAACTACACACATGTACGTACATTCCTTTAAGTTTATAGCAATTCCTCATTCATGTGAGGGATTGTTGGATTTTTGTTACTATTTGTTATTTATAACAAAAGAGGTATGAATGGAAAATAGTGGAAAAAGATATGGTGGAAAGTGAAAATTTTAAATTAATTCACTTTAGTAATACACTTTGTCCCTTATTAGTAGAAAGAAAGAAAATCTTTATGTATATATAGAGAAGCTCATCTTTTAGGTTTTAAAGAGCTAAGAAGAAGGTAAGCCTCGCACCGCCGTCATTGTCGCTTGCTCGGCTTCAGCTTATTCATATTTGGTCAATTGATATGATTGATTGATAAATATTTGGACAAAATTTATTTTCTTTTTCATTATTTAACATTTTATTTTCTAAATATTTTTCAAATTGGAAGATTGCTATCGTGGAATTATATCGCTACCAACAGCTGAAACGTTTCATTCAATAGCTGAAGAGATACATTATCATTGAACATGCACCTTTGCACCTATTGGGACACAGCCTTGCTGGCTATAGATAGTGAGGCTTAGCCTCATTTTCCACCACCGAAAAATCTAAAATTACTCCCCTCAAACTTCTGCATTATGCATTCTCTCAGCCAAAACGTAAGCATTTTGTGTGATTTGCCTTTTTTTAAGAACGGAAAATACAAGAAGTGGAAAATTAAACTATGCTTCCAGGATTATGATTATTTTTATAATCTTGAAAATATTTAATCCTTGAAAGTGTCATGATCGGGAATTCCCATCCACGGAGACTGTGGTGGCGCCTAATATTTTACTTGCTAGGCAAGCCAATGTTAGAATAGTTTTAATCCATTTTTAATTAAATCAAATTAACTTATGCCAATCAAACAGAAATAGAAAAGAAATAAAGTGCGAAAAGTCATTATAATCGAAATATCAAAATACAACCTAAGATTTGGTGTCCCAAGTGCACGAGATACTAGAATAATACAGATAATGGTCTGAATGAAAATAGAATCGTGTTAAAAGAATACACAACTAAGATAAGGTAGAAGGGAACTTTAGGGCTCCGAATGTCGAGCAACTGTACTTCAAGTCTCCGCCCAATAGTCCACCCGAGCAATCTACTGACCGTCACTGGGACAGACTCCAAAATTTGCACAAGAAAGATATAGTGTAGTATGAGTACAATCGACCCTATGTACTCTATAAGTGTCGAGCTTAACCTCGATGAAGTAGTGATGAGGCTAAGGCGGATCACTTACAATAATTTGTATGCAGTATAACAATAGTGGCAGGAAAGGAAAATATAGGAAAATTGTCACGACCCAGACCTCGATCATGATGGCTCCCAACACATTGCTAGGCAAGCCCAACCATTTCTCAATAACCAATGCAATTATTAATTCAAAAATATTCCACTTAAAGTCAATTATCCTGTTTTTATAATAACAACAATAATGTGGAATTCAAAACAACCGAAAGACAACTCTGGTGTCACAAGTATGAGCCTCTAAACATGAGAGTAATACTCTATACAACTAAGTCTAACCATTAAATAAAAGATAGATAATAGAAGGAGATATCGGGTCCTGCAGACGCTAGCAACTACCTCGATGTCTCCACAAAAGCTAAAGCGACAGTAGTCTAGCTCAACTGCCCTCCTGAATCCCTGTATCTGCACAAAAGTTGCAGTGAGTAGAGTGAGTAGTAGCAATAAATAATAACTGAAAATAAGAAAACATGTAAGAACACTAAAAAGTTCTAAGGGCAGCAGTACAGGTAATAAAATATCTAAGGTGGAAAGTCCGATTTTAGTCTACTACAGTCCACACTGATCCAACACTGCTGCGGCGCGCAGCCCGATCCGTACTACTACTGTTGCGACGTGCCGCCCGATCCAATATAGTATATATATAATGCTGCAGCGTGCAGTCCGATCCAATATATTAGATAAAATGCTGCGGCGTGCAGCCCGATCCAATAATATATATAACTGCGCTCATTAGGGGTGTGTGCAAACTCCGAAGGGGCTCCTTCAGCCCAAACGCTATAATACTGCAGTGTGCAGTTTGATCCACATATATCTCACTACGGCATGTAGTCCGATTCACATATATATTACTGTGGCGTGCAGTCCAATCTATATATATATACATATATATATATATATATATATATATATATATATATATATATATATATATATATATATATATATATATATATATATATATATATACGCGTGCAGTCTGATCCGATACATGTATATGTATATACCGCTGTGGTGTGCAACCCGATCCGGTATATATATCCATACTTCACCCTGGGTCCTCAACCCCTCTCAGTCAATATAAACTTGGCCTCTCGGGCCCACTCAGCTAGAACAGGGTATTCAACCCTAGGTATTCTCACTTAGAGTACATTTCTAGTACGGGTTCATGTTATGCTATACAGCTAAGAGTACGACAGAGAGAATGTGCTCAACAGGTATAGCGGTCATTTAGCTCCACAGGCTTCCCTAAGGTTATACAGATCGGCATAAGGCCCCAAACATGGCAACTATCCCAAATATACGGATATAAGCTAAGTCTCAATCAATTAGTTCAGTAAACCAACAGTCGGGATGGACTAAGTCTGAATCCCCAGTCACAGTATCAGCACTCTCATCACACGGCGCGTGTTTCATCTCAACATAGTACTGTATAGTGCAAATACGGGGTTTCAAACCCTCAGTATATCATTCATGACTACCACTCACCTCGAACCGGTCAAAGTCCTAGCGCCTTGCACTTTCCTCACAAATCAACCTCCTCGGGTGCCAAATCTTATCAAAACCAATAAGAATACATCAAAATAGACTAATGAATCATAACCCAATCAAAAGGGCTCAAAAAAACACCCAAAAATACGAAGTTGCCAAAACCCGAGCCAGGGCCCGCTTATTGAAAAATTACGAAATTCACATTTTCAAAATCCTCGTCTTGCCATGAGTCCGTGCATATAAAATTTATCAAAATCGGACTTCAAATGAGACGCCAAATCATGATTTTATATAGCAAAAATCCAAGCCCTAACTTCCTCAATTTATACCCAAATTCAGAGAATTAACGGAAGATTCTTCGATAAAATGAGGTGTTAGGACCACGAGACTTACCTCCAATTACTTCCCGATGAAATCCTCTTCAAATTCTATCAATTAGCTCTCAAGGTGCTCAAAAATGGAGGAAAAACATGAAGGTTCGCGACTGAAATGATATTAAAAACCCTTCCGACACCCAGTTATTACTCTACGCCATCGCAACCCTGCTATTGCGATCGCATAGCACAAATTTAACACCTCCAAAATTTCTATTATGCGATCGCACACCTTCCCTTGCAATCGCATAGAACAATTCCTTGCCAGGGACCCCCGGCCCAATAACACTACGCTACCACACTCAACCATATGCGAACATGGAGAATAATTTCACAGACCTATGCGATCGCAACCCACATTACGCGATCGCATAGCACAAACTAAGACCCTTATTCCATCCTTCTATGCAATCGCAATAACACCTATGCGATCACATAGAGAAAACCTCTGCAACAAATACTAGCAACCATCAGACCTCCCAAAATTCAAGAATTGATCCATTTGGACCTCCAGATTCACCCCGAGGCCCTCGGGACCTTAACGAAAACCACCAACCTACTCCAAAACACGATACAGACTTGTTTCAATCATAGAAATATATCCTTAAACATAAAAAATCATCAAATTAAGGTGGATTCAAGTATAAGTTTCAACTAAAACTTGCGAAACCAACATCCAATAAAACAACCGACCAAATGATGTCCAAATGACCTGAAAATTTGCAGACATAACCAAAATTACCTAATGAAGCTACTTCAATTGTCAGAATTCTATTCCGACTCCAGGATAAATATCTCACCTAATGATTGGAATTCGCCAAAATTTCAACTTCGCCAATTCAAGCCTATTTCTACATCAGACCTCCGAATTCAATTCTGATCACTCTCCTAAGTCACAAATGATCTCCCGAAGATGACCAAACCATTAGAATTCGATTCCGAACCCCCTAATTCACAGGTCAACATCCGGTTGACTTTTCCAAACCATTCCTTTATCAAAGAGACTATTTTTCCCATTTCCTACCAAACTTGATCTGAATCGACTCAAATTCACCAAATACATATATTGAAACATGAACAAGCATATAACGGGAAAAACGGGAAAAACAGGGTGGTAACTCACATGGCGACGGATTGGGTCATCACATTCTCCCCAACTAAAACTAACGCTCTTGCTCGAGCAGTTAAGATATATACCTGGAGCCTAAAAAAAGTGGGGATATCTACTCCGCATCTCCTGCTCGGTCTCCCAAGTAGCCTTCTCCATGGTCCGACCTCTCCATTGCACCTTTACTGAAGCAATATCTTTGGACCTCAACTTCAGAACCTGTCGACCCAGAATAGCCGCAGGCTCCACATCATAAGATAAATCATCATTGAGCTAAATTGTACTGAAGTCCAACACATGAGACGGATCCCCGACATACTTCCGGAGCATAGACACATGAAATTCCGGATGCACGTTGGACAAGCTGGGTGGAAAAGCTAGCTCATATGCCACCTCTCCAATCCTTCTGAGTATCTCGAAAGGGCCAATGAACCTGGGACTCAGCTTCCCTTTCTTCCTGAACCGCATAACACCCTTCATGGGTAAAACCTTCAACAAGACCCTCCCGCCAACTATGAAAGACACATCTCGAACCTTCCGATCAGCATAACTCTTCTAGCACGATTGTGCTATGCGAAGCCTCTCCTGGATCAACTTCACTCTCTCCAAAGCATCCTGAACTAACTCAGTCCCTATCAATCTAGCCACGCCAGACTCAAACTATCCCAGAGGAGATCTACACGACCTACAATACAATGACTCATACTGGGCCATTTGAATAATCGACTGATAATTGTTGTCGTAGGCAAACATTGCAAGTGGAAAAAATTTATCCCATTAAATTCCAAAATCTATCACACAGGCACGCAACATATCCTGCAAGATCTGAATAGTGCGCTCAGACTGTCCGTCTGAGGATGAAATTATGTGCTCAACTCTACCTGTATACCTAGCTCCCGCTGAAATGCTCTGCAGAACTGAGAAAAGAACTGAGTACCTCTATCTGATATAGTAGACACTGGAACCCCATGTAATCTAACAATCTCCTGAATAAAGATCCCTGCTAACCGCTCTAATGAATAAATAGTACATACTGGAATAATGTGAGCGGATTTGGTCAGCCGGTCAACAATCACCCATACTGAATCAAACTTCCTTGATGTCCGAGGGAGACCACTCACGAAATCCATAGTAATCTCCTCCCATTTCCACTTAGGAATAACCATACACTAAAGAACACTGCACAGTCTCTGATGCTCATCTTTACCTGCTAACAGTTGAGATATCTGGCTACATGACTAAAAATATCCATCTTCATCTTCCTCCACCAGTAATGATGTCTCAAGTCTTGATACATCTTTGCGGCACCCGGATGAATGGAGTAGCACGAGCTGTGAGCCTCCTCTAATATCAACACTCAAAGGCCATCTATATTGGGCACACAGATCTGGCCCTGCATCCTCAGAACACCATCGCTATCAATAGACACATCTCTGGCATCATCGTGCGGAACTCTATCCTTAAGGACAAGCAATGTGGATCATCATACCGACGCTCTCTGATGCAATCATATAAAGAGGATCGAGAAACAACACAAGCCAACTCCCGACTCGGCTAAGAAATATCCAACCTCACTAACCGATTGGCCAACGCCTGAACATCACATGCAAAGGGCCTCTCCTCAACTGGAATATAAGCCAAGCTGCCCATAATAACCGCCTTTCGGCTAAAAGCATTGGCCACCACATTGGCCTTCCCCGGATGATAAATTAGGGTAATGTTATAATCCTTAAGAAACTCAAGCCACCTCCGCTGTCTCAAATTAAGATCTTTCTATTTGAACAGATGTTGAAGGCTATGATGATCAGTATACACCGCACAAGAACCACCATACAAGTAATGTCTTCAAATCTTCAAAGCGTGAACTATGGCTACTAACTCCAAATCGTGCATGGGGTAGTTCTTCTCATGGGGCTTTAACTTGAGAGAAACATAAGCAATAACCCTACCCTCCTACATCAACACACATCCAATGCCAACTCTCACAATACACAATATAAAAATCTGTAGCTGACGACAATATCAAAACTGGTGTCGTGGTCAATGCTGTCTTAAGCTTCTGAAAGCTCTCATCACACTCCTCGGATAACACAAATGGAGAACCCTTTTGAGTCAACTTAGTCAAGGGTGAAGCAATAAAACAAAAATCCCTGAACAAATCGGCGATAATATCCTGCCAATCCTAGGAAACTACGAATCTCAGTGGCTGAGGTCAGTCTAGGCCAACTCTGCACCGCATCTATCTTCTTTGGATCCATCTGTATCCCATTACTGGACACCACGTATCCCATAAAAGCCACAGACTCTAGCCAGAACTCACACTTGGAGAACTTGGCATAAAGCTTCTCCTCCTGCAACCTCTGTAATACAACTCTCAGATGCTGAGCATGCTCCTCCTGGCTATAAGAGTACACCAGGATGTCATCGATAAAAAAGATCATGAAGGAATCTAAATACGGCCTGAATATGTTGTTCATCAAATACATGAGCGCGGCAGGGGCATTGGTTAACCAGAGAGACATCACTAGAAACTCATAATGCCCATATCTCATCGTAAAGGTTGTCTTCATAATGTCAGAATCTCTAATCTTCAGCATGTCACAACCTGAACTAAGATCAATCTTCGAGAATACCCTCGCTCCCTGAAGCTGATCAAACAAATCATCAATGCGTGGTAGAGGATACTTGTTCTTCACTATTACTTTGTTCAGCTGCTTGTAACCAATACACATCCTCATTGCGCCATCCTTCTTCTTAAAAAAATAAGACCAGTGCACCCCACGGTGACACACTCGGTCGAATGAGCCCCTTATCTAGGAGTTCCTGAATCTTCACCTTCAATTCTTTCAACTCAGCTGGTGCCATACGATAAGGAGGAATAGAAATAGGCTGAGTGCCTGGCACCAAATCAATTCCAAAGTGAATATCTCTGTCCGGCGGCATGCCTGGCAGGTCTAAGGGAAACATATCAGGAAAATCCCTCACAATGGCAATAGAATTAATACTTGGAGTCTCAGCTCCAATGTCCCGCACAAATGCCAAATATGATAGACATCCCTTCCTAACCATCCATTGGGTCTTTAAGAAAGAAATTACCCTACTAGGTACATAACCAGTCATGCCTGACCACTCGTTCCTCAGAATACCTGGCATAGCCAATGTGACTATCTTGGCATGACAATCTAGAATAGCGTGGCATGAAGATAGCTAGTCCATGCCCAAAATAATATCAAAATCGATCTTGCTCAATAGCAGCAAGTCTACTCGGGTCTCTAGACCCCTAATAGTAACAATACAGGACCGATACACATGGTCCACAATAATGGTATCGCCCACCGGGGTAGATACATGCACGGGCAACACAAGACACCCTCAGGTCGTGCCCAAATAAGGAGCAAGATACATAGGAATAAGTGGAACCGGGATCGAATAAAACTAAGACATCTCTATGGCAAACTGAAATAATACCTGTAATAACAGCGTCTAAAGCAACCACATCTGAACGGCCCTGAAGAGTATAGAAATGAGCCTAACCACGTGATCAGCCTCCCCCTCGAGGGTGACCCCTGGCTCCCTGACCCTCATCCCTACTTAGGAGGGTGGGTGCTGAAGTAGATGGACCAGATGATGAGGGTTGTCCCTTCTGCTGAGATGGCCTGGATACAATGCGGAGACACTCTCTCCAAATATGCCCAAACTCCTACACTCAAAGCAACTCCCAGGTGCTAGGGGTTGGGACTGAAGGGAAACCCTC
Organism: Nicotiana noctiflora; assembly: GCA_032618575.1. NCBI lineage: Eukaryota > Viridiplantae > Streptophyta > Magnoliopsida > Solanales > Solanaceae > Nicotiana > Nicotiana noctiflora. The sequence goes on along the minus strand of JASVEL010008218.1, from coordinate 100,579 downwards.
ACTCCGGAGTGGCTAGCTGAAGAACTCGGCCGGGGTTGAACTCTGAACAAATGGAGCATGAGATGATTTTGCGCTAGAAGGGCACTAAGAGATGGCTGACCCTGATGGGAGCCCTGATGACCTTATCCGGAAGATAACCCACGATACTCTGAGCGGGCTGGCTATGAAGACCTAAAAGAACGACCTCAGTGTTACTGACCCTGGCCTCTAGACTGAGCACCTCTGAAACTACCTGATCCTTGAGGCCTCCCTCTCCTCTTGCTCGGTGATGGTCTGTGTCAATGTCGCGAGCTATATTAACTGCATCCTCGAATGAATGACTCTAGACCCTCTCTCAGGTCATCAAGATGCGAATATGATAAATAAGTCCACCCACAAAGTGCCTGATCCTCTCATGACCAGTATAAACCATCTATGGTGCATATCTAGCTAATTCTGAAAACCTCACCTCATAGTCTGTCACTTGCATATCCCCCTGACTGAGCCACTCAAACTATCAGCGTAACTCCTCACTCTGAGATTGTTGTATCCACTTCTCCAAAAAGATAATGGAGAACTCCTGCCATGTTAATGATTCCGCACCTACCGACCTACGACGCTCATAAGCTTCCCACCATGTGAAGGCTGCTCCCTGAAACTGAAAAGTAGTAAATGATACTCCACTCGACTCAAGAATCCCTACTGTACAGAGCATACGATGGTGTTTGTCGATAAAGCCCTCGGTATTCTCACCTGGAATACCACTGAATATAGGTGGTGAAAGTCTTTTAAACCTCTCAAGACGACACTGCCGGTCGTTAGGCATCATTGGGACCCTCACCCTGAACCTGAATAACCGGCTGAACTGGAGCCACTGGCTGGACTGGTGGTGCCTCAGGTGTCTGAAGACCCTGCACTACCTGCTCTAGAGTGCGAGCTGCGAGGGTCTCATGACCACCCCCGGTCTGGGATGTAGCTGCTGCAGTGGAGGCTGAAACTGCCTGTGATAGGCCAGCACAAACTGTCAATATCTGAGCTAGGGTCTCCTGAAGACCCAGAATCACGTTAGGCACAGCTCGTGCCTGAACAAGTGCTGCTGGGACCTCTGCAACTGGAGGCTGATCCGGAATGGGGATAGGTGGTGGGTCAACTGGTACTTCCCCAACTGCTCTACCCCTACCACGACCACAGACGTGTCCACTACCTCTAGAAGGTGGCAATGGTGGTCATCCGCCTCGTCCTGTAGCACGAGTCCTCGCCATCTACGAGAGAATTGAATGCCAAAGTTTAGTTTTGGATCAACAAAGTCGCACGACATGAATTTCAAGAATTTGAAGTTTTCCTAAAGGTTCTGCAGCCTCCCGATTATAAGTACAGACACAACTAAACCAGCTTATAACTCGCGAGACCTGATAACCTAGGCTCTGATACCAATTGTCACGACCCAAACCCCGGTGATGATGGCGTCCAATACATTGCTAGGCACGCCAGACCATTTCCCAATACCAATCTAATTATTAATTTAAAAATATTCCATTTAAAGTCAATTATCCTGTATTCATAATAACAACAATAATGCGGAATTCAAAACAATCGAAATACAGCCCAATATGATCTAGTGTCACAAGTTTGAGCCTCTAAACATGAGAGTAATACTCTATACGACTGAGTCTAAGCAGAAACAAAAGATAGATAATGGAAGGAGAGATCGGGTCATGCGGACGCTGGCAGCTACCTCGATGTCTCAACAAAAGCTGAAGCGACAGTAGTCTAGCTCAACTGCCTTCCAGAATCCCTGTATCTACACACAATGTGCAGGGAGTAGAGTGAGTACTTCCAACTCAGTGAGTAGTAGCAATAAATAATAACTTAAAATAAGAAAATATGTAAGAACACTAAATAGTTCTAAGGGCAGCAGTACAGGTAATAACATCTCTAAGGTGGAAAGTCCTGTTTCAGTCTACTGCTGTCTCACACTGATCCAACATTGCTATGGCGCGCAACCCGATTCGTACTAGTACTGTTGCGACGTGCAGCCAGATCCAATATAGTATATATATAATGCTGCAGCGTGCAGCCCAATCCAATATATTAGATAAAATGTTGCGGTATGCAGCCCGATATAATAATATATATAACTGCGCTCAATGGGATGCGTGCAGACTCCGGAGGGGCTCCTTCAGCCCAAGTGCTATAATACTGCGGCGTGCTGTCCGATCCAAATATATATCATTGTGGCATGCATTCTGATCCATAATATATATATATATATATATATATATATATATATATATATATATATATATATCACTATAGCGTGCAGTCCGATCCATATATATATATATCATATATATAAAATACTGTGGTGTGCAATCCGATTTGATACATGTATATATATATATATATATACTGTTGCTGTGTGTAGCCTTATCCGGTATATATATCCATACCTCACCCTTGGTCCTTGACCCCTCTCAATCAATATAGACTCGGCCTCTTGGGCCCACTCAACTAGAACAGGGTATTCAACCCTAGGTATTCTCACTTAGAGTACATTTCTAGTACTGGTTCATGTTATGCTATACAGCTAAGAGTACGATTGATAGCATGTGCTCAACAGGTATAGGGGTCATTTAGCTCCACAGGCTTCCCTAAGGTTCTACAGATAGGCACAAGGCCTCAAACATGACAACTAGCTCAAATATACAGATATAAGCTAAGTCTCAGTCAATAAGTACAGTAACCCAACAGTCGGGATGGACTAAGTCTGAATCCCCAGTCACAGCGAATCCCCAGTCACAGTATCGCCATTCTCATCACACAGCGCGTGTTTCATCTCAACATAGCACTGTATAGTGCAAATACAGGGTTTCAAACCCTCAGTATATCATTCATGACTACCACTCACCTCGAACCGGCCAAACTCCTAGCTCGCCTTGTGCTTCCTCCAAATCGACCTCCTCGGGTGCCAAATCAGATCAAAACCAATAAGAATACATCAAAATAGGCTAATGAATCATAACCCAACCGAAATGACTCGAAAAACACCCAAAAATACGAAGTTGCCAAAACCCGAGCCTCGGGCCCGCTTCTCAAAAAATTATGAAATTCACATTTTCAGAATCCTCATCTCGCCATGAGTCCGTGCATATAAAATTTATCAATATTGGACTTCAAATGAGCCGCCAAATCATGATTTTACATAGCATAAATCCAAGCGCCAACTTCCTCAATTTATACCCAAATTCAGAAAATTAATGGAAGATGCTTCGATAAAATGAGGTATTAGGACCGCGAGACTTACCTCGACTCACTTCCCGATTAAATCCTCTTCAAATTCTATCAATTAGCTCTCAAGGTCCTCAAAATGGAGGAAAAACATGAAGGGTTCACGACTGAAATGATATTAAAACCCTTTCTGACACCCAGTTATTACTGTATGCAATTGCACACCTTCCCTTGCAATCGCATAGAACAATTCCTTTCCAGGGACCCCAGGCCCAATGACACTATGCGACCGCACTCAACCATATGCCAACGCGGAGAATAATTTCACAGACCTATGCGATCCTAACCCACAGTACGCGATCGCATAGCTTAAACTCAGATCCCTCTTCTATCCTTCTATGCGATCGCAATAACACCTATGCGATTGTATAGAGCAAACCTCTGCAACAAATACCAACAACCATTAGACCTCTCAAAATGCAAGAATTGATCTGTTTGGTCCCCGGATTCAACCCGAGGCCTCCGGGACCTCAACGAAAATCACCAACCTACTCCAAAACACGATACGAACTTCTTCGAATCATAAAAATATACCCTTAAACACAAAAAATAATCAAATTAAGGCGGATTCAAGCCTAAGTTTTAACTAAAACTTCTGAAACCAACATCTAATCAAAAACCTAACCAAATGATGCCCGAATGACTTGAAAATTTGCGAACATATCCAAAATCACCTAAAGAAGCTACTGCAAATGTCGGAATTCCATTTCGACTTCCGGATCAAAATCTCATATAACGACCGGAATTCGCCAAATTCCAACTTCGCCAATTCAAGCCTATTTCTACACCGGACCTCCAAATTCAATTCTGATTGCTCTGCTAAGTCACAAATGATCCCCCAAAGCTTACTGAATGATCATAATTCGACTCTGAGCCCACTAACTTACAAGTCAACATTCGGTTGACTTTTCCAGACTATTCCTTTATCAAAGAGACTATTTATCACATTTCCTACCAAACTCGATCCGAATCCACTCAAATTCACCAAATATATATATTAAAACATGAAAAAGCATATAACCGGGAAAACGGGGCGGTAACTCATGTGTCGACGGACCGCGTCGTCATAAAAACAAGGCAGTTAACTGATGAAATAACTCAATCCTCGAAAACTAGCAAAACTAAAAAATACCAATCTTTAGAACCTCGTACAAAAACATCGGAACCAACATAATACAATAAGGATTACAAACACACAAATCATTATGGTGAGAAACCCAATCCTACCATACAAACACGATTCTCCCTTATTCTACCATGCAAAAATTAATAAAAATGATAAATATATACTTCGGTGCGCAACCCGATCTCACTAAAATTATAATCAATTCTATAATCCTCCCTTATTGCACCATATTTATCCTCTTTTATTTCACCTATTGTGGCAAACTACCCGATCCCACCATATAAATATCAATCCTCCCTTATTCCACCTGTTGCGACGTGCAACCCGATCCATAATAAAAACAGTAAATGTAATAGATTCCACAATTCAATTCTCAAGAAGCTCAACGAATAAATAATATGAAAACAAATCCATAGAGGAAATCTCGTACCAAATCAAGAAGTACCGCCATTTACACTAAGCTACAAGACAAGCCGAATATATAATAGTTAAAGGGTACAAGTAAGATAATTAAGGCAAGTAGCAATTAAATCACGTAAGCATGAGAGAAACTAACATTCTAATACAAGAATAATAGATGGCATGTAGCAAATTAAGGCATATGAAATAATTAAAGCATATGAAATAATTGAGACATGAAATAAAATATTAATGATCTGGACAATCGTTCTGAATGTTGTATCCCATTAATGCTTATTTTATGCTCAATTATTTTTACGTGACTTGCTAGTGTAGTTTGTTAAGTTCCAGGGATGTTTCAAAATGAGTTACAACACTTACTCTCAAGGTTGAAAGCTGAAAAGATTGACCAGATATTGACTTATTATAGTTCTGAAATGCAGTTTTGATAGTTTCGATAGCTCCATTGGTTTATTTCGAAGTTAGGATTGTGTTCGGTAGTGATTTGGAAGTCTGTAGTTGATTTTGGATTGAAATGGCAAAAATTTAAAAATTAAAAGTATTGAAAATTGAGATGTTTGACTGAGACTTGAGTTACCAGGCTCAGATTTTTGTTTTGGAAGTTGGAATAGGTACATTGTGTCATTTATGACTTGTGTGCCAAATTTGAAGTCAATCAGACGTGATTTGGTAGGTTTCGGTATTGATTGTAAAAAGTTAGAATTTCTTAATTATTGAGGCTTGACCTGTGGTAAGATTCATACTTTTTATATTGTTCGATGTAAATTGATTCATCGACTAAGTTAATATCGTGATTTAGGACTTGTTGGTATATTTGGTTGAGGTTCCAGGGGACTTGGGTGGAGTTCGGATGGTAAACGGATTTATGTTTGGAATTGAACGATTGCTAAAGTGCACTTGGTCTGGTATGATCGCACATGCGATAGAATTGGCCATAGGTGCGTGACCTCTCAAATGATGGAATGAGAGAAAAAATGGCCTGAAAAGGAGTGTGCAATAGTCGCAGGTACGAGGGTATATTCTGTACTTGCAAGGTCACATATGCAGTGTATAGGGTGAAAAAATGAAGCTTGGTGAGGAGGATGTGGAGCGCAGGTGCAGTGGAAGTTCAGCAAATACGGACTCGCATCTGCGCGTGTGTTTACATAGAAGCAAAGGCAGATACCTTCAGATGTAACTGCAAAATCGAAATAAATGTCTGCACCTGCAAAATCGCAGATGTAAATAAGTGAGTTGCATGTTAGAAAGCAATGGCAGTGTTAATTGTGAGAGTTCCGAAGCTTTTAATCATTTTTGGATATTTCCAAGATCGGATTAAGGAAAATGTTGAGGGGCGTTTGGAGGGATTTTTCGAGGTAAGTCACTCATGATCATTTTATTCAGTAATATTGTTTCCCCGTTGAATATTCCACCTAGTTTGTGTGTTTTTGAGGTTGAATTATGGGAGTTTTGGGTTATGGATTGGATAGTTAATTTGGAGATTTAAGTAATGATAGTGTCAGATTTGAGTAATTTTGGTATGGTTGAACTCGTGATTGAATGTGCTTTCAAATTTTGTAACTTTTATTGGATTCCGAGACATGGGCCCGGGGATTGACTTTTGACATTTTATTTCGAACTTAGCATTTTCATATGGAATTGATTCCTATAGCTTGAGTTTATTGTATCAAATTATTTGTGGCTATATTCGAGGCATTTATAGGCCTTTCGCGAGGCAAGGGCTTATTGGATTAAGGAATTGTACGATTTAAGGTAAGTAACACATTTAAACTTGGTTATGAGTGTCCGAATCCTTGGAAATATGTGCTATCTGATGTTAAGGTGACACACACGCTTGGTGACGGGAGTGTGGGCGTGCACCATAGTAATTGTGGCTCAGGAAATTGTGTAGAACTGTGTAGCCATCTTATCTGGTTATTAGTACTGCACCCTATGTGTTAGAGCACTTGAGTTGTAATTTATGTTAGAAATCATGTTTAGGCTATGTGCTGGTGCTATTGAGATCCACACTGATCATTCTTTGTTGTTAAGTTATTTCCTTAATTGTAGTTATGTGCTCAGTCGCATTCATTATTTCATATTATATCTCAATCTCTTTTAATATACATTGTCACATGACGTATCATTAAGTTAGGCTGTTTTGCATGAGTGTTATGAGCCCGAGCGACTGGAGAGATTGATTATTGAGTGAGGCCGCGGTCCTATAAAGATTGATGTCTGAGTGAGGCTGAGGACCTGTGTGATGATATTTATGGGACCACGCTGCACGCGACAACAAGTTTTATTGATTCATGCCATGATTGGTTTACTATAGCCCTTAGGCTGGATCTACCCCTCCATAGTCTGCACACCCACAGTGAGAGAAATTGCTATTTATTTGATTTGGGATGGATCTGCCCTGTACAATACTAAGTGATTGAGTTTTCTGAGGGAGAATTGAGACAGTCACGTTGAGTACTCTGAGAGTATGAGTGCGTGTGGATTTCATTGTATCTCATCACATACGACATGCATGTTTGAATGTAGATACAGAGATGCCGTAGTCCTCATATCATTTCGACTTGACATATATTTTTTTTTTTGTATTGAGATAAACTGTTAAACCTGGAAGCATGTCTAAATTCATGTACTATTACCTGTAGTTTATGAATTCTCTGAAATATTTTTGTCATAAGTTTTGTACATTTTCGTACTATTAATTTTGTATGAAGGTTGTATTGTGCAAACTCACCAATACCTTTAGCCATAAGTTATACTTGTCACTTATTGAGTTGGTTGTACTCACGTTACATCCTGCACTCCGTGTACAGATTTAGGTGCTTCCTCGCACCGAGGCTGCTGATCTTGGAATTTCAGTTGTTCGGAGATTTTTGATGTAGCTACCTTGGCGTCCGCAGATCTTGACTCCTTCCCTATATGTATGCAATTCTACTTTTTAGACAATGTATCAGACTATGTCATTGTATAAATGCTCATGTACTCAGTGATACCTGAGTTTTGGAAAAATTCTATATTGAGTTGTGATGTTTCATCAAGTTTTATGAGATTTTCACTATTTAAACCCGTTTTTAATATATTTTGAATTTAAAAGTGTTGGTATGTTTTAGATGTCGGCTTATGTACTATAATGATAGGTGCTATCAAGATAGGCTGAGTTTTGGGTCATGAAAAAAGTAATTAATAAAATACATAGAAGGATTGAAACAAGAATTTTGATGACATATATATACTCTTCACCTCGCATGTATGCCGCTACAAATGAATTTCACATAACATATAGCTCAAGGGTTCCTAATTTCCTCAACTCAAGGTTAGATCCAACACTTACCCCAATCCGTAATAAACTCAAAATTTAACCACGGCCTTGCCTTTCGAATAAGCCTCCAAACCAACCAAATCTCCCAAATTATCAACCAAATGATTCAAAACAAGTCTTAGAAACTACCCATGAATAAAAGCCAATTTGGATTATTATTAAAAAGTCAATAAAAGTCAACCCTAGCCCGTTTGGTCAAAGCCTGATATTCGAACCAAAGACAATTGCCCATTCACCCTTGAGCTCGGTTAGGTAATATGAAATCTGACCTCAATTTGAGGTCTAAATTCAAAATTTACAAAAGTTTCTAAATCTACCCAAATTCCTAATTTCTACCACGAAAGTTCTAGCTTTGATGTTGAAATCTTATGAAATTTTATGGGTAATTGAGAGAAAGTTGATTAAAGTCACTTACCAATGAATTTAGTACGAAAATTTATTGGAAAAATTGCCTCTAGGATTTTTAGGGTTGAGAGTTTGAAAGAAATAAGCTAATTCTCGTTTCCCTCCCTTTTGTCTATGCACAAATGTTGCAATTGCGATCTAGGGTTCGCAATTGCGAATCCCGCAAATGCAACAAAGTCTTTGCAAATGTGAAAATTACACTTCTCTGCTGCCATCACAAATGCGATGATTTTGTTCGCAAATGCGAACTTGGACTTCCGCAATTGCGACCATTTTGATTGCAAGTTCGAATCATCCCCCTCGCATTACTTCGGAAATGCAAACTATTTTTCTTTAATGCGAACTCGACAGAGACCTTAAACTTTTGCAAATGTGAACACTGCACTCGCATTTGAGTTTTGAGACCTGCACCAGAACCATCAATTTTCTAACTCCTTCCACACTACGCCATGCGTCCGAAACTCACTCGAGTCCCCGGGGCTCCAAATAAAACATGCACACACGTGTAATAACATTATACGAACTCGCTCGTACGATTAAAATGCCAAAATAACACTTAGAACTACAAATCAGGCACCAAAACGAATGAAAGTTTCAATGAAACTTAAGAACTTTCAATTTTTCAGTCGAACATCCGAATCACGTCAAATCAACTCTGTTATGCACCAAATTTTGCAGACAAGCCATAAATATTAAAATAAACCTATTCAAAGTTCCGGAACTGAAATCCTAATCAGGTAGCAATAAAGTCAACCTACAGTCAAACTTAGAAATTCTTTAAACGTCTACATTTCTAGTTTTCAATAAATTATGTCAAATCAAGATAAGAACTTCCGAATTCGATTTCGGACGTATGTTTAACTCCCAATTCATGATGCAAACATATCGAGACTGTCAAAATACCGATCCGGGTCCGTTTGCTCAAAGTTAAAACAGTCAACTCAAATGACTTTTAAAGCACAATTTTGCATTTTCATCAATGATTCATATAAAAACCTTTCGAATAAAGACACAGACTGCGCATGCAACTTGAGGAAGGATAAATAGAGCTAATCGAGATTTCAAAACACATAAATGAGAGCTAAAATTGAAAAAGACCTATCGGGTCATCACACGGTGATAGAAAAATAAAGGGTTTAATGACAATATGGGGTAGTTGAGAAAGGGGAATTAAGTGTTGCTAATGACATGATAATTGCTTTTAATAGGTTTACGCTATTTAAAAAAGCAAGATCCCCTTCCAGAAGAACATGAGAAATTACTTTTTCGTCATGCTAAAGGAAGAATCATTCTTGGATACATTGATAGGTTAAACCATTCCAAAATAGTGACTAAAAGGTGGCTGTTAGTAGTAGTGGTTCGTAGCTTCTAAATCAAGTATCTGAAAATATTTCAATGTGGCAAAGTGTGTTTTGCAAAAGTGCACCAATCATACCTTAGTTTTCCACAAGTTTCCATCAGATGTTCGACTTCTTAACTATTACTGGTAACTTATTTAAAATGTGTCTTCAACAACTTCCTTTTCTTTTCAATTGTTTATTCTTTTAGTTCTTTTTTCCCTCTATGAGAGGCATAACATCTGTTGGAATATTGTTATGATAAAAAAAAAAGGAATATTGTTATGATAATATAAAGGAATATTGTTATTGGCTCGGGTCCCCCATAAAAGTACTTGTTTTTTTTGTTTATTACTACAATATAAAAGTACAGCTTTATTGTTTGCATGTATCTTTCATGTTAATCAATATAGAAAATATACAAATATAATAATTTGGTGCATACATTGAAGCAATAGCTAAATTATAGTATCTTAGTTGAATTAGTTATATAACATTTGTAACTATAAACATGTTCTTATAGTTATGACATATAAATACTTATGTTGTTGTATCTCGTCTAATTTCTCTTTAGAATACAAGTAATATAAATTTAGACTGTAAATTGACCAATGACACTAATAGCTTGTTTGGCCAAACTTCTAAAATCAGCTTATTTTGAAAGGTATTTTTTGCAAAAATATCTTTTTAATAAGTACTTTTGGTAAGAACCAACTTGTCTTTGGTTACTAATTTGAAAAGTACTTTTGAGCAATAATTAATATTTGACTTTGTTTTTAAAAAGTGCTTTAAGTATTTTTTTCTCAAAAATATTTTGAAAAAATACTTTAGGGAGAAACAATTTTTTCTTCTTCTCGAAAATTCTTGAGCTCCTACACAAAAATACTTTTTTCCTTCTAAAAGTTTAGCAAAACACCTTAACCTATAATACTTTTGGTATTAAAAAAAATTGGTCAAACAAGCAATAAGTATTTATATTATATCAGAATTTGTATAATGGTTATTTCATCAAAATATTATAAAACATAATTATTCAATATATTTATCTAATTGTTTATCCTGTAATGCGCTTCCACATTCCCAAATATATTTTTTTGAAAATTCTAATCTATTAAATAATGCATTTTTTTTACAAAACTCTAGTCACTGAATTATACGCTGGTCTTGAGGAAGCTGTTCTTTAAAAGAAAAATCTTGATCTTCATCCAATTATATTATAAGCAGTTATTATTTTTCTCAATATGTTAAAAAGCTTGAAAAATTAAATAATAATTTATTTTTTTGAAAAGCGATCTAATGCATTCCTAGTGAAGCTTTAAAATTAATGGCAACTTTTTTATCAGTGATTCATCATCAAGATTCAAAAACTAATTATGTAGAAAAATGATGCTAATCTACTATTACAATAAAAGAGATTAAGGGTTTAAGAACTTGCTCGACATAGAAAAAATTACCTTGTATATGTCAGAGAATTACGTATTTAAAGATTAATTTTCTAGTTTAGAGGAAGGTTCAATAAACAATATGTATTATGACTATAGAATATAAGTATAATTAATTTTTCATTTCCATGATGAATAATAAATTAATCTGATTTATTTTTTTAAGATTCTAAACTAAGTATTTGTGTAGGAAATAATTAAAGCTACTTTTCATAACATAAGAAATTAAATGTTAAAAACATGTTCTGATTTTGTTTTCTTGGATAGAGTCTTGTTCTTAATTTTTTCTTTAATATTTATAAGTCTGTTTTTTACATGGTAATGAAATTTTTTTTTAACCTAGATACATAGAATTCGTTCTTTCCAACTTTGAATAAAAACTAAAAGAGGACCAATATAATTTTTATTTAGATAAGAAAAGCAATTTTCTTAACTTAAAAGGGTATGATGGTTGGTAAATATAATTATTTACCTAGTCTTAGGGTACGCGCATCGAGCTTGTACCCAAGCTCAATAGGTATAAAACTTTAGAATAATATATATATATATATATATATATATATATATATATATATATATATATATATATATATATATATATATATATATATATATGACGTGCAACCCGATCCAATAAAGCAAAATTATATCTAAAATTTGATATTGAGATAAAGAATATTATAAATGCATATACTGAAATAATCTTTTTTATAGTATTTATTAGAATATTTAGTTATATTTTGGCACATAAACTTTCTAAGAAGCATTTAATTAAAGAGTAATGGACATGCTAAAATAAAGAGTAATGGAATTAGTAAACAAAATATGGTTACTTGAATGTAGTCTGGTTATATGAAATTGGTAAACAAATATGGTTACTTGGATGTAGTTTCGTTGGACAACTAAATCAACGTATAATTGTTGTTTTTAAATTCTTATATACTAGTATAGTACCCGCGCGATGCGCGGTTTTTTTGATTGAAAATAATAGTTTAAAGAGATTATGAAAATATTTTTATTAGAGTGAGATTTAGCGATCTAATGCATAAAAGTTATTGTAAAATGACTTGATTAATTTTGTTTTGAGTATTAAAGGTTGTTATTTTTAATGAATTGCATTATACAAGCAGTTGTATAATCATAGTAAAACGTATGAAGTTACATATCTTGTATATAATATCCAACACATAAAATTGAAAAGAGCCGTGACAACTGAAAGTATAGAATATAAGTAAATGTGTAACGACCCGCCCCGTCGTTACGGGAATCTCCACCCTGTTACCTTGAATTAACATATCTTATGCTTCTATATCGGTGTTAGAACCTATCGGGTGAGTTAGGAGTGAATTGAATTAAAAATGAAGCAAATAGCATGTTTGAAGGAAGTTTGAATATGGAAAGTCAACCTAGAGTTGACTATCGAGTTAGAATGCTCGAAATCGGATTCTGATGATTCGACTAGTTTCGAGGGATCATTTATGACTTAGGAGAGCAATCGGAATTGAATTTGGAGATCCGGTGTAGAAATAGGCTTGAATTGGCTAAGGTCGAATTTTGGCGAAATCCGATCGATAGGTGAGATTTTGATCCGGGAGTCGGAATGGAATTCCGACAGTTGCAGTAGTTCCGTTAGGTGATTTTGGATATGCCTGCAAATTTTCAGGTCATTCGGACATCGTTTGGTCGGGTTTTTGATCGAATGTGAATTTTTGAAGTTAAAGTTAAATTGAAGCTTAAATTTGTTGAAAATGGACAATTTTGATGTTAACGATAGAGTTTTGATGATTGGAACAAGTTCGAATAAGGTTATAGAGCGTGTTGGTTCTTTTGGTTGAGGTCCCGGGGGCCTCGGGTGAGTTTCGGGGTGGTTTCGGACCATTTCTAGGCCATTTTTAACTGCTGGTTTATGTCAGTAGCAGTGTTCTACGCGATCGCGGACAATGGGACGCGATCGCGGTGAGTAAAATGTGCGAAAATTATTAATGAATCGCGATCGCGTGAAATGCTCCGCGATCGCGAAGAAGGAAAATTTCTGTGCATCGATCCTACTTCGGAAGCTCATATCTTTTTATATACAAGGAATTTTAAGGTGATTCAAAAATGAAAGTTGTAGTCCATCGTGTCTGGTTTTCAGAAAGATAAAGAAATCATGATTTGGACATATGTGTAAAGAGTTATGGACGTTACACTATAGGGTGTCCGAAAAGGATCTCTAATACACATGTATAACTTGGAAAGCTTATATCTAGAAATATATACGGATTCAGGAAATGACCATCAAATGCAAGTTATAGCCCTATGTGTCTAATTTCCAGAACATCAAACCATTCATCATTTGGAGTTGTTTGCAAAACGTTATGACCATTATACTGAAGCCTGTCCGGAGGAACCAGAGTTTGTTCGCCGCGATCGCGAAGCCTTTCCCGCGATCGCGAAGGGTAAATTTTGGGCCAAATTTTGTTCTCCGCGATCGCAGAGCCATTCCCGCGATCGCGATGAGTAATATGCCTGGGCAGAATGTTTTTAAAACATTCCAGTCGTGAAATCAACCCATTTTTCCACCATTTTTGGTCATTCTTGAGAGCTTTTGGACGGGAATTGAAGGGATTTCGACGGGGAATCATTGGAGGTAAGTTTTATGAGTTAAATACATGATTTTATCAAAGAATCCTCCATTAATTCTCTGAATTTGGGCAAGAAATCAAGAAAATTAGGGCTTTGAACAAAAATCTTAAAATGGGGATTTGAAGGACCATTTGTGGTCCGAATTGGGAGTTCTTGGTATGTACGGACTCGTGGAGAGACGAGGATTCCGAAAATGTGAGTTTCATAATTTTTCGAGATGTGGGCCCGGGACTCGTTTTTTGCAAATTTCGTGATTTTTGATATTTTTCGAGTTCTTTCGATTGGGTTATGTCCCATCAGCCTATTTTGATATATTTGTACTGATTTTGGCTAGTTTGGACGTGCGTGGATGCCGGTTCGAGGAGCTAAGGCGTCGCGGGCATGAGTTTTCGTCGGTTCGAGGTGGGTAATTCTTGTAAATGATGTCCCGAGGGTTAGTAAACCCCGGACTTGCACATCTTAGTGCTGTGTTGAGGTGACTTGCATGCCGAATAACGGGCGTGGGGTAGAGCACCATTGGGGATCGTGACTTGGTCCGTCCCGCGTAATAAATAATAACACCTAATTGTTGAAATGAATTGGACTAATTATCATGTTTGGGCTTCGTGCTGATTATTTGAATCCTTCAGGGATTAGTATCATTGTCTTGATAACACTGTACATATTTTTATCTAAATTTAAGGTTTTAAATGGTATTTTGCTATTCAGCATTCTTATAAGGTTATGAAAAACTTGAACAAGGTCTTAATAATATTTTAGTTGTGAGCTAATGTGATATTGTTGCCCGTAGGTCTTTCTTGATTATTTGTTTGACTGATTGGGGCCGAGGGCCATATGTTAGGGCATGACATTTCATGTGAGCATAAGCATACACATGCATGGATCGGATTGTACGCCGCAGTGGTATACGGATCGGGCTGCGCGCCGCAGCAGGTGTGATATTATTATTGTGCTTGGGCTGTAGGAGCCCCTCCGGAGTCTGAACCCCCACAGTGAGCACGGGTACCCAAATTGGATCGAGCTACACGCCGTAGCGGTCATATGCATTGCATGGCATACATACATTGGTTTACGTGTACTACGTGGCATAACATTCAACACTCATACATTACTGGCACACATGCATTAGTTGCCTTATTGACCAGATCTCCTGGTGTAAATTGATAAGGAGTGCTGAGCCCGAGGGGCTGATTTGAGTGCGGACTTGCACTGCTTGAGATTGTATCCAGGTATTGGTATATTATTATGAAAGAAAGTAGCTAAAAATTGAGATTTCTAAATAATCTACTCACATATGCTTGAAAGGAATAAAATGATAGTGTTTTGAAGTTTTATGATAGTTCTGTATTTTGTAGCAAGAGATAGTGCCTTGCGTGGTTTTCTTCCCTTCAGCATTATTTACTTTTATTACCGCTGAGTTGGAAGTACTCACACTCGACTCCCTGCACCTTGTGTGCAGATCCAGGTACATTACAACAGAGCTGATTCCATTACGGCTCGGGAGTGCTTTTGGAGAGTCGAGGTAGCTGCCAGCGTTCGCAGGACCTGATTCTCCAGTTTGTCTATATTTTGTTCTGATCATCCCACACTTGTGCACAATTATATTCACTATTTACACTTGTATATTCCGTAGAGGCTCATGACTCTTGACCCTTCGGTCTATGGGAGTTGGCACGTGTTGGGACTTGGTTCCCTGTTTTTAATATGTATCTATCATTGTTTCATATTTTGAAATGCTTAAATGGGTTAAAGAGAGCTTCTAGCTCCGTTGTGGATATTGATTGGTCAGGCTGGCTTAGCAATGTGCTGGGCGCCATCACGACCGGATTTGGGGTCGTGACAAGTTGGTATCAGAGCCTAGGTTTACTAGGCCTCGTGTGTCTTGAGCCGGTTAGTAGAGTCTTGTGGATCGGTACGGGGACGCCTGTACTTATCCTCGGGAGGCTGCGAACCTTTAGAAACACTTCACATTTCTTGGAATTCTTATCGTACGCACTTGATTCAGCTTGAGATATACTTTTGAAATTCCTTCCGCACGTCTGTGTATGCATCGAACGCTCAGTAATATAAGTGCCTTATGTGTAGTGGAACGAGTTCAAACTCAGGAAGACTAAAATGATTATGCTATGTGTATCCTGGTGGAAGGTATTGTGCTAAAATGCTAAATTGAGGCGAGATAGGTGGATTGGTTCTCATGTGTAATTGAAAGGTAATTGATATGTGTTATGATTCGAGCAGGTACAACGCATGTTCATGTACCAATATGATAATATGATTTGTGTAGTATTGAGACTAATGTTGTCGATATGCATTGTGATGTCTTGTCGAGTTGTGAATGTATTGCTAGGATGGTTTTGGTGATTCTCTGGCAGGTGGATAGGCCAATTTACAAAGGGAACTCTGCCAAAATTTTTGGAAAATTTGGGACTTAGAAAAGATTTTATCACCTAAAGAGGGGGCGTAACTGTTGTGTGTGAATGAATGCAAGAATTGCAAAAGAGTTAATATTTCTGATGATTTGAATCTCCGTCGAAGCTTGTAAATGACTTGAGTTTAATCTCATATTAACATTTCGGCATCACTTGAGTAATAATGATATGAGTGGTTGAAAGTGCTTTGATGAATGGCTTCGAGCTAAGTTGGGAGGTTGCTATTGATTAACTAATTGCATTGTGCTATGTTAATTCTGTCTCTAAGTATGTTGGGAAGATTCTGACAAGGTTATGGCACTTCGTAGATGCTGATGAAGTACTAGGGTGTTTTGAACTGCTGATGGTAAAGAATATTCACCGTATAGAAAAGAAAGATAGCTGATTGTATCCGTAAGTAATCATGTTCTGCGATGTCAGAGTTCTAACAAAACACGAGTGGTTTTACTCAATAGGGCAGTTGGATTACAGCTGAATAAGGGTGAATGATGCCCGAGAATGGTTTTGCAGTGTTCAAGATTTTGCTTGTAACAGTCAGGTGCCTTAAGATTTGTGTATATAGCTAAAGATGGCGGTTTCGTTAGAGAAGATCAAGGCTTGTGTTATATCATGTGAATGATGGGATTCTAGGTATCCGTATTGGGAAGTAATGATAACAATTTTAAAAAAATCGCGGAAAGTTCATCAAAATAAAATATGGTAGAATGTGGTACTTTTGGGAAACATTGAGAGACTATTCAGTGGCATATGGGTCTTAGACCGTGTGGTCTTGTGTACGAGTCTTGTGTGGTAAAAAGGGTTGAGGCATTGTCGTACTACAATAAAGACTGATATGAAATTAAAGATGAATCAGAAAGGAAACTGGGTAAATGGAACAACTTGTTAATAAACCAGAATGGTATGAAAAGGAATACGATTAATTCCTGGTATGTGGTTGAAGTAATGAGTCTTGCAGATATTGTGCAGCAAAGCTCTTGAGTGCTGGCAGTTGTGTAACTTGATATGGGTATAAGGACTCAGTCCTGGCAGTTAAACTTATGCAACGAATGGGAATGAAGAGTTTGTGATGTGTTTTATCATGGTTTGAAAATGAGTATACTCATGTCGGTATGCGAAGCGTGGAATGTGTAATGAGTTTTCTTCTATATGGGATCACGAAAGTCCTTGACTAGTTGAGTGCGCCGATGTGAGGCGGAGGAAAGGGATATGAATTTCCATGTTGTCTTAGTGTGATATGGTATACACGATGTGTTACGGAAAGTTGATAATGGTATATTCTAGGTTTTGAGATCAGTTCATAATATATGTGAAGTCAATAAAATTATTGAGCAGCGCGGACAGCTGCAGGTGAATTAAGAATCGATCTTTCTGATGATTTAAGAAAATGGTACTGCTATTCTCGTAATTTGGCAGGGAATATGGTCCAAAAAGGGCCAGGTAATATAAACTGATAATCTTTAGTGGTGTGGTGGTATCCTCTTGTTAGATTGACATTGATGATTGAGTTGTAAATGGCATAAGGAAATTTCTGAATTGCTTTCGTGGTATGAATAGATGATTGATGTGTGTTATGTAATCGTACGGTGGAGTGTGTGATCAGGCATAGTGATCCATGTGTAATACATGTGTTAGAGTCTGGAAGTTCTCGTAATCCGCCTACGCAGTGGTGGTATATCGAGTGGATCGGCATCGTGTAGCGATTGTTCGAAATTGGAAGCCCTAGTGGCTCTCTCGTTACTTGATAAGACGAATTCGGATTATGATACTTGATTGCTGACCGGTTGTCATGGGTTAGATTGTCTAGACTAATGTGATATGGAATATGTCGGAAAATGGCACAAATTGTGTAGCAGAGAGCATCAGAGTATGCTCCAACAGAGTAGTTGTACCCAGGACCAGCGGACGACTGGTAGGTATTGCTTTGTCAATTGCACCTTAGTGGCGGATGTTAGTGTAGAGGTATCTACCATTGCTTCAGTTCTAGTATTGAGAAACGTTGTCAGATGCGTTTCATGTGGCCGAGCTTGAGGCTATATGTATATATATGTTTGCTGTAATGAGAAAATTCAACTCGATATGCATTTCCTTTTTGCGAGATTTATGCGTGGATCAGGTGGCACGCCGCCATGGGTTATTTGGATCGGGTGGCACGCCGCCACAGGTATGGTATCTGGATCGGGTGGCACGCCGCCACGGGTATGTCATTGGAGCGGGTTGCACGCCGCAACAGAATATTGTGAAAATATAGTTAGTTATATGCTACCTCCGTTTGAGTATCGCTTGGCGAATGGCACATCGGTTGTGTCCTTTCAGGATTTAATAGCATACGTTAATTGTTTCACCGTGGGTGAGGTTGATTGCTTGGGTTCAAGACATAGATCTATGCGTGCCTAACCGTTTTGAGCTTAGTGGCTTGAGGTGCTTCATGAGTAATAATGTTGGGATAGAATCACGAATCGTGGCAAGGCCACGTGATGTTATGACCTCTCGAGGAGGATTCAGTTGTCATGATTTGAGCTGTCATGATTCGAGTGTGTGCAGACGTTTCTATTGGAGCCTATGTTGTGCTCGTCGTGGCTTAGGCCGGTGTTGAGGTGTCATGATTCGAGTGTGTTCAGGCGTTTCTATTGGAGCCTATGTTATGCTCGTCGTGGCTTAGGCCGGTGTTGAGGTGTCTTATCACCAGTGCGGTGCGTTATAATCGAAATGACCGTTGGAGTTATTAATGAATACGAGCATATTGGATCTTAGCTTGTTAGAAAGATAAAAATTGAGGTTTGGCTCCGAAACCTATCGTGGTATCAGTTTTAAAAGGAAAATGGATTCACGAATGGTTAACCTGAGAGATGGGTTCGGTATATCGCGTGCTTCAGCTGCCGTGGGCAGGGTATGGAGGTGTTGGAATAAGACTCTACCTAATGAAAGAGGTTTTCAGCTAGTATTTGGTTATTGTGGCCAGTTGTTGTGATTAGAGACTATCGTCTCGAGTGATTTGGGTTGTCGATACAGCATATGATATCACCCGGAGTAGTGAATATGGGTTATTGTAGTGGATTCCAGTGTATCCTGAGTATAGGCATGGGATTTGCATTTGGCATATGATTTCAGAAAGTGCAATGTGATTTATGGTTCAGATGGTCTGTGAAATTCTGACTATATGGTGTTTCGGACTTATGTGAGATAGGGTGACGTATGATCGCCCGGATATATGCTTGGTAAGTCCATTCGGCTATTGGGTTGTTTCCAGTACAACTCTGAGTCCGCTCGAGGACGAGCGTTTGTTTAAGTTGGGGAGAATGTAACGACCCGCCCCGTCGTTACGGGAATCTCCACCCCGTTACCTTGAATTAACATATCTTATGCTTCTATATCAGTGTTAGAACCTATCAGGTGAGTTAGGAGTGAATTGAATTAAAAATGAAGCAAATAGCATGTTTGAAGGAAGTTTGAATATGGAAAGTCAACCTAGAGTTGACTATCGAGTTAGAGTGCTCTGAATCGGATTCTGATGATTCGACTAGTTTCGAGGGATCATTTATGACTTAGGAGAGCAATCGGAATTGAATTTGGAGATCCGATGTAGAAATAGGCTTGAATTGGCTAAGGTCGAATTTTTGGCGAAATCCGATCGATAGGTGAGATTTTGATCCGGGAGTCGGAATGGAATTCCGACAGTTGCAGTAGTTCCGTTAGGTGATTTTGGATATGCCTGCAAATTTTCAGGTCATTCGGACATCGTTTGGTCGGGTTTTTGATCGAATGTGAATTTTTGAAGTTAAAGTTAAATTGAAGCTTAAATTTGTTGAAAACGGACGATTTTGATGTTAACGATAGAGTTTTGATGATTGGAACAAGTTCGAATAAGGTTATAGGGCGTGTTGGTTCTTTTCGTTGAGGTCCCGGGGGCCTCGGGTGAGTTTCGGGGTGGTTTCAGACCATTTTTAGGCCATTTTTAACTGCAGGTTTATGTAGCAGTGTTCTACGCGATCGCGGACAATGGGACGCGATCGCGGTGAGTAAAATGTGCGAAAATTATTAATGAATCGCGATCGCGTGAAATGCTCCGCGATCGCGAAGAAGGAAAATTTCTGTGCATTGATCCTACTTCGGAAGCTCATATCTTTTTATATACAAGGAAGTTTAAGGTGATTCAAAAATGAAAGTTGTCGTCCATCGTGTCTAGTTTTCAGAAAGATAAAGAAATCATGATTTGGACATCCGTGTAAAGAGTTATAGACGTTATACTATAGGGTGTCCGAGAAGGATCTCTAATACATATGTATAACTTGGGAAGCTTATATCTAGAAATATATACGGATTCAGGAAATGACCATCAAATGAAAGTTATTGCCCTATGTGTCTAGTTTCCCGAACATCAAACCATTCATCATTTGGAGTTGTGTGCTAAAAGTTATGACCATTATACTGAAGCCTGTCCGGAGGAACCAGAGTTTGTTCACCGCGATCGCGAAGCCTTTCCCGCGATCGCGAAGGGTAAATTTTGGGCCAAATTTTGTTCTCCGCGATCGCAGAGCCATTCCCGCGATCGCGATGAGTAATATGCCTTGGGCAGAATGTTTTTAAAACATTCCAGTCACGAAATCAACCCATTTTTCCACCATTTTTGGTCATTCTTGAGAGCTTTTGGACGGGAATTGAAGGGATTTCGACGGGGAATCATTGGAGGTAAGTTTTATGAGTTAAATACATGATTTTATCAAAGAATCCTCCATTAATTCTCTGAATTTGGGTAAGAAATCAAGAAAATTAGGGCTTTGAACAAAAATCTTAAAATGGGGATTTGAAGGACCATTTGTGGTCCGAATTGGGAGTTCTTGGTATGTACGGACTCGTGGAGAGACGAGGATTCCGAAAATGTGAGTTTCATAATTTTTCGAGATGTGGGCCCGGGGCTCGGGTTTTGCAAATTTCGTAATTTTTGATATTTTTCGAGTTCTTTCGATTGGGTTATGTTCCATCAGCCTATTTTGATATATTTGTACTGATTTTGGCTAGTTTGGACGTGGGTGGATGCCGGTTCGAGGAGCTAAGGCGTCGCGGGCATGAGTTTTCGTCAGTTCGAGGTGGGTAATTCTTGTAAATGATGTCCTGAGGGTTAGTAAACCCCGGACTTGCACATCTTAGTGCTGTGTTGAGGTGACTTGCACGCCGGATAACGGGTGTGGGGTAGAGCACCATTGGGGATCGCAACTTGGTCCGTCCCGCGTAATAAATAATAACACCTAATTGTTGAAATGAATTGGACTAATTATCATGTTTGGGCTTCGTGCCGATTATTTGAATCCTTTAGGGATTGGTATCACTGTTTTGATAACTCTGTGCTTATTTTATTCTAAATTTAAGGTTTTAAATGGTATTTTGCTATTAAGCATTCTTATAAGGTTATGAAAAACTTGAACAAGGTCTTAATAATATTTTAGCTGTGAGCTAATGTGATATTGTTGCCTGTAGGGCTTTCTTGATTATTTGTTAGACTGATTGGGCCGAGGGCCATATGTTAGGGCATGACATTTCATGTGAGCATATGCATACACATGCATGGATCGGACTGCACGCCGCAGTGGTATACGGATCGGGCTGCGCACCGCAGCAGGTGTGATATTAATATTGTGCTTGGGCTGTAGGAGCCCCTCCGGAGTCTGAACCCCCACAATGAGCACGGGTACCCAAATTGGATCGGGCTACACGCCGTAGCGGTCATATGCATTGCATGGCATACATACATTGGTTTACGTGTACTACGTGGCATAACATTCAACACTCATACTTTACTGGCACATGTGCATTTGTTGTTTTAATGACCAGATCTGCTGGTATAAATTGTTAAGGAGTGCTGAGCCCGAGAGGCTGATTTGAGTGCTGACTTGCACTGCTTGAGATTCTCCCATGTATTGGTATGTTATAATGAAAGAAAGTAGCTAAAAATTGAGATTTCTAAATAATCTACTCACATATGCTGAAAAGGAATAAAATGATAGTGTTTTGAAGTTTTATGATAGTTCTGTATTGTGTAGCAAGAGATAGTGCCTTGCGTGGTTTTCTTCCCTTCAGCATTATTTACTTTTATTACCGCTGAGTTGGAAGTACTCACACCCGACTCCTCGCACCTTGTGTGCAGATCCAGGTACATTACAGCAGAGCTGATTCCATTGCGGCTCGGGAGTGCTTTTGGACAGTCGAGGTAGCTGCCAGCGTTCGCAGGACCTGATTCTCCAGTTTGTCTATATTTTGTTCCGATCATCCCACACTTGTGCACAGTTATATTCACTATTTACACTTGTATATTCCGTAGAGGCTCATGACTCTTGACCCTTCGGTCTACGGGAGTTGACACGTGTTGGGACTTGGTTCCCTGTTTTTAATATGTATCTATCACTGTTGAATTATTTCCGTATGCTTAAATTGGATAGAGTGAGCTTATGGCTCCGTGATTGTTGTTAATTGGTCAGGCTGGCCTAGCAGTGTGCTGGGCGCCATCACGACCGGATTTGGGGTCGTGACAAAATGTTACACTTATAACAAAGAAATACAATTAAATAACAGATAATGTTCACAAACAATAATAAACTTTAACTAATTATAAATTAAAGGTAGTTGTAGAGATGGTATTCCCACTCAGCTTCAAATTTTACAACATAAACCCAAAATGGTTCACTTGGCCAAACTTCGTGATAAATGTCAGTTAAAATTGTACCTAAAGGTTGACCAAGTGACTCTAACAAAATGATTAAAGCTTTCCAATCAAATAATTCAATGTTATTTATAGAATCAATAAGATGATCTCTAGTAATTTGATAATTTCTAATTTTTTCATCTAATAAAGGTCTAAGCTCTCTTTACTTTTTCTGTTTTCCTCTTTTTGTTGCCCTTTCATCTCTTAACTGATTTTGTAAAGATATTGGAATTTTCTTGATAACTTCACCCTTTGAGTCCGATTTATTCAACGAATAAACCTTGCGACGCCGAGACCTTCTACGTTCGCCCTTTTGGTGAATTTGCATTTTTGAATTTTCATTCATTTGAATTATTTCCTGTTTAGCCATATCTAAACTAAGAATAATAAAACAATAAGAATTTATATAACAAATCATTGTGATAATTTATGTAATGCATATTTTTGTAAATAATAAAGTATTTATATAAACTTTTAAAACAAAATTGTCAAACTTTATGTATATAAAACATGGATACAGTAAAAAAAAATTCATTTTTTGTATTCAACGTCAAAAGTGTAATTTGAAATACAAAGTGTTATTTTTTGTATTGTTTAAAGTATCTTCTGTGCAATATCAAAATCTATTTGGAATATATATATATATATATATATATATATATATATATATATATATATATATATATATATATATATATATATATATATAGTAAAAGAAAATATTTCTAACATCTATGGGTTTAAGTCTTAAAGAGAGTAATCTTGAAATCTTCGCAAATGCACATGGAACTTCATTAGGTGAATGAATACTTAAGGGGGTGCTGTTGAAATGAATGCTTTCAAAATAGGATGAAAATTGTAGTAATATATATCAAACCTGAAAATATTGTTGAACGTTGTTGTAGCAAAGTATATTGCAATATTTTTAAGTAAGAAGATAGTGAATTTGGGTATATATAAAACCATATTAACTGCTGGGAAATAAAAGAAGAAGAAGTAATGTGTAGTTGTGAAGTAGTGGGTAGGAAAATGCGGATTGTTGATGGTAGTGAGAAGAGTTGTGGTAAAATTGGTTATAAAAAAAACTGTTTTTCCAAAAAATAATAGGCAGGGTTTGTGTTTTTCTCTTTCTCTTCTTGTAGGGAGGGCAGGGAAAAAAAAAGCATGTGACCCCAAATAAAATACAACACAGTTCTGCAGTAATCCAGACTTAACCATATGAAACCTCATACCTTGAGATAAACTAATTTAAGAGCACTATACAGGTAGTAGAACGTTTTAAGAAGATTTTATAAGAGCATCTTTCAACATTAATATGCATCATTGCCAATACCACATAAGTATGCGTCCTACGCGTAGATCAATTGGCACAAAAGCATGCATCAGTTGTAGCAAAACAGGCGGAGCAAATGCAATAACCATCATGTATGCTGAAAGCTTATGTTTCAAGCTTCTTGCCCATACCTTAATAGCATAACATGGAACTTTTTGTGCAATTTACCAGAAGCAATAAACAATGGCAAAAATCCGGATAGCACAAATGAAACTTTTGGTATTAGAAGTAATAAAAACATACCCAATCCTAGAAAAATTACCTCAATGCATATGATAAAATCTTTAACACTGGACTTAAACTGTAAAGCTTGAGGTATTAGACTTCTAAAGAAACCAAGTGTAGAGCACATGGCTATGACCACGCCTTGCCACCAAGTTAAGAAAACATTTGACTTGAATGTTCGAAACTTGTACAGTGGCTTGATGTGAGATAATTCATCCTTTGCAATAGTATAAAATTGAACTAAGCAATACAATGCCCATGATTGACTGAAATTTAAAACCATGGCCATATTTTGAACGAAAAAACTGTTTGCAAAGCTTTTTTTTTTAACTGTGTTGAATATGTGAAGTTGTTCGTCAACCCAATATTATTCATCAGCAATGTTCTTGGTGAGAACTGCATGTAATCCGGGGCGATGATTTTTATCATATGCAATGGCATGCTCGTATGGATCAACAGAAAACATACAATCCAAGGCAAGTAATCATATTTCTCGTTTAGTTCACTTAAAAGAAAAAATGTCTCTTATTTACTTTGACATTATAGCTGTCATGAATTTGTAAAGAGTTAAGATAATTCTGAATGGGTTATGGGGTTTGGGGGGAGGATTTAACTGATGCGCCAAAAAAAAGAAGAAACAATGGAGGTTATTTGATATACCGAATTATGTGAATCGTTTTCTCGGCATATGACCAAACTCTGCATGAACCAGGCATACTATTTCCCAACCTTCTGTGAACTTTTCTTCTCTTATGAAATTCCTGTTGTCCGTTATCAGTGTTATGAAGCTGCAGCACCAACAGTAGTCATTAAAGGTAATTTTACAGTCCAACAGTACTCATTAAAGGTTTGGGGGGGGGGGGGGAGAATTTAACTATTGCGTCAAAAGAAGAAGAAACATTGGATGTTATTTGATATACCAAATTTTCTGAATCGTTTTCTCGGCATATGACCAAACTCTGCATATTCCTGTTGTCCGTCATCAATGTTATGAAGCTGCAGCACCAACATTAGTCATTAAAGGTAATTTTACAGTCCAAAAATACTCATTAAAGGTTTGGGGAGGGGGGGGGGGGAGGATTTAACTGATGCGCCAAAAGAAGAAGAAACAATGGAGGTTATTTGATATACCAAATTCTGTGAATCGTTTTCTCGGCATGTGACCAAACTCTGCATATTCCTGTTGTCCGTCATCGGTGTTATGAATCTGCAGCACCAACAGTAGTCATTAAAGGTAATTTTACAGTCCAACAGTACTCATTAAAGGTTTGGGGGGGGGGGGATTTAACTGATGCGCCAAAAGAAGAAGAAACAATGGAGGTTATTTGATATACCGAATTCTGTGAATCATTTTCTCGGCATATGACCAAACTCTTCATACTCCTGTTGTCCGTCATCAATGTTATGAAGCTGCAGCACCAACAGTACTCATTAAAGTAAAATTTAACAGTCCAAAGACTTTAGATTTTGTCACGACCCGGATTTCCCACCATCGGGAGTCATGATGGCGCCTACTAGTGGAAGCTAGGCAAGCCAACTATTACTTACATTTTCATTAGTTCCAAACTCTTCTTAAGACTCTAAATAAAAAATATATAATTAGAGCGGAATGATTAAACTTAGCGGAAGACTTAGTCAATTTTATCAAATATGATACAGAAACCCAAACATGATACACTACCCAAGACTGGTGTCACAATACTCACGAACTTCTAAGAATAATACACACAATTGTTTGAAAGAAATATAAGTTGTTTATCTTGAATACATGAGATAACAGAATGCAATTCATAGATAGAAGAGACAACGGGTCCTGCGGACGCCTGCAAGGCTACCTCGTAGTCTCAGTAGTCGGAATATCCACAATCGTGCTACTGCCGCTGCTGCTGTCCGTAACCTATATCTGCGCAAAAAGAGCGCAGAGTGTAGTATTAGCATAACTGACCCTATGTGCTGGTAAGTGCCTGGCCTATCCCGGCGAAGCAGTGACGAGACTAAGGCCACTCACTCACATAAACCTGTACAATTGAAATATATATACATATACAATAGCAGTAAACGTTATCGAACGTTTATAAGGAAAGAATCTGTTCTGAAATAACAGTCAATAACTCATAATATCCAGAGTAATCTAGTCAACAGAACAAAGCTTACTTTCATGTCTCAATTCTTTTTTCATTTCATATTTTGTAGTAGGCGTACCACCCGCTCCCAAATGTAACAATAAGTTATACCTTGTGGTAGGCGTACCACCCGCTCCCAAATGTATCAATAAGTTATACCTTGTAGTATGCGTACCACTCGCTCCCAAATGTATCAATAGGCTACCGACGACAATGGCCAATGCCAAGATTTAATTCACTTTGTGGTCGGCGCGCCACACGATCCCATTTCTTATTATATAAGTGGTCGGCGCGCCACACGATCCCAATTCATTAATATATAAGTGGTCGGCGCGCCACACGATCCCAATTCATAAATATATATATATATTACCAGCATTTAACCAATAATCTCTAATCCACAGTAAGTGTATAAAAGTATTACCGGTTTGAACCAATAATCTTTGCATCAACAATATTTATAATTACCGGTTTTGAACCAATAATTGATAATAAATCAACAATTTATCTCCGTTACTGGCGTGACACCAATAACTCTTAATATACAATTCATACATAACTAATTCCTATTCCTTCAAGCTAGGATAGAACAAACACTTACCTCAAATGTTTATGAATAACTCAATCCGTAGCAATGCCTTTTCCTTTCCGATTTGACTCCAATCCAATCGTATCTACACAATTGACTTAATATCATCAATTCTACTTAACAAACTAGTTCACATGGCTAAATATAAGTTTTTCAACATTCTGCTCGGAATAGTAAAAATCAACCCCGGGCCCACATGATCGAAACCCGAGTTTCGAACCAAAATAAATTCACCCAATCATCCATGAGTTCAAATATATAATTTGTCCTCAAATCGGACCTCAAATTAAGGTCAAAATCCCAATTTTTATGAAAACCTAAGTTCTACCAAAATCCCCCATTGTTACCCATGAAAAACCTTAAATTGAAGATGAAAACATGATAGATGATGTTAAAGTTTGAAGAAATTGAGTAAAAGTTGACTTACCAATGATTTGGAGAAGAGGAAGTTCGTGAAAAATCGCCAATGGATGTTTTGGGTTGTGAAATATGAAAAATGAAGCTGGAAATCGTGATTTACAGGTCTCTGTGTTCGCATTTGCGAGCAGGGGTTCACAATTGCGAACCCGACCAAATTCTGGAGTTTGAAAAATAAGCTAAGGCTGGGAAGTTCGCATTTGCGAACTTTTGTTCGCATTTGCGAAGCAAAGGCAATTGCTGGGATGTTCGCATTTGCGAATGTTTTGTGCGCATTTGCGAACACAGGCAAAATATGGGAAGTTCGCATTTGCGAACTTTTGTTCGCATTTGCGAACACAGGCAAAATATGGGAAGTTCGCATTTGCGAACTTTTGTTCGCATTTACGACTTCGCATTTGCTAACATTTGTTCGCATTTGCAAACTCTGCAGATCAGGTGCTGACAGCAACTTTCTAACATGAAAAATTGATCTCGTGGCCTATCCAAAGTTCACTCGAGCCCTCGGGGCTCCAAACCAAATATGCACACAGAATTAAAAACATCATACGAACTTGCTCGCGCGATCAAATCGCCAAAATAACATTAAAATCAATGATTTGAGCCTTAAAACTCAAGAGTTTATTCAAAATTTCATAACTCCCAAAATTTCCAATTTAAAGCCGAAACACGTCAAACGACGTCCGTTTAAACCAAACTTTACAAGATGCGCTTAACCAACATATATGACCTGTACCGGGCGTCGGAACCAAAATACGAGCCCGATATCACCACTTTTCAATCAAATTTCAGTTTCATTTTCCTTAAACATTTTCAGAAAACAATTTAACAGAAAAATTCTTTTACCGGGTTCTAGACCTCGGATTTCAATTCCGGGCATACGCCCAAGTTCCATATTTTTCTACGGATTTTCTGAGATCGTCAAATCACGGGTCCGGGTCCGTTTACTAAAAATGTGTTGCGACCAAAACACTCACGCAAGTGTACGCGATCGACAAGTAATATAGTAGTGAGTAGAGTATCGTTCCCACGAGGAATTTTGATTAACTTATTGACTGATTTAGACTAATTTAGTTATCAACTCAAGCTAGACTATCACAAGATATATCTAAAAATTCTCAATAATTCAAGATAAAATTACTACACCAATTACAATTTATGTTTATAACAATTTGGACAAATATATTCTAGGGCCATGAACTTGCTAGTAATCATGCTATTTTTCTACTTAGAATTGATTTATTTAATTATCCGGGTTGTTGGATTATAAGGTTAATAATATTCATAAGAATCTTTCGAGTTCTTATGAATCTATCCAAGTTAAATCAATATCTATATTTCTATGATATTAATATTAACAAGAATGCATTTCAAACTCTTATTCTTCAACCAAACAAGGCAATTAAGTATATGTCTATCTTAATTGCAAATCCTTCACCCGATGCCCGGGGTTCAAAACTTGTTCTATTTGATTTTATATGCAACCAAGAATTTCCTTTGTCAAGTTTAATTCAAAGTTCGTAGATAATATTTCATTGTTAGCTACGCAGTAAAATAATTAAGATCAAAATCAAATAAACAACCCATATCAATAACTTCAATAAAATCAATCCAAGCTTCAAATAACAAGATCAACTAACATCCATGACCCTAGAATACTAAAGAGTTTAGCTACTCATATTCATACTAAAATCAATAATATTGATGTCTAAAATACTACAAAGAAGAATACAAGATGAAAGTTTAGATGAACTCTTTTATTTGATGCACTTCAAAGCTTTGATCTTCAATTCCTTGTTTTGCTCCAAGAAGACTTCAATGGCTTCTCTTGAAAATGTTCTCTCTAGGATGAATAGTGTAAATCCACAATAATACAATGATAAAATCTGATCTCCTCCATTATGCATATTATCTTTGTTTTATCCCATAGTGGAATCCACCCTTAGTTGACAAAATAGTAACTCCATAATGAATTTCCGGAACTGGACTAGCGCGGGCAAGCTTATGGCCGCGCTAGTGCCCGCGCTAGTGTGTAATATTTAATCCGGATTTTTGGACTAGCGCGGGCAAGCTTAAGGCCACGCTAATGCCCGCGCTAGTGAGGCTTGATCCCTTTTTTCTTCTTTTGCTCAATTTTTCCACATTGTTTACCATCATAAACACTTACATGCACAATTAACTCCTGTAAAACAATAAAATCACAGTTAGAGCTAATTTTATCATTAATTATAATCATATGACAGTAATTTCTTGTTAATTTAGAGCATATATATATAGGCTATATTGTACAATTTAGCCCATTATCAACACCCCACACTTAATCTATTGCTAGTCCTCGAGCAATCACACTAAAGTTATAAAAGAGTCATCAACTAAACCATTTTTTTCTTAATGTTTGACACCTAGAACAAAATTCGTACACTACACCTAGGAATATAACATTCTAGTTTCTGGACTAACTTTCAAGTGCTATACAATATTTACACTTCTTTGAAATACTCTATATAAAGATTAAGATTTGCTTATCTGTCACAAGTCATATGCCCTCACAATTTTATCAACATTACATATGTCCATATGTACAACAGAATTCCCTAATTATTTACAACAAGACAATTTCACTCACACTCACAAAAGAAGTCACATGCATGCAAATGATACCATAAGCTTGCCCTTAATGTAAATCTCTACTAATACAGGCTTGTTCGATCAAAAATCAATTAGGACTTTTTCTTCTGGTTGTAATGTGGGTTAAGGTGCTGGTAAGATTTATTTTGGGATTAGTGACTAGCACTCCTAAGCACTTTAACACAATACTCAATCATTTTGAGCGCAAATTCTCTAATCTTAATAACAATTGCATCAATCAATTCAATTCACTCCTTGCAGTGTTCCATTTTTTTTTATGCACTGCTTTTTTTTTTAAACAAAATTTACATGCACCTTTCTCACTTTTATTGATTCCATTCACAAACCACCCCACACTTAGTTCCTTTGTACTTCTTTTAGCGCTCATTTTACAATTAAAGTGCTTTAAGAGGTTAAAGGGTTCAAAATATCAATTAAGAATAAAAATGGTATAGGCTTGTAATGTGGTTACCAAAAAAAAAATTCAAGGCTAGATATGGTTAACTAGGGATAAATTTTATTTGATTTGAACAATTGAGTTCAAAAAGATCAAGGAAAGCCTAACATCATATTTTAAAATCAAATGTCACCTGAAATTTCGCTTCAATTCACATACTAGGTAAGTTCTAGTTACACACTTACACTACATGGACTATGCAATTAGCACAAATTCTCACCACATATGGCATACAACTCATTAAGATTAACTTATCAAAATTCTCTATTATGAGTATCCCTTTCAGTAGTAAACATGCAATTTAGGCACTATCAGTCAATTTCCTTTACAACTAAAATATTATATCCTAGGATCTAGTGTTTTAAGGTGTATTAGCAAAAAGGTTTTTCTTTCATTTCATAACTTGTAATTCCTTATTTTACTACACAAAGTATAATTTAAAAACTAACTATGCCCGGTTCAAAATAAGCCCTTGGAAAAGAACCGTGACTCAAAGAAAAACCAAGGGGGATTTATTATCTACTCAAAATATTTTATATTATCTACTCTAGATAACACAAACATATACTTTTAAATCAGAAAACATTACTAAAAAAAAATCAAAGCTTCAATACAAAACAATACGAATAGCAACAATACTAGTGTTCTAACAAGCTAAGCAATACTACCATTTCAACAATATGAAACTAGCTAATATAATCCGCAATACCAAACACGATAAAAAATAAAACATAGAAATGTTGCAAAAGGGCTCCTCCACCCCACACTTAAAATTGAAGACATGTCCCCATGTCTTCCTTTAAAAGTTTAAGTTTAAGCCATAAAATACTTCCCCGGAGCTTTACTCTTGATCATTGGGTGATGGGATTGTGTATTTTATGAATTTAGGGGTTGGGGTAACTTAATATACTTAAAAACTTCTAAAAAAAATGCGGACAAATCACTGGACTAGCGCGGGCATTAGCGCGGCCACGCTAGTCTAGCGCGAGTTGGGCCAGTGAGTTTCCCATTAGCGCGGGCACTAGCGCGGGTTGTAGCGCGGCCGCGCTAATGGGTTTTTTTTTTTTTTTTTTTTTTCGAATTTCGAACTTTGACCTCATTTTTCATTAAGAAAATCCAGCAGAGATCTAATTTGAAATTAAGAACACTTACTATCTACAAACACTATAATTAATCAAAACAAAAGTAAATGACACCCAACACTTAAAAACTTGCATTGTCCCTAATGCAAAAGATCAAAACAAATCAGAAAAGAGACTCCCTGAGGCCACTGGCCTAAGCATCTTCTTCTTCAAAGGTGCACAAATATTCCTCGTAATCCGAGGGAATAGATTCACATCCTCATCCTCCTCGGCTAGTAGATGCAACCTTAGATAGGCCAACATTTGATCTTTTACTTGGGCGGCTAGACATTATATCTGCACAACATGATATATTAGAAGAAAAAAAAATCACTTTAAGAGCACGTGGAGTAAATACCCCACACTTATGTAATTATCATGTTGACACTTAGTATGTATAACAGGGATTCAGACTACCCAGTTCTTCAATTAGAATGATATAATGTTTATCGGTCTACCCAACATTAGAGATAATTGCTACAATTGTACATAAAATAAAAATTCACAAACTAAGCTGAAACTATAAACAATAAACATAAAAAGAAATTAGTCTATTTTAAAAAAATTCAAAATTATTATACAAAATAGGCATATATACAAATCCTACATACACAATATACAATGTGAACCACTTTTTTGCTTCCACCTTGAACTTATGAATTGTACCCCTAGCAAAGCATCAAGTATGTCACCATGCTCCTTTGGTGGGGCTACAAAGATAACCAGGCCAAGTAATAAATTTTTCACTCGGCACTTCTTGGCCTTTGGATGAGGAATGTAATTTTTTCTTTTTGGCACAGCAAATTCAAGAATATAGGCACTTTCATCCTCATGTATACACACACTTAATTCTCCTAAAGTAATATTATCTACTTCCTCACATGACTCTAGAGCACTCTTCTTAACATTGACATCCTCAAGAAAAATATGATCTAATGATTGGTATTCTCGTTTTAGCTCCTCTATTTGGTCTAGAAGATTTTTTTCAGCTTCATACAACTCATCATTAAATTGTTGGGCGTTACACGCATCAACCTTTGCACTCAAATCTAAATCCAAGTTATGCACAATCAACCTAAAATTATCAATTTTTTGTGCAAGCTCATCTCTATCCTTAGACCAATCTTTCATCACCGTTGTTAGTAAACAACGTCGTTCCGCAGAATCCACTAATCGAGAATATCCATCCCAATACCAACCTTTACTCCCATATTCAAATTCAGATGTCCAAGAGGTGAGGTCATGACTAGCCCAAAAATATGGGCCATAAAAATCTTTGATCAACCAAGCGTCTTCATAATTAACCTTACCTCTGTATATTTCATCCCCAGATGTCATCCTAAAAGGACTAGAAACATACTAAGAGAAAAATCAAATGGTTATAAAAATAACATATTTACAAAAAGAAAAGAAAATAAACTTGTAAAGATAATAATAAAAGTCTAATCTAGACAAATAATTAATGTCTAATTCCCCGGCAACGGCGCCAAAAACTTGTTGCAACCAAAACACTCACGCAAGTGTACGCGATCGACAAGTAATATAGTAGTGAGTAGAGTATCGTTCCCACGAGGAATTTTGATTAACTTATTGACTGATTTAGACTAATTTAGTTATCAACTCAAGCTAGACTATCACAAGATATATCTAAAAATTCTCAATAATTCAAGATAAAATTACTACACCAATTACAATTTATGTTTATAACAATTTGGACAAATATATTCCAGGGCCATGAACTTGCTAGTAATCATGCTATTTTTCTACTTAGAATTGATTTATTTAATTATCCGGGTTGTTAGATTATAAGGTTAATAATATTCATAAGAATCTTTCGAGTTCTTATGAATCTATCCAAGTTAAATCAATATCTATATTTCTATGATATTAATATTAACAAGAATGCATTTCAAACTCTTATTCTTCAACAAAACAAGGCAATTAAGTATATGTCTATCTTAATTGCAAATCCTTCACCCGATGCCCGGGATTCAAAACTTGTTCTATTTGATTTTACATGCAACCAAGAATTTCCTTTGTCAAGTTTAATTCAAAGTTCGTAGATAATATTTCACTATTAGCTACTCAGTAAAATAATTAAGATCAAAATCAAATAAACAACCCATATCAATAACTTCAATAAAATCAATCTAAGCTTCAAATAACAAGATCAACTAACATCCATGACCCTAGAATACTAGAGAGTTTAGCTACTCATATTCATACTAAAATCAATAATATTGATGTCTAAAATACTACAAAGAAGAATACAAGATGAAAGTTTAGATGAACTCTTTTATTTGATGCACTTCAAAGCTTTGATCTTCAATTCCTTGTTTTGCTCCAAGAAGACTTCAATGGCTTCTCTTGAAAATGTTCTCTCTAGGATGAATAGTGTAAATCCACAATAATACAATGATAAAATTTGATCTCCTCCATTATGCATATTATCTTTGTTTTATCCCATAGTGGAATCCACCCTTAGTTGACAAAATAGTAACTCCATAATGAATTTCCGGAACTGGACTAGCGCGGGCAAGCTTATGGCCACGCTAATGCCCGCGCTAGTGAGGCTTCATCCTTTTTTTCTTCTTTTGCTCAATTTTTCCACATTGTTTACCATCATAAACACTTACATGCACAATTAACTCCTGTAAAACAGTAAAATCACATTTACAGCTAATTTTATCATTAATTATAATCATATGACAGTAATTTCTTGTTAATTTAGAGCATATATATAGGCTATATTGTGCAATTTAGCCCATTATCAAAATGTTAACCAAAGTCAACCATATCAATATTAATATCAAAATTCTTCAAATTTCTCACATATTTCATATATTTCAACATAAGAATTTTTCAGCTTCATGCCCGAACTACGCACGCAAACCGAGGCAACTATAAATGAGGTTTTCAGGACCTCAGAAGCTCGAAATGATTAATAAAATAAGTGATGACCCTTTGGGTCGTCACATTCTCCACCTCTAAAACAATCGTTCGTCCTCGAACGGACAAAAGAAAGAAGTACCTGAGTCATGGAATAGATGAGGATATCGGCTCCGCATGTCAGACTCGGACTCCCAGGTCGATGCCTCAGGAGGCTGACCCCTCCACTGAACTCGCACAGAAGGAAAACTCTTCGACCTCAACTGTCGAACCTGCCGATCTAGGATAGCTACCGGCTCCTCCTCATAGGACAGATCTTTGTCCAATTGGACAGTGCTGAAATCTAACACGTGCGATGGATCGCCGTGATATTTTCGAAGCATGGACACATGAAACACTGGATGTACAGCTGATAAGCTAGGTGGCAAGGCAAGTTTATATGCCACCTCTCCCACACGATCAATAATCTCGAATGGGCCAATAAACCTAGGGCTAAGTTTGCCCTTCTTTCCAAATCTCATCACGCCCTTCATAGGCGACACTCGGAGCAATACTCGCTCCCTAATCATGAAAGCTATATCTCGAACCTTGCGATCTGCATAGCTCTTTTGTCTAGACTGAGCTGTGCGAAGCCTATCTTGAATAATCTTGACCTTATCTAAGGCCTCCTGAACTAAATCCGTACACAATAACCGAGCTTCTCCCGTTCAAACCATCCAACCGGAGAACGACACCGCCTACCATACAATGCTTCATAAGGAGCCATCTGGATGCTCGATTGATAACTATTTTTATAATCAAACTCTGACCAAATGCAGGAATTGATCCCACGAACCTCCAAAATCAATAACACACGCCCGAATCATATCTTCCAGTAAATAGTCCTATCGGACTGACCATCCGCCTGGGGATGAAAGGCTGTACTTAACTGAACTTGCGTGCCCAACTCTCGTTGAACCGCCTTCCAGAAATGTGAGGTAAACTGTGCACCTCGATCTGAAATAATAGAGATTGGCACGCCATAAAGGCGAACGATCTCCCTGATATAAATCCCAGCTAACCTCTCGGAGGAATATGTAGTGGCAATAGGAACAAAATGAGCTGACTTGGTCAGCCTATCAACAATCACCCAAATAGCATCAAACTTCTTCCGAGTCATCGAAAGTCCAGAAATCAAATCCATCCTGATTCGCTCCCACTTCCATTCAGGAAGTTCAATTCTCTGAAATAAACAGCTAGGTCTCTGATGTTCATACTTAACCTGCTGACAATTAAGGCACCGTGCCATATATGCCACAATAACCTTTTTCATTCTGCGCCACTAATAATGTTGACGCAAATCGTGATACATTTTCGCTGCGCCTGGATGAATAAATACCACGAACTGTGAGCTTCTTCTAGAATCAATTCTCTAAGCCCATCAACGTTTGGCACACAAATGCGCCCTTGCATCCTTAGGATCCCATCAGCATCTAAGGTGACATGTTTAGCACCTCATCGCTGAACCGTATCTCTAAGGTCACATAAATAAGAATCATTATATTGTTGATCGCTGATACGCTCCAATAATGAGGTGCAAGCGATCGCACAAGCTAGTACTCGACTAGGCTCAGAAATATCCAACCTCACAAATCAATTGGCTAAGGACTGAACATCCAAAGCAATTGGCCTCTGATTGACTGGAATATAAGCAAGAATGCCCATGCTAGCTAACTTCCTACTCAAAGCGTCAGCCACCACGTTTGCTTTTTCCCTGATGATATAAAAAGGTGACATCATAATCTTTCCGCAATTCCAGCCACCTTCTCTGCCTCAAATTCAACTCTTTTTGTTTAAAGAAATACTGAGGACTCTTATGATCGGTGTATACTTCACATACTACACCATACAAATAATGCCTCCAGATCTTCAATGCGTGAATAATCGCCGCCAATTCTAGATCATGCACTGGATAGTTCTTTTCATGAATCTTCAACTGCCTCGAAGCATAGGCAATAACCTTGCCATCCTGCATTAACATTGCACCAAGCCCAATACGGGAAGCATCACAATAAACAATATAAGGTCCCGTACCTGTGGGTAAAACCAATACCGGTGCTGTGGTCAAGGCTGTCTTGAGCTTTTGAAAGCTCGCCTCACATTCATCGGACCATTCAAATTGAACACCTTTCTGTGTCAATCTGGTCAGTGGGGTTGCAATAGATGAAAACCCATCTATGAATCGACGATAATAACCCACTAATCCTAAGAAACTCCGATTCTCTGTGGCTGATGTTGGTCTAGGCCAGTTCTTGACTGCCTCAATCTTCTTCGGATCAACCTGAATACCTGCTGCCGTCACAATATGACCCAAGGAATGCAACTGAACTTAG
Source organism: Nicotiana noctiflora (assembly GCA_032618575.1). Classification (NCBI taxonomy): domain Eukaryota; kingdom Viridiplantae; phylum Streptophyta; class Magnoliopsida; order Solanales; family Solanaceae; genus Nicotiana; species Nicotiana noctiflora. The sequence continues at coordinate 63,364 of JASVEL010008218.1, read as the reverse complement.
CCAAAATTCACACTTTGAAAATTTTGCATATAGTTGTCTATCTTTCAAAGTCTGCAAAGTCACTCTGAGATGCTGCACATGCTCCTCCTGACTGCAGGAGTAGGTCAATATGGAAACAATGAAAACTACAACAAACAAGTCTAAATAAGGCACGAACACCTCACACGTATGCACATATCCATGACTCTGAAGTCTGGCCATAAGAGATGTTCTTAGATTATAACATTGTCAATTAACCCTGTTATCAAATATCTTATTCCAAAACTCCCACTTTACTCACAGTGAGGTATGGAAACCTCATTATTACTTTCCCGAATTAATGCGTCATATTTATCCTTACCTGGTGCTCATCTCAAAGTCTAGAACTCAACGGTCACAAAATAGAAACGGCTAAATATGAATAGAAACTATGCAAGGATTGTCAAATAATCCTAACAGGCATGGCTCAAATTTAGGATATTATACTAGATTTTTATTTCCAAAAAGGGAAAATTTTAAACACAAACTTTTCACCACCAGGACCTTGTCCTCATATAATATTCACCGCAGCTTGCAGCTCGGTGTTTAAAACAAATATTTTCACGTTATACAAAAATTTTGAGGATCTCATCCTCCACTCTAAATCACAAGTATTTGCACATTATGCCACTGATGTTTTTCATTTCCTTTCTTTCTTCTTTTCAACTATTGTCTGTCAAAGAGTATCACGGCATAAAAGAACCTTCATACCGACAGGGTATACAATTTAACCATTGAAAATAATTATTTCAGGAATTACATCAATTCCCATTGTAATAATTAATATAAAGTCAGTTTTGACCTCATCAATATTCCTAGTGACCAATACATAATAATAGAGATAATTATCTCCATTTAATAGCACAGCGTAAGTATTCACATAAGTAGATTTGATGATTACAAAGCTCACTCATGAGCGGAGCATATTAAGAGGACTTGCCTCAATTCTTCAAAGATCAAATCAAATTGAAGAAAAATGTTCCTTTTATAAAAATCAGAATTGTACATGTGATAACATCATCTGGTGTAGCGACCTGAGTCACACCATAGAAATTATGTCAACAACTAGATCTCTACCTCTAGGAGTCTCACCTCCGCCTCTAACATCCTGACCCCTAACTCTAGCTGGTCATGTGAGTTAAGTATTGACTGCAATGGGGCACGTAGCTTGAGTGCCTTCATAAATTATATTTCTCCAATCTGCCACATTCACAAAAATTCCTTTGAGGCTTAGCTAACTTATTGGACATGACGACATATTCGGACACTGTCATAATAATCTGGCATGATCGTTCAGATCATACATACCACACCTTTCAAAGAGTCAGGGAGGTAAACTCCTCCAAAACATTTCTACAAATAGGGTTGAGTAGGTAATGTCGCATAGCCGGTCTGCCCTCTTCATAGGCTTGTCACAAACATTGACGACCAATTACCTCTTTTGGTATGCTAGCTTGACACTGTTGAACTACCCCATTTGCTCATATACTCTTTATTATTCTTTGGGTCGATTCTTACCCCCTGCAGAGTACAAAGCCTCAAACATGCATAATTTATTTGGGGGACCTTTCCATACCATATATATACATTCCAAGCCAAAACTGACATAACACATGGCCATCCGATCCATTCACTAATAGTGGATTTCCCCTTTTGGCTATAAGTCAAAGTCACAACATCTGATAGTCCACAATAATTATCCTTCACAACTTCAAATAAATCAACCAGACGTCAAGGTCCATTAAAACCACAACCGGTTAGTAAATACATTATGTTTTCACTACTTCACTCGCTACTTGAAACACAGTAGAATCAACCCTCTCGCCCTCAACTATTCCCGCGTTCTGCAATATCTCATATCAATAGTAAATAAATTACATTGGGTTCTCAAAAGATGTACCACTGAAGGAGATAGTGAAGAGTTTGGTGAAACTTATCCGAAACTCCGTAAAACTTCTGAAGGCATTGTTGATCTATCACCAGCCTGCGCCATTGACGGCTGAAGAAGCAGTACATGCCTTTTCCATTCGTGGGAAGACAAGAGTAGAAATTCAACTTAACATTTGAAGAACAAACTCGCACGATAGGAAAGAATGAAGGGAATATTTTCCTAACTCTGTAGCCTCTGGAGGATAAATACAGACGTCTCCGTACCGACTCAGACTCTACTAAGGTTGTTGGTGAGTTGTGAGACCTGTGCAATCTAGTGCTCTGATACCAACTTGTCACGACCCGGATTTCCCACCATCGGGAGTCATGATGGAGCCTACTAGTGGAAGCTAGGCAAGCCAACTATTACTTACATTTTCATTAGTTCCAAACTCTTCTTAAGACTTTAAATTAAAAACATATAATTAATGTGGAATAATTAAACTTAGCAGAAGACTTAGTCAATTTTATCAAATATGATACAGAAACCCAAACATGATACACTACCCAAGACTGGTGTCACAATACTCACGAACTTTTAGGAATAATACACACAATTGTTTGAAAGAAATATAAGTTGTTTATCTCGAATACATGAGATAATAGAATGAAATACATAGATAGAAGAGACAACGGGTCCTGCGGATGCCTGCAAGGCTACCTCGTAGTCTCAGTAGTCGGAATATCCACAATCGTGCTACTGCCGTTGCTGCTGGCCGTAACCTATATCTGCGCGAAAAGAGCGCAGAGTATAGTCACTCACATAAACCTGCACAATTGAAATATATATACATATACAACAACATTAAACGTTATCGAACGTTTATAAGGAAAGAATATGTTCTCAAATAACAGTCAATAACTCATAATATCAGAGTAATCTAGTCAACGGAACAAAGCTTACTTTCATGTCTCAATTCATTTTTCATTTCATATCTTGTGGTAGGCGTACCACCCGTTCCCAAATGTAACAATAAGTTATACCTTGTGGTAGGCATACCACCCACTCCCAAATGTATCAATAAGTTATACCTTGTGGTAGGCGTACCACCCGCTCCCAAATGTATCAATAGGCTACCGGCGACTATGGCCAATACCAAGATTTAATTCACTTTGTGGTCGGCGCGCCACACGATCCCATTTCTTATTATATAAGTGGTCGGCGTGTGTCACGACCCTAGTTCACCAATTGTGAACATGTCGTGATGGCACCCAGTCCCCACGACTAGGTAAGCCTAACACGTTGCGGAATATACAAGTTATAAATACTTAAATAAGAAACAGCGGAAAAATAGCATAAAAGATATGTAATCCGTGCCGCTTGGCACATACATCCCTCACATAATGAATAAAACACTACCAAGATCCGGAACCCCACGGTAACACAGACTAAAAGAGAAAATACAACTGTGGCTCTATGTGTAAAGAGTATCTAACAACGAAATGAAGGAAATGTCAACTAGTACTACTAGAATAGAAGGAAAGCCTCTGGATCTGCGGACGTAGCAGATCATACCTCGAGGTCTCCAGAAAAGCTGCGGAAATCACCTAGCACGAGCCTGCTCTGATGTACCTGGATCTGCACAACAAAAGTGTGCAGAAGAGTAGCATGAGTACACCACGGCGGTACTCAGTATGTGCCAAGCCTAACCTCGAAGGAGTAGTGACGAGGTAGGTCAGGGCCCTACTGAGAAAAACAATAATATAATGATGATAACAAAATAAGCAGTTTAAATGATAATAATTTCCGAAATAACAACATTATGATGATTACTGCAACTGTCTACAATCAAGCTAACAACAAATAACCAACTCAAATAAACGAATCCAGGATCTGTGGGAATTGAACCCACAGTCCCATTCTCAGTACCTCTGGGTCTCCGGGAATCGAACCCGCAGCCCATGTCTCAATAATATCTCAATAACTCAGGATCTCCGGGAATCGAACCCGCAGTCCCTACCCATAAGTCAGGATCTCGGGAATCCAACCCGTAGTCCTCATTTCAATAATCTAAGGATCTCGGGAGTCGAACCCGTAGTCCATATTTCAATAATCTCAGGATCTCGGGAATCGAACCCGTAGTCCACATTTCAATAATCTCAGGATCTCGGGAATCGAACCCGTAGTCCACATTTCAATAATCTCAGGATCTCGGAATCGAACCCGTAGTCCACATTTCAATAATCTCAGGATCTCGGGAATCGAACCCGTAGTCCATATTTCAATAATCTCAGGATCTCGGGAATCGAACCCGTAGTCCATATTTCAATGATCTCAGGATCTCGGGAATCGAACCCGTAGTCCATAACCACAGCAAGTAAAGGAATACACAGAGAGAAGTATAATATGCTCAACGATAACTTCGCCGATGAACAGCGCCAGCGATTACCAAGAAAACTCAAGTAAGTCAATTAAGCAACTAGACAGTTAGATTCCATCTAATCATGCTTTCCTAACTACTACCGAGTAGGAATATCGAATTTAACAACTAAAAACAGAAATATCACTCATTGAACATTTTGAGTAAAGTATGTGTTCAACAACCAGCGCATGTACACGCCCGTCACCTCGCGTACAAGGCATTTAAAGTATCACATAATATCCTAGGGGTGAAAGTCCCCTACACGAAGTTAGACAAGCTACTTACCTCAATTCCGGTACAAAACCGCTAAGAAATAACCCTCTTGCCGCGAATGTCGGACTCCACAAGTGTAGTATCTGATAAAAATCAATAGAATCATATCAAAATAGGCCAATTGGGCATTACCCAATCAAAATAACTCAAAATACACCAAAACCCACAAGTTGCCAAAACCCGACTTTCGGTACGCTTATCGAAAAATCACGAAAGTTATATATTCGGAACCCTTGTCTCAATACGAGTCTAAGCATATAAAGTTTATCAAATTCGGACTCCATTTGCCCACTCAAAACCTTGATCTTCTAAAGTTCAAGCCTAGGGTGAAAACCCCCATAAAACACCCCAAATTCCTCCATTTTCACGAGATAATTGCATAATATTGTCAACAATAATCATAATTTGAGTCCATAGTTGATTACCTGAAGAAACCCCTTGAATCTCCCTTCAATATCGCCCAAATCGCCCCTTAAGCCGAGCCCTCAAAGTTTGGAAATGTTTCTGAAATTTCTAACTTCGAATATAATTAACTCTCTGCGATTTCCGCTTCTGCGATTTCCGCTTCTGCGGACGAAATTCCGCGACATTTTGTCGCTTCTGCGGAGCCCAGGCCTGGCTGGCCCATTCCGCTTCTGCGAGCCTAAAGCCGCTTCTGCGAGGCCGCTCCTGCGGAACTCTCCGTTCCTACGAACAAAAGTCCGCTTCTGCGGACTCGCCTAAGCGGAGGATTGTCCGCTTCTGCGAGATTCCCCACTCGTCTCCTGACCGCTTCTGCGGTCCCCATCCTCGCACCTGCGAGGCTGCTCCTGCGGACAAGGACCGCCCCTACGCTCTAGTCCGCTTCCGCGCTCCAATTTCTGCTTCAGCGGACTCGCCTCTGCGGTTCCATTTCCGCAGGGGCGAAAACAACAGAGGCAGAATTTCCTAACCTGCAATTTCCATGATTTTCTCCCGTTTAACCATCCGAAACCACCCCGAGGCCCCCGGGATCTTATCCAAACACACCAACACATCCTAATACCTTATTCGAACTTGTTCCAATCCTCAAAACACGTCTAACAACATCAAAACCCATAATTCACATCAAATTCAAGCCTAAATTTCTTAAAACTCTCTGAATTACACATTCGATCTAAAACCCGACCAAACGACTTCCGAATGACCTAAAAATTTGCAGACATATCCAAAATCACATAACGAAGCTATAGAAATTGTCGGAATTCCATTCCGACCCCGGGATCAAAATCTCACCTATCGTTCGGATTCGCCAAAATTTCAACCTTCGGCATTTCAAGCCTAATTGAGATACGGACCTCCAAAATACGTTCCGAACGCGCTCTCAACCCTGAAATCACCTAATAGAGCTAATGGAACCATCGGATTTCCGTTCCGAGATCGTCTTAATACTGTTCCGGCTACGGGCCATTTTCTAGCTTCAAAGCTCTTAATTAGGGACTAAGTGTCCCAAAATGCTCAAATTTTCAGAACCGACTCTCCCGGCAACCCACAATAGCAGAAATGAACTTAGGGGAACAGTTAAATTAGGGATTGGGGCGTAATTTTCTAAAACGACCGGTCGGGTCGTTACAATTTAACAGTTTAAATGAAATAAGTTAATACCTGATGTATAGTTCTTGAATGATTAACCAACACTAAAATAGCATACTATTATATTACTTGATATTAGTGAAATAATCTTACATTTATAACTATTCAAAATCAATAACAAAGCATTAGTGTGACGACCCAGCCCATCTTCATGGGAATTAGCACCCCGTTATATTGTAATTACATGTTATATGCTTTTATATCAGTGTTAGAGTCTATCGGGTGAGTTAGGAGTGAATTGGATTGAAAATGAGGCATATAGCCTTTTTGAGGGAAACTTAAATATGAAAAGTCAACCCGGAGTTGACTATTTAGTTAAAGGTCTTAGAATCGGATTCTGATTATTCAGGTAGTTCCAAGAGGTGATTTGTGAGTTAGGGGAGCGATCGGAATTGAATTTGGCGAAATCCGAACGGTAAGTGAGATTTTGATCCGGGGGTCGGAATGGAATACCGATAATTCCTGTAGCTTTGTTATGTGATTTTGGATATGTTCGCAAAATTTCAGGTCGTTCGGACGTTGTTTGGTCGGGTTTTTGATTAATTGTGTAATTCAGAATGTTTTAAGGAATTTAGGCTTGAATTCGATGTAAATTATGGGTTTTCATGTTGTTAGACGTATTTTGAGGATTGGAACAAGTTCGAATAAGGTGTTGGGATGTGTTGGTGTGTTTGGATGGGGTCCCGTGGGCCTCGGGGTGTTTTCGGATGGTCAAACGGGAGAAAATATGTTAATTGCAGACTTTGTGCACTGGCTCTGTTCTTTTCGCTCCTGCGGAAATGGGGGCGCAGGAGCGAGTCTGCAGGAGCGGACATGGGAGCGCAGAGGCGCTTGGCTTCGCAGAAGCGGAAGCATGTCCGCTGAGGCGGCGTCGCAGGGGCGGACTTTTGTCCGCAGAAGCGGGTAAGACCGCAGAGGCGGAGGGTATTCCGCAGAAGCGGACCCGCAGGAGCGGTCCTTGGATTGCAGGTGCGGAAATGGCCAAATAGGCCTGGGTTCGCAGAAGCGACCATTTGGTCGCAGAAGCGGTTCCGCAGGGGCGGAAATGGTCCACATAAGCGAAAATTGCAGAAGATTAAATGTATCAGAAGTTAGAAAATTTCATAAACATTTCACACATTTGGGTCTCGTCTTTAGAGGCGATTTGGGCGATTTTGAAGAGGAACTCAAGGGAAATCATCAGGTAATCAACTATGGACTTAAACTATGCTTAGTATTGATAATATTATGCAATTATATCATGAAAATGGAGGAATTTGGGGTATTTCATGGAGGTTTTAGCCCTAGTCTTGAACTTTAGAAAAACAAGGATTTGAGTGGTCAAATAGAGTCTGAATTTGGTAAATCTTATATGCTTAGACTCGTATCGAGATGAGGGTTCCGAATATGTGACTTTCGTAATTTTTCGAGAAGCGTACCTGATGTCGGGTTTTGGCAACTTTGTCACTTTTGGTGTAAATTGAGTTGTTTTGACTGGGTATCATTCCATTGGCCTAATTTGATGTGTTTCTACCATATTTGATCAGATTCTACGCGTGCGGAGCTTGATTCTCATGGAAAGGGCATCGCGGAGTAGTCTTCACGCTGTATTGTGGTGAGTAATAGATGTGGGTGATGACCAGCGGGTTCGAAACACCGGTATACCACTTTGTGACGCTGGTATAGCGGCGAGACACGTACTCTCTTGTGAGTGCGGGGTCGATTGTGATTGGGGACTATGGCTTAGTCCGACTTGTTGATACTGTGTTATGATATTAGGCTATTCTTGAGCCGTCGAACCTCCTTCTCGGATGGTTTCATACTATATCGTGATATTGGCTACTCTTGAGCCGTTGATCCTCCTTCTTGGACGGTTGAGTAGACTTGTTGGCTGTGAGCCAGTTATTGGATCCCATGAGGATCGTTATCATTATCTTGTGATATTGACATGCTAGTTTACTACCAATCCGTAGTTATTTCTATTATCATGCTACTTCCAATTTCTGGAACTTGATATTACTATTTTCAACTGAAAAATGTTAAAAGAGTTTTCAAAACTACTTTTGAGCCTGCAAGGTTGCATTTGCATATTAGCTGACTGGTATTGGATAGGGCTGCGCGCCACAGCGACATATATGTTGGATCGGACTGCACGCCGCAGTAATATTGTGCTTGGGCTGTAGGAGCCCCTCCGGAGTCTGAACCCCCACAGTGAGCACGGGTACCCAAATTGGATCGGGCTACGCGCCGTAGCGGTCATATCATGCATTGCATTTCATTTAGCTACATCTGATAGCTGTTAGACTATTTTGTTGGTACTTGTTGGTACAGGTACACTTGATATTGATTTAGTGACAGGGTATTTGATTACTGTCACGACCCGGATATCCCACCATCGGGAGTCATGATGGCGCCTACTAGTATAAGCTAGGCAAGCCAAATATTACTTACATCTCCCTTAGTTACCAAACTCTTATTAAGACTTTAAAATTAAAAACATATAAATTACAACGGAATAATTAAACTTAGCGGAAGACTTAGTCAATCTTATCAAATATGATAAAGAAACCCAAACACGATACACTACCCAAGACTGGTGTCACAATACTCACGAACTTCTAGGAATAATACACACAATCGTCTGAAAGAAATATAAGCTGTTTATCTCGAATACATGAGATAATAGAATGAAATACATAGATAGAAGATACAACGGGTCCTGTGGACGCCTGCAAGGCTACCTCGTAGTCTCAGTAGTCGAAATATCAACAATCTCTACTGCCGCTGCTGTTGTCCGTAACCTATATCTGCGCAAAAAGAGCGCAGAGTGTAGTATCAGCACAACCGACCCCATGTGCTGGTAAGTGTCTGGCCTATCCCAGCGAAATAGTGACGAGACTAAGGCCAGCCACCCACATAAACCTGTACAGTTGCAATATATATATATATATACATATACAAAACATTTATAAGGAAAGACTCTGCTCTGAAATAACAGTCAATAACTCATAATATTCAGAGTAATCTAGTCACAGAATAAATCTTACTTTCATATTTCAATTCCTTTTTCATTTCATATCTCGTGGTAGGCGTACCACCCGCTCCCATCTGTAACAGTAAGTTATATCTTGTGGTAAGCGTACCACCTGTTCCCAAATATATCAATAGGCTACCGGCAACTATGGCCAATGCCAGATTTCAAATCACTTTGTGGTCGGCGTGCCACACGATCCCATTTCTTATCATATAAGTGGTTGGCGCGCCACACGATATATATATATATATATATATATATATATATATATTACCGGTTTGAACCAATAATTGATAATAATTCAACAATTTATCTCCGTTACCGGTGTGACACCAGTAACTCTTAATCAACAATTCATACACAACTAAATTCCTATTCCTTCAAACTAGGATAGAACAAACACTTACCTCAAAAGTTTACGAACAATTCAATCCGTGGAAATGCCTTTTCCTTTCAAATTCGGCTCCAATCCAATCGTATCCATACACAATTGATTTAATATCATCAATACTACTCAACAAACTAATTCATAAGGCCAATTTCAACTTTTACAACATTTGCCTGGGATAGTGAATTTCGACCCCAGACCCACATGGTCGGAACTCGGGTTTCGGACCAAAATCCGGCTACCCATCCCCCCCACGAGTTCAAGTATATGATTTGTTTCAAAATCGGACCTCAATTCGAGGTCCAATTTCCCAATTCATGAAAAAACCTATATTCTACCAAAAACAAGAAACTCTACCATGAAAACCTTTGATTTCTATTGAAAAACATGTTTAATGTTGTTAGGAATTGAAAGAATTAAGTAAAAAGTGACTTACAATTGCTTTGAAGAGGAGGGAGTTCGTGAAAAATCGCCAATGAGTGTTTTTGGGTTGTGAAATGTGAAAAATGAAGCTGGAAATCGTGATTTATAGGTCTCTATGTTCGCATTTGCGAACATGGGTTCGCAATTGCGAACCCCGACCAATTTCTGGAGTTGGAAAAATAAGCTAAGGATGGAAAGTTCGCATTTGTGAACTTTTGTTCGCATTTGCGAAGCCAAGGCAAATGCTGGGAGGTTCGCATTTGCGACATAATGTTCGCATTTGCGAACAAGGCTGGCTTCAAGGGACCTTCGCATTTGCGAATTATAGTCGCATTTGCGAAGCTGGGCTATTTACTGAAGGTCTCACATTTGCGAGGAATAGTTCGCATTTGTGAAGCACTGCACACCCCTGCCAACTTCGCATTTTCGAAGACTGGTTCGCATTTGCGAACCAAGGCTAACCTGGCTCTTCTCGCAATTGCGATAAAATCTTCGCATTTGCGAAGATACCAGCTGGGTGAAAAGCCAGCTATGTTATTTTTCAGAATTTGCTCCAACGGCCTATCAAATCTTTACTCGAGCCCCCCGGCTCCAAACCAAACATGTACACAACATCAAAAACACATTACGAACTTGTTCGTGCGATCACATCGCCAATATCACATCGTTTTCATCAAATCAAGCCTCAAGTTCATGATTTTCATACTTTTGGTTTTCAAAACTTTCAAACTTGGAACTCAAGGTCCAAAACGTATCAAACGACATCCAAATGTCATCAAACTTTGCAGAAAGCACATATATAATATTTAAGACTTGTACCGGGCGTCGGAACCAAAATACGAGCCCGATACCAAGGTCAATTAATTCATTTTCCTTTAATAATTACATCAAAAACAATTTCACAGAAAAAATCATAGCTTGGGCTCTAGGCCTCAGAATTCGACTCTGGACGCATCTCCAAGTCCCATATTTCCTACGGACCTTTCGGGACCATACAAACTCGGGTTCGGGTCCGTTTACCAAAAATATTGACCGAAGTCAACCATATCAATATTAATATCATTTTTCTCCAAATTTCTCATAGAATTCATATTTTCTATCACAAAAACTTTCCGGCCACATGCTCGGATCGTGCACGTAAATCGAGGCAACATAGAATGAGGTTTTCAAGGCCTCAGGAAGCTCGAAATGATTAATAAAATAAGTGATGACCCTTTGGGTCGTCACATTCTCCACCTCTAAAACAACCGTTCATCCTCGAACGGACAAAAGAAAGAAGTACCTGAGTCAGGAAACAAATGTGGGTAGCGGCTCCGCATATCAGACTCGGACTCCCAGGTCGATGCCTCAGGAGGCTGACCCCTCCACTGAACTCGCACAGAAGGAAAACTCTTCGATCTCAACTGTCAAACCTACCGATCTAGGATAGCTACCGGCTCCTCCTCATAGGACAAATCTTTGTCCAATTGGACTGTGCTGAAATCTAACACGTGCGACGGATCGCCGTGTTATTTTCGAAGCATGGACACATGAAACACTGGATGTACAACTTATAAGCTAGGTGGCTAGGAAAGTTTATATGCCACCTCTCCCACACGATCAAGAATCTCGAATGGTCCAATAAACCTAGGGCTAAGTTTTCCCTTCTTTCCAAATCTCATCACGCCCTTCATAGGCGATACTCGGAGCAATACTCGCTCCCCTACCATGAAAGCTATATCTCTAACCTTGCGATCTGCATAGCTCTTTTGCTTGGACTGAGCCGTGCGAAGCCTTTCTTGAATAATCTTGACTTTATCTAAGGCCTCCTGAACTAAATCCGTGCCCAATAACCAAGCTTCTCCCGGTTCAAACCATCCAACCGGAGAACGACACCGCCTACCATACAATGCTTCATAAGGAGCCATCTGGATGCTCGATTGATAACTATTATTATAAGCAAACTCTGCCAAAGGCAGGAATTGATCCCACGAACCTCCAAAATCAATAACACACGCCCGTAGCATATCTTCCAGTATTTGAATAGTCCTCTCGGACTGACCATCCGTCTGGGGATGAAAGGCTGTACTTAGCTGAACTTGCGTGCCCAACTCTCGCTGAACCGCATTCCAGAAATGTGAGGTAAACTGTGCACCTCGGTCTGAAATAATAGAGATTGGCACGCCATGAAGGCGAACGATCTCCCTAATATAAATCCCAGCTAACCTCTCGGATGAATAGGTAGTGGCAATTGGAACAAAATAAGCTGACTTGGTCAGCCTATCAACAATCACCCAAACAGCATCAAACTTCTTCCGAGTCTTCGGAAGTCCCGAAACGAAATCCATCGTGATTCGCTCCCACTTCCATTCGGGAAGTTCAATTCTCTGAAATAAACCGCCAGGTCTCTGATGTTCATACTTAACCTGCTGACAATTAAGGCACCGTGCCACATATGCCACAATATCCTTTTTCATTCTGCGCCACCAATAATGTTAACGCAAATCTCGATACATTTTTGTTGCGCCTGGATGAATAGAATACCGCGAACTGTGAGCTTCTTCTAGAATCAATTCTCTAAGCCCCTCAACATTTGGCACACAAATGCGCCCTTGCATCCTTAGGATCCCATCAGCATCTAAGGTGACCTATTTAGCACCGCCTCGCTGAACCGTATCTCTAAGGTCACATAAATAAGAATCATAATATTGTTGATCGCGGATATGCTCCAATAATGAAGAGTGAGAGATCGTGCAAGCTAGTACTCGACTAGGCTCAGAAATATCCAACCTCACAAATCGGTTGGCCAACGACTGAACATCCAAAGCAAGTGGTCTCTGATTGACTGGAATATAAGCAAGACTGCCCATAGTGGCTGACTTCCTACTCAAAGCGTCGGCCACCACGTTTGCTTTTCCCGGATGATATAAAATGGTGACATCATAATCTTTTAGCAATTCTAGCCACCTTCTCTGCCTCAAATTCAACTCTTTCTGCTTAAACAAATACTGAAGACTCTTATGATCGGTGTATGCTTCACATGCTACCCCATACAAATAATGCCTCCAGATCTTCAATGCGTGAATAATCGCCGCCAATTCTAGATCATGCACTGGATAGTTCTTCTCATGAATCTTCAACTGCCTCGAAGCATAGGCAATAACCTCGCCATCCTGCATTAACACTGCACCAAGCCCAATACGGGAAGCATCACAATAAACAGTATAAGGTCCCGTACCTGTGGGTAAAATCAATACCGATGCTCTAGTCAAGGCTGTCTTGAGCTTTTGAAAGCTCGCCTCACATCCATCGGACCATTCAAATTGAACACCTTCCCATGTCAATCTGGTCAGTGGGGTTGCAATAGATGAAAACCCCTCTACGAATCGGCGATAATAACCCGCTAATCCTAAGAAACTCCGAATATCTGTGGCTGATGTCGGTCTAGGCCAGTTCTTGACTGCCTCAATCTTCTTCGGATCAACCTGAATACCTGCTGCCGTCACAATATGACCTAGGAATGCAATTGAACTTAGCCAAAATTCACACTTTGAAAATTTTGCATATAGTTCGCTATCTCTCAGAGTCTGCAAGGCCACTCTAAGATGTTGCGCATGCTTCTCATGACTGCGGGAATATATTAATATGTCATCAATGAAGACTATTACAGACTATTACAAACAAGTCTAAATAAGGCCGGAACACCCGATTCATCAATTCCATAAAAGCTGCTGGGGCATTTGTCAACCCAAAAGACATGACCAGAAATTCATAATGTCCGTACCGAGTGCAGAATGCTGTCTTAGGGACATCAGATGCCCTAATCTTCAGCTGGTGATAGCCAGATCTTAAATCTATCTTCGAAAATACCTTGGCACCTTGAAGCTGGTCAAATAAACCATCAATTCGCGGAAGTGGATATTTATTTTTGATAGTCACCTTGTTTAACTGTCGATAGTCAATGCACATTCTCATCGAACCATCTTTCTTCTTTACAAATAATACAGGTGCACCCCACGGCGAAATACTGGGTCTAATGAAACCCTTTTCAAGTAAATCCTGCAACTGTTCCTTCAATTCTTTTAACTCTGGCGGAGCCATACGATATGGGGGAATGGAAATGAGCTGAGTGCCTGGAGCCAAGTCAATGCAAAAATCAATGTCCCTATCGGGCGGCATACCCGGCAAGTCTAAAGGGAATACTTCAGGAAATTCGTGAACCACAGGCATAGAGTCAATAGAAGGAACCTCAGCACTGGAATCACGGACATAGGCCAAATAAGCCAAGCATCCCTTCTCAACCATACGCTGAGCCTGAACATAAGAAATAACATTGCGACTAGTATGACCTGAAATTCCTTTCCACTCTATACGAGGCAAATTCGGCAGAGCTAAAGTCACAGTCTTGGCATGGCAATCTAATATATCATGATATGGAGATAGCCAGTCCATGACTAATATAATATCAAAGTCCACCATATTTAGGAGCAATAAATCAGCACGGGTCTCAAGACCCTCAATTACTATAATACATGACCGATGAACTCGATCAACCACAATATAATTGCCTACTGGTGTAGACATGTGAACAGGAACACCCAGTGCATCACTAGGCCGAATCAAGTACGGTGCAAAATAGGAGGACACGTACGAATATGTAGACCCGGGGTCAAATAATGCTGATGCCTTTCTATCACCAAAATAATACCTGTAGTGACGGCATCAAAAGACTCGGCCTCTGGTCTAGCGGGAAGTGCATAACATCGGGGCTGTGCCCCACCACCCGAAGTAGTATCTCTAGAACGATCGGCTGCTGGCTGGTCTCAACCTCTATGACCTCTACCTCCACCTCTATGACCTCTACCTCCACCTCTATGTCCTCTACCTCTGCTTCTAGCTGGCTGGGCAGGCTGTGGGGGAACTGGGGCTCGAACTATGGCACGAGAACCCTGCTGCTGAGACTTGTCAGAAACTCGAGGGTAATACTTTGCAATGTGCCTAAGATCACCACACGTAAAACAAGCCCTCGGCTGCTGAAAATAGCGAAGTGGTGGTGCACTGATAGGCTGCTGATCAGAGTAGCGTGGCCGAGAATTACGATCACCTGAAGCATCATGAGAAACCTGAAGAGCTGACTGATAAGGCCTAGGAGGATGGCCTCTATCATAAAAATCTCTATCTCCAGACGAGGTACCACTGAATCTACCCGAATTACGAGATCTCTTATCTGATCCACGACCTGCTCCCTGTGACAGAGCCATCTCGATCCGGCGGGCTGCATTAGCCGCCTCCTGAAAAGTGATTTCAGTTCCTGCCCCCAAAGCCATCTGTAGTCGAATTGGCTGATTCAAGCCATCAATAAACCTTCTCACCCTTTCCCGATCTATGGGAAGTATGATAATAGCATGACGAGCCAGGTCCACGAACCTAGTCTCGTACTGTGTGACAGACATAGAACCCTGATGAAGATGCTCAAATTGTCTGCGCAGAGCCTCCCGCTGAGTTGCTGGAAGGAACTTTTCCAAGAACAGTTCTGCAAATTGCCCCCAAGTCAAAGAAGATGATCCCGCTGGCCTGGATAGACAATAATCCCTCCACCAAGTCTTGGCAGAACCAGATAATCGAAAAGTAGCAAAGTCCACACCATTAGTCTCCACGATACCCATAGTACGGAGAACCTCGTGGCAGCTATATAGGAAATCTTGTGGATCCTCTGAAGGAGTGCCACCGAATGTGGTAGTGAATAGCTTAGTAAATCTGTCCAATCTCCATAACGCGTCAGCGGACATAACTGCACCATCATTAGACGGAATCACAATAATAGGCTGAGCTGTCTCAACTGGCTGAATCACAGGAACCTGAGCCTGGGGAATTACTGGCTTCGGAGTGCGCGTAGTAGGAGTTTGATTACCTCCTCCAGCCTGAGAAGTGGCTGGTGCTACTGGTAATAAACCTGCTCTGGTGATATTGTCCATAAAACCTGCTATCCGGACCAAAGCATCCTGAAGATCCGGTGAAAACATAACCCCTCCTGGGACCTGAGCTGGGCCTACTGGAGCTGCTGGAACTGGAACCTCCTCCTCGATATGAGCCTGAGGTTCTGTCACTTGTGCTGCTGCTCGGGGCTGAGCTCTACCCCTACCTTGGCCTCTAGGACGACCTCGACCTCGGCCTCTGCCCCTAGCGGGAGCTGCCGCTGCTGGGACCTCGGGCTGCTGGTCGGTAGATGAGGATGCACGTGTTCTTACCATCTGCGGAAGAACAGAGTAGAAATTCAATTAACATTTGAAAGATCAAGTCGCACGACTGGAAAGAATAAAGGGAAAATTTTCCTAACTCTGTAGCCTCTGGAGGATAAGTACAGACGTTTCCGTACCGATCCTTCAGACTCTACTAAGGTTGTTCGTGAGTTGTGAGACCTATGCAACCTAGTGCTCTAATACCAACTTGTCATGACCCGGATTTCCCACCATCGGAAGTCATGATGGCGCCTACTAGTGGAAGCTAGGCAAGTCAAATATTACTTACATCTCCCTTAGTTACCAAACTCTTATTAAGACTTAAAAATTAAAATACATATAAATTACAGCGGAATAATTAAACTTAGCGGAAGACTTAGTCAATCTTATCAAATATGATAAAGAAACCTAAACACGATACACTACCCAAGACTGGTGTCACAATACTCACGAACTTCTAGGAATAATACACACAATTGTCGGAAAGAAATATAAGCTGTTTATCACGAATACATGAGATAACAAACTGGAAAGTAAAGATAGAAGAGACAACGGGTCCCGTGGACGCCTGCAAGGCTACCTCAGTGTGTCGAAGGTCGGAATACCAATGCTTGCACTATTGCTGCTGCTGCTGCTGCTGTTCAAAACCTGTATATGCGCAAAAATAGCACAGAGTGTAGCAAGCACAACCGACCCCATGTGCTGGTAAGTGTCTGGCCTATCCCAGCGAAATAGTGACGAGACTAAGGCCAGTCACAAACATAAACCTGTACAGTTGCAATATATATATACATATACAAAACATTTATAAGGAAAGATTCTTCTCTGAAATAACAGTCAATAACTCATAATATCTAGAGTAATCTAGTCACCGAATAAATCTTATTTTCATATCTCAATTCCTTTTTCATTTCATATCTCGTGGTAGGCGTACCACCCGCTCCCATCTGTAACAGTAAGTTATATCTTGTGGTAGGCGTACCACCTATTCCCAAATATATCAATAGGCTACCGGCAACTATGGCCAATGCCAGATATTTCAAATCACTTTGTGGTCGGCGTGCCACACGATCCCATTTCTTATCATATAAGTGGTCGGCGCGCCACACGATCCCAATTCATAAATATATATATATATATATATATATTACCGACATTTAACCAATAATTGATAATAATTCAACAATTTATCTCCGTTACCGGTGTGACACCAGTAACTCTTAATCAACAATTCATACACAACTAAATTCCTATTCCTTCAAACTAGGATAGAACAAACACTTACCTCGAAAGTTTACGAACAATTCAATCCGTGGAAATGCCTTTTCCTTTCAAATTCGGCTCCAATCCAATCGTATCTATACACAACTGATTTAATATCATCAATACTACTCAACAAACTAATTCATAAGGCCAATTTCAACTTTTACAACATTCTGCCCGGAATAGTGAATTTCGACCCCGGGCCCACATGGTCGGAACTCGGGGTTTGGACCAAAATCCGGTTACCCATCCACCTACGAGTTCAAGTATATGATTTGTTTCAAAATCGGACCTCAATTCGAGGTCCAATTTCCCAATTCATGTAAAACCCTATATTCTACCAAAAACAAGAAACTCTACCATGATAACCTTTGATTTCTATTGAAAAACATGTTTAATGTTGTTAGGAATTGAAAGAATTAAGTAAAAAGTGACTTACAATTGCTTTGAAGAGGAGGGAGTTCGTGAAAAATCACCAATGGGTGTTTTTGGGTTGTGGAATGTGAAAAACGAAGCTGGAAATCGTGATTTACAGGTCTCTGTGTTCGCATTTGCGAACAATTGCGAACCCCGACCAATTTCTAGAGTTGGAAAAATAAGCTAAGGATGGAAAGTTCGCATTTGCGAACTTTTGTTCGCATTTGCGAAGCCAAGGAAAATGCTAGGAGGTTCGCATTTGCGACATAATGTTCGCATTTGCGAACAAGGCTGGCTTCAAGGGACCTTCGCATTTGCGAAGCCTCGCTTAACACTGAAGGCCTCGCATTTGCGAGGGTGTGTTCGCATTTGCGAACCCAAGCAGTCCTGGACGCCCTTCGCAATTGCGATGAAGGGTTCGCATTTGCGAACCCTGCCTTGATCTGTCACCTTCGCAATTGCGAGAAATGCTTCGCAAATGCGAAGCCAACAACTGGGTGAAAAACCAGCAGTGCAAAAATTCAGAAATTGATCCAACGGCCTATCAAATCTTTACCCGAGCCCCCCGGGCTCCAAACCAAACATGTATACAACATCAAAAACACATTACGAACTTGTTCGTGCGATCACATCGCCAATATCACATCGTTTTCATCAAATCAAGCCTCAAGTTCATGATTTTCATACTTTTGGTTTTCAAAACTTTCAAACTTGGAACTCAAGGTCCAAAACGTATCAAACGACATCCAAATGTCATCAAACTTTGCAGAGAAGCACATATATAATATTTAAGACTTGTACCGGGCGTCGGAACCAAAATACGAGCCCGATACCAAGGTCAATTAATTCATTTTCCTTTAATAATTACATGAAAAACAATTTCACAGAAAAATTCATAGCTTGGGCTCTAGGCCTCAAAATTCGACTCCGGACGCATGTCCAAGTCCTATATTTTCTTACGGACCTTTCGGGACCATACAAACTCGGGTCCGGGTCCGTTTACCAAAAATGTTGACCGAAGTCAACCATATCAATATTAATATCATTTTTCTCCAAATTTCTCATAGAATTCATATTTTCTATCACAAAAGCCACATGCCCGGATTGTGCACGTAAATCGAGGCAACATAGAATGAGGTTTTCAAGGCCTGAGAAGCTCGAAATGATTAATAAAATAAGTGATGACCCTTTGGGTCGTCACAATTACAGCTTTACATAGTGCTTTATTGCGAATTTCTTACCTGCGCTGTCTTACCCCTGTTTATTACCACCGAGTCTGGAAAAACTCATTTTACTCCCTGCACCTTGTGTGCAGATCCAGGTACCTCCCAACAGTGATCCGGTAGCTGTTCGAGGCGACTTCTGTAGGATATTCGAGGTAGCTGCAGAGTCCGTAGGACCCGATATTCTTTCCTACTGTATTTTGATTCCGTATTCTTATTTCTTTCCGCACTTGGTATCTTGTAAACCATTGTTACACTTATGTTCATTAGAGGCTCATGACTCTTGACCCTTCGGTCTGTGGGAGTTCGTATGTGTTGGGACTTGGTTCCCCGTTTTTGATATATATATCACTGTCGTTTTATGTTTTGATATGTAAATTGGGATAAAGCCAGCTCCTAGCTCCATTATTGTTATTGAGTGGTCAGGATGGCCTAGCAGTGTGCTTGGCGCCATCACGACCGGATTTGGGGTTGTGAAAAGTTGGTATCAGAGCCTAGGTTTACTAGGCCTCATGAGTCTTGAGCCGGTTGGTAGAGTCTTATGGATCGGTACGCGGACGCCTGTACTTATCCTCGGGAGGCTGTGAACCTTTAGAAAACATTTCACACTTCTTAGAATTCTTATCGTGCGTACTTGATTCAGCTTGAGATATACTTTTGAGAAATTCCTTCCGCACGTCTGTGTACGCATCGAGCGCTCAACAATATAATTGCCTTATGGCTTGTGATTTCCCCAATCGAGATGCGAGATATAATCTCTGTGAGTTCATGTTGGGCCAGTCGGGATGACTTGAGGCTGGACTTTGTTTACGACTTGAGCATCGAGGTGCTTTTTTTGTGAGTGGTGGCAAAAGATAATGTACTGAGGGTTTGAAACCCCGTGCTTGCACTATATAGTGCTATGCTGAGATGGAACACGCGTCATGTGACGAGTGTGGTGGTATTGTGACTGGGGATTTGGACTTGGTCCTTCCCGATTGATAGATTACTGTGTATAATGACTGAGACTGGACTTATATCTATGTATTTGGGCTAGTAGCCATGTTTGGGGCCTTATGCCAATCTGTAGAGTATTAGGGAAGCTTACTAATAGATGAGCTGTTAATTGTGCAACTCTTATCTAATCTGTTGTGTAGCCCCGAGCTATGGAAGTGGTGAATATTTATCATATCTCTTAATTGGAAGGTAAAGTGCCTTATGTGTAGTGGAACGAGTTCAAACTCAGGAAGACTAAAGTGATTATGCTATGTGTATCCTGGTGGAAAGTATTGTGCTGAAATGCTAAATTGGGGCAAAGTATGTGGGTTAATTCTCATGTGTAATCGAAGGGTATTTGATAGGTGTTATGATTCGAGCAGGTACAACGCATGTTCATGTACCAATTATGATAGTATGATTTGTGTAGTGTTGAGACTAATGTTGTCGATATGCATTGTGATGTCTTGTCAAGTTATGAATGTATTGCTAGGATGGTTTTGGTGATTCTCTGGCAGGTGGATAGGCCAATTTACAAAGGAAACTCTGCCGAAATTTTTGGAAAATTTGGGACTTAGAAAAGATTTTGTCACCTAAATAGCGGGCTTATCTGTTGTGTGTGAATGAATACAAGAATTGCAAAAGAGTTAATAATTCTGATGATTCGAATCTCCGCCGAAGCTTGTAAATGACTTGAGTTAATCTAACTAGAACTTTGTGGCATCATTTGAGTAAGAATGCTATAAGTGGCTAAAAGTGCTTTGATGTATGGCTCCGAGCTAAGTTGGGGAGGTTTTTATTAATTAACTGATTGCACTATTGTGTGCTGTGTTGGCTCTGTCTCGAGGTATGTTGGAAAAAAATTTGATTTAAGGTTATGGTGCTTCGTAGATGTGAAGGAATACTAGGATTTTGTGAACTTATGTTGGTAAAGAATGTTCGGTGTATAGAAAAGTAAGATAGCTAGTTGTATTTGTATGTAATCATGATTTTGTGGTGTCAGCGATCTAGCAAAGCACGAGTGGTTCTATTTAATAAGCCAACTGAATTACATCTGAATAAGGGTGAATGACACTCGAGAATTAGTGTTATCGTGTTCAAGATTTTACTTGTAACAGTCAGGTGTCTTAAGATTGTGCATGTGGCTAAAGATGTTGGTTTCGTTAGAAGAGATCAAGATTTGATTTATATTATGTGAATGATGGGATTCTATGTAATCGTATTGGAAGGTAATGATAACAAATTCAAATCGCAGGGAGTTCTCCAAAATAATGTATTGTAGAATATGGTACTTCTGGGAAACATTGAGAGTGTATTAAGTGGCCTATGTGTCTTAGACCGTGTGGCCTTATGTACGAGTCTTGTGTGGTAACATGAGTTGATGTATTATGGTGCTACAGTAATGGCTAATATTAAATGAAGGATGAATCAGGAAGGAAACTGGGCAAATGGATCAACTTGTTAATAAACCGAAACGGTATGATAAGGAATACGATTAATTCCTGGTATATGTTTGATGTAATGAGTCTCGCAGATATTGTGCAATAAAGCCCTTGAGTGCTGCCAGTTGTGTAACTCGATATGGGTATAAGGACTCAGTCTTGGTAGTTTAACTTATGCAATGTAATTGGGAGAAAGAGTTTATGATGTGTTCTACTGTGGTTTGAAAATGAGTGTATTTTTCCTGTTGGCATGTAAGGTCTGGAATGTGCAATGAGTTTTCTCTATATGGGATCATGAAAGTCCTTGACTAGTTGAGTGCGCCGATGTTTACGGCGTAGGAAAGGAATATGAATTTCCATGTTATCTTAGTGTGGTGTGGCATATTCGATGTGTTATGGAAAGTTGATAATGGCATATTCAAGGTTTTGAGATCAGTTCATAATATATGGGGAGTCATTAAAATTATTGAGCAGCGCGGGCAGCTGCAGGTGATATAAGAATCGATCTTCCTGGTGATTAAGGAAAATGGTACATTTATTCTAGTGAATTGGCAGGGAATATGGTCCAAAAGCACAAGGTAATGTAAACTGACAATATCTAGTGGTATGGTGGTATTCTCTTGTTGGATCAACTGTAATAATTGAGTCGTTGAGGGCATAGTGAAATTTCTGAATGGCTTTCGTGGTATGAATGGACGCTTGATGTGCGTTATGTAATTGTACAGAGAAGTACGGAATCAGGCATGGTGATTCATGTGTTATATATGTGTTGGAGACTTGAAGTCCTCGTTAGTCCACATATGCAGTGGTTGTATATTGTATGTATCGGCACCATTTTGTGAATATTGGAAATCGGAAGCCTTAGTGGTTCTCTCTCAACTTGATATGACGAATTCGGATTTTGATACTTGATTGCTGACTGGTTGTCATGGGTCAGGTTGTCTAGACTAATGTGATATGGACTATGATAGAATGGTACAAATTGCATAGCAGAGTGCATCAGAGTATGCTCCAGCGGGGTAGTTGTACCTCAGGACCAGCGGACGGCTGGTAGGTATTGCTTTGTCAGTTGGGCCTTCGTGGCAAATATCAGTGCAGAGGTTTCTACCATTGATTT
Source organism: Nicotiana noctiflora (assembly GCA_032618575.1). Lineage (NCBI taxonomy): Eukaryota > Viridiplantae > Streptophyta > Magnoliopsida > Solanales > Solanaceae > Nicotiana > Nicotiana noctiflora. Next base: position 40,691 of record JASVEL010008218.1, on the reverse strand, counting down.
AGTTCTTGTATTAAGGAACTTTGTCGGATGCGTTTCTTGTGGCCGAACTTGAGGCTATATATGTTTACTGTAATGAACAATTTGACTCAGTGTGCATTTCCTTTTTGCGAGATTTATGTGTGGATCGGGTGGCACGCCGCCACAGGTATGGTATCTGGATCGGGTGGCACGCCGCCACGGGTATGTCATTGGAGCGGGTTGCACGCTGCAACAGTGTAATGTGAAAATAAAGTTAGTTATATGTTACTTGGTATACAATACCTACTAGCTTCTGAGGAAAAGTCTGTATTGAGTATCGCTCGGTGAATGGCACATCGGTTGTGTCCTTTCAGGATTTGATCGCATACATTAATTGTTTCACCGTGGGTGAGGTTGATTGCTGGGTTCAGACCAAGATCTGTGCGTGGCTGACCGTTTTGAGCTTGGTAACTTGAGGTGCTTCATGGGTAATAGTGTTTGGATAGAATCATGAACTATGGCAAGGCCACGTGATGTTATGGCCTTTTGAGAAGGAGTCATGTACTCTATTTCTATAATGTGAGACATGATCTCAGTTTTGTGTTGTGATGGTATTGAGGAATTTAAATTACAACTCTTTTGTTGAGGTAGTTGTCATGATTTAAGCATGTTCAAGTGTTTCTTATTGGAGCTCGTGTTGTGCTCGTCGTGGCTTAGGCCGGTGTTGAGGTGTCATATCACCAGTGCGGTGTGTTATAATCAAAAGGATCATTGGAGCCAATGATGAGTGTGAGTATATGTGATTTCAGCTGGTTAGAAAGGTAATATCGAGGTTTGGCTCTGAAATCTATTGTGGTATAAGTTAAAAGGGGAAATGGATTCAGGAATGGGTGACCTAAGAGATGGGTTCGATATATCGCGTGTTCGGTTGCCGTGGGGATGATATGAAAGTGTTGGGATAAGACTTTAGCTAATGAAAAATATGTTTTTCAGTTGGTATTTGGTTATCGTGGGAAATTGTTGTGATTAGAGACTATCGTCTCGAGTGATATGGTTGTTTCATAAATCATATGATCTCACCCGGAGTGGTGAGTATGGCTTATTGCAGTGGATTCTAGTGTATCCTGAGTATAAGCATGGGATTAGCAATTTGGTATATGATTTCGGAAAGTGCAATGTGGTTTATGGTTCAGATGGTCGGTGAAATTTCAGCTATATCGTGTTATCGGACTTATGATAGATAGGGTGACGTGGTATCGCCCCGAATATATGCTTCGTAAGGTCATTCAGCTATTGGGTTACTCTAGAACAACTCTGGGTCCGCTCGAGGACGAGCGTTTGTTAAGGTGGGGAGAATGTGACGACCTGGCCCGTCGTCACGGGAATAACTACCCCGTTATGTTGTAATTACATGTTTTATGCTTTTATATCAGTGTTAGAGTCTATTGGGTGAGTTAGGAGTGAATTGGATTGAAAATGAGGCATATAGCCTTTTTTAGGGAAACTTAAATATGAAAAGTCAACCCGGAGTTGACTATTTCGTTAAAGGGCTCGGAATCGGATTCTGATTATTCGGGTAGTGCCAAGAGGTGATTTGTGAGTTAGGGGAGCGATCGAAATTGAATTTGGAGGTCCGGTGTAGAAATAGGCTTGAATTGGCTAAGGTTGAATTTTGGCGAAATCCGAACGGTAGGTGAGATTTTGATCCGGGGGTTGGAATGGAATCCCGATAATTCCTGTAGCTTTGTTATGTGATTTTGGATATGTCCGCAAAATTTTAGGTCGTTCGGACGTCGTTTGGTCGGGTTTTTGATTGATTGTGTAATTCAGAATGTTTTAAGGAATTTAGGCTTGAATTCGATGTGATTATGGGTTTTGATGTTGTTAGACGTGTTTTGAGGATTGGAACAAGTTCGAATAAGGTGTTGGGATGTGTTGGTGTGTTTGGATGGGGTCCCGGGGGCCTCGGGGTGTTTTCGGATGGTCAAATGGGAGAAAATATGTTAATTGTAGACTTTGTGCAGTGGCTCTGTTGTTTTCGCTCCTGCGGAAATGGGGGCGCATGAGCGAGTCTGCAGGAGTGGACATGGGAGCGCAGAGGCGCTTGGCTTCGCAGAAGCGGAAGCATGTCCGCTGAGGCGGCATCGCAGGATTGGACTCTTGTCCGCAAAAGCGGGAAAGACCGCAGAGGCAGAGGGTATTCCGCAGAAGCGGACCCGCAGGAGCGGTCCTTGGATCGCAGGTGCGGAAATGGCCAAATAGGCCTGGGTTCGCAGAAGCGGTTCCACAGGGGCGGAAATGGTCCGCAGAAGCGAAAATCGCAGAAGATTAAATGTATCAGAAGTTAGAAAATTTCATAAACATTTCACACATTTGGGTCTCGGCTTTAGAGGCGATTTGGGCGATTTTGAAGAGAAACTCAAGGGAAATCATCGGGTAATCAACTATGGACTTAAACTATGATTAGTATTGATAATATTATGCAATTATATCATGAAAATGGAGGAATTTGGGGTATTTCATGGAGGTTTTAGCCCTAGGCTTGAACTTTAGAAAAACAAGGATTTGAGTGGTAAAATGGAGTCCGAATTTGGTAAATCTTATATGCTTAGACTCGTATCGAGATGAGGGTTCCGAATATGTGACTTTAGTGATTTTTCGAGAAGCGTACCAGAAGTCGGGTTTTGGCAACTTTGTCATTTTTGGTGTAAATTGAGTTGTTTTGACTGGGTATCATTCCATTGGCCTAATTTGATGTGTTTCTACCATATTTGATCAGATTCTACGCGTGCGGAGCTTGATTCTCGTGGACAGGGCATCGCGGAGTAGTTGTCGCGCTGTATTGAGGTGAGTAATAGATGTGGGTGATAACCAGCGGGTTCGAAACCCTGGTATACCACTTTGTGACGTTGTATAGCGGCGAGACACGTACTCTCTTGTGAGTGCGGGGTCGATTGTGATTGGGGACTATGGCTTAGTCCGACCTGTTGATACTGTGTTATGATATTAGGCTATTCTTGAGCCGTCGAACCTCCTTCTCGGATGGTTGCATACTATATTGTGATATTGGCTACTCTTGAGCCGTTGATCCTCATTCTTGGACGGTTGAGTATACTTGTGGGCTGGGAGCCAGTTGTTGGATCACCCGAGGATCGTTATCATTGTTTTGTGATATTGACATGCTAGTTTACTACCAGTCCGTGGCTATTTCTGTTATCATGCTACTTCAAATCTCTGGAACTTGATATTACTATTTTCAACTGAAAAATGATAAAAGAGTTTTCAAAACTACTTTTGTGCCTGCGAGACTGTATTTGCATATTAGCAGACTGGTAGTGGATCGGGCTGCGCGCCGCAGCGGTATATATGTTGGATCGGACTGCACGCCGTAGTAATATTGTGCTTGGGCTGTAGGAGCCCCTCCGGAGTCTGAATCCCCACAGTGAGCACGGGTACCCAAATTGGATCGCGCTACGCGCCGTAGAGGTCATATCATGCATTGCATTGCATTTAGCTACATCTGATAGCTGTTATACTGTTTTGTTGGTACTTGTTGGTACAGGTACACTTGATATTGATTTAATGACATGGTATTTGATTACCGCTTTACATAGTGCTTTATTGCGGATTTCTTACCTGCGTTGTCTTACCCCTGTTTATTACCACTGAGTCTGGCAGTACTCATTTTACTCCCTGCACCTTGTGTGCAGATCTAGGTACCTCTCAGCAGTGATCCGGTAGCTGTTCGAGGCGACTTCTGTAGGATATTCGAGGTAGCTGCAGAGTCCGCATGACCCGATATTCCTTCCTACTGTATTTTGATTCCGTATTGCTATTTCTTTCCGCACTTGGTAACTTGTAAACCATTGTTACACTTATGTTTATTAGAGGCTCATGAATCTTGACCCTTCGGTCTATGGGAGTTGGTATGTGTTGGGACTTGGTTCCCCGTGTTCGATATATATATCACTGTCGTTTTATGTTTTGATATGTTAATTGGGATAAAGCGAGCTCCTAGCTTCGTTATTGTTATTGAGTGGTCAGGCTAGCCTAGCAGTGTGCTTGGCGCCATCACGACCGGATTTGGGGTCGTGACAATTAGTCCACAGGTGAAAAGGTAATTCACCTCGAGGATAATATTTTTCCAACAAACATCAAGTATTGCTCATCCTCAATTCCAATCTGTCCATTTTCCAGATCAGCATATGGCCGAGGTAGATGGTGCAGCAATTTGCGAAACTACACATATACTAGATGATTATATGTTGATGGGCCATAAAATAATGGTAATACAAACATAGTGTCATGAAATGTTGAATAATCTGACCATGTTGCAGCCGATATTGAAAATTACAGAACAAAGTTTCCCTATTAACGCTGAAATGATGATGTCGGTAATTAAAGTTAATCTTACCAATTGAACTTCCAAACTGTTATCTCTGAACTTTCTTTCGAATATGTTATAAAAATAAAAGAGAACCATGAGAATAAAGTCTGGTACGAAAAATATATCAGATTTGCTAGCTTTTTTGCAAGTAGGTTAAGTAATGCAAATCAGTAATTAGGAATTGAGAATTTTACGTATGAAATGTACATAATTGTTTTTAATTTTGAGTGGGATAATACAACCAACCTTTGAACGCATAACCACTTTTCAAAGCTATTTCTTTATTTGAAGAGTGTTGAAGATGTGAAGTTGTTTGTCAACACAATATTATTCAGCTGCAATGTTCTTGGTGAGAAGGGCATGTAATTCGGGCCGATGATTGTTATCATATGCAATGGCATGCTTGTGTACATCAACAGGAAAAAGTCAATCCAAGGCAAGTGCTGGATAAGGGCTAAAAATACAGAAATACACATTCCTAAGATTAGTGTCGCGTATTATTTTAAAGAACCAAAAACAGTAAAAAAATGGAATTATGTAGAAAACATAATAGGTTAAAAAATTGAAAAGCTTATATAGATGTCAATAGTTTGAGCTTACCTCAAATGTCAGAACTAACCACATAGATGAGAGTTGAAACCTATATCACACAAAAACATTTCATATGACAAATCATAATTATCTATTACAACATTAGATGTTTAAAATATATCTCCTCCTGTTCAGCAGTAATAGTATATAATTTTTTGACATGGTTAACTATTTAAACAAACATATAATGATATTATTCAACATATAGCAGCCTTTAAATATGGTTTTTGATAAGTTAGACATAGGTTACATTACATGAATATAAAAGTGAATGAAAAGATTTTGAACGTTAAATAAGTGAAACGAATTAGTAATAGTGTTACCTATTAACTAATTTAAATGAATAGCAGAGATTTTAAAAAAATAAGAACATACTCTTGGTAATACAAAACACAACTGGAAGCACCAACAGAATTATATAAAACAAAAATATATCATTTTCAGAAATAGTAAACTATGTAACAGTTGAAATCAAATAAGTTAATATTTGATGTATCCTTGTTGAATTATTTTTCAAAATTAAATCAGCAAACTATTATATTATTTGATATTACTGAAGTAATCTTACATTCATAACTTATCAGAATCAATAACAAAGCATTACTCCTTTTGCAAATCATTAAAGTTAAGGTAAGAACTCTTGAAAAGGTAATTCACCTCGAGGAGAACATTTTTCAAACCAAAATCAAGTATTTCCCATCCTCAATTCCAATATGTGCATTTTGCATATCAGCATATGTGTGAGGAAAATGCTGCATCAATTTGCGCAAGTACACATATACCAGATGATTATATGTTGAAGTGCCCTGAAATAATAGTTATACAAATATAGAGTCATGAAATCATGAATAATCTAAGCATGTTGCAGTCGAATTTGTAAACTACAGAACAAACTTTCCCTATTAATGGTCAAATGATGATGCCGATAATAAAAGTGAATCTTACCAATCAAAGTTCCGAACTGTTATTTCTGAAACTTCATTCCAATATGGTATAGCAAAGAGAGAACCATGAGAAGAAAGACTGGTACGAAAAAATTTATCAGATTTTCTAGCTTTCTCCTTGTAGGTTACGGAAAACTTCTTTGTAAACCACATTTTTGGCTTCATTTGAAAATTGTCCATCATCGTCATAAGCCAAAATCTTTAATCCATTTCTTTTTGTAACCCGTGAAAGAGCAACATAAAATTGACCATGTGTGAAGACCGGGTTTTTCAAATATAATCCAACATGTGACAAAGATTGTCCTTGACTTTTGTTTATCGTCATTGCAAAGGATACAACTATTGGAAATTGTCTTCTTTGGAATTTAAAAGGTATTCTTGCATCAGATGGAGTTAACGACATTATTGGAATGAAGACCTTTTGTCCAGCCATATTCCCTGATAAAATTTTTGCTTCAATAACGCGATTACCAAGTCTAGTGATGATTAATCTTGTACCATTACATAGCCCTGAAGATGGGTCTATATTTCTCAATAACATCACTGCGACACCCACTTTCAAAGTGATTACATGATTTGGAATTCCAGAACACTTAATAGTGTTTAGGAATTCGGGTGTATGTACGTGTTCCAAACCTGTAATTGCATCGTCTGACATGCAAATAGTATCAGAACTTTAATATGTGTTTGGTTGAGATTGGTTTAGAGAAACCATGTATTCATTGATTGATTCAACCATGTCAAGAGTGGGAGGCAGAGTTCCTCTTTGTTGCAGGTAAGTTAAATCACTGCAATGACTTAAATAATCTGGAAATGTACTTTCGACAATTACAGAAATTGGATCGACACATTTATTTATGATAAGATCATCAGGGATATGAACTTTATCAATACCATCAACGGAATTTCCAATCATACCATCACCTATTGCTAAAATCCAATCAGAGAATTCTGTTAGGTCATTCAATTGTGAATCCATTTGCGTTCCTTCCAACCTCATATTTCTTGTTAGCTTTAACACTTCACAGTAATTCCACAAATATGATGAATTAAGGGTAGCATTAACAATTTCTCGTCTAGTACCTTTTGGAATGACTTGAAGTATTTGTCTAAAGTCACCTCCAAGAACAACTATTTTCCCTCCAAATGGACGATCTAAATTGGCTGGATCTTTAAATCGAAGAATATCTCTTAAAGTTCAGTCTAGAGCTTCAAAACAATATCTGTGCATCATTGGTGCTTCATCCCAAATAAATAACTTTGTCTTGATAATCAATTTGGTTAAAGGAGTACCTTGTTTGATATTACATGTTGAATCTTCAGTTGCATTGAGTGGTATTGCAAATCTCGAATGAGTTGTTCGTCCTCCTGGTAATAAAAGTGATGCAATTCCACTGGATGCAACAGTTAACACAATATCTCCTTTGGATCTAATGGCAGATGACAAAGTCCTCCAAATAAATGTCTTCCCGGTTCCTCCATGTCACGACCCTAGTTGATGGCACCCAGTCCCCACGACTAGGTAAGCCTAACACGTTGCGGAATCTATAAGTTATAAATACTTAAATAAGAAACAGCGGAAAATAACATAAAAGATATGTAATCCGTGCCGCTTGGCACATACATCCGTCACACAATGAATAAAACACTACCAAGATCCGGAACCCCACGGTAACACAGGCTAAAAGGGAAATACAACTGTGGCTCTATGTGTAAAGAGTATCTAACAACGAAATGAAGAAAAATGTCAACTAGTAATACTAGAATAGAAGGGAAGCCTCCGGATCCGCGGACGTAGCGGATCATACCTCGAAGTCTCCCAGAAAGCTGCAGAATCACCTAGTACGAGCCTGCTCTGATGTACCTGGATCTGCACAACAAAAAGTGTGCAGAAGAGTAGCATGAGTACACCACGGCGGTACTCAGTAAGTGCCAAGCCTAACCTCGATGGAGTAGTGACGAGGTAGGTCGGGGCCCTACTGAGAAAACAATAATATAATGATGATAACAAAATAAACAGTTTAAATGATAATAATTTCCGAAATAACAACATTATGATAATTACTGCAACTGTCTACGATTAAGCTAACAACAAATAACCAACTCAAATAAACAAATCCAGGATCTGTGGGAATTGAACCCACGGTCCCATTCTCAGTACCTCTGGGTCTCCGGGAATCGAACCCGCAGCCCATGTCTCAATAATATCTCAATAACTCAGGATCTCCGGGAATCGAACCCGCAGTCCCTACCAATAACTCAAGATTCTCGGGAATCGAACCCGTAGTCCACATTTCAATAAATCTCAGGGATCTCGGGAATCGAACCCGTAGTCCACATTTCAATAATCTCGGGATCTCGGGAATCGAACCCGTAGTCCACATTTCAATAATCTCAGGATCTCGGGAATCGAACCCGTAGTCCATATTTCAATAATCTCAGGATCTCGGGAATCGAACCCGTAGTCCACATTTCAATAAATCTCAGGATCTCGGGAATCGAACCCGTAGTCCACATCCACAGCAAGTAAAGGAATACACAGAGAGAAGTATAATATGCTTAACGATAACTTCGCCGGTGAACAACGCCAGCGATTACCAGAAAACTCAAGTAAGTCAATTAAGCAACTTGACAGTTAGATTCTATCTAATCATGCTTTTCTAACTACTACCGGGTAGAAATGTCGAATTTAATAGCTAAAACAGGAATATTACTCATTAAACATTTTAAGTAAAGTATGTATTCAACAACCAGCGCATGTACACGCCCGTCACCTCGCGTACAAGGCATTTAAAATATCACATAATATCCTAGGGGTGAAAGTCCCCCACACGAGGTTAGACAAGCCACTTACCTCAATTCCGGTACAAAACCACTAAGCAATAACCCTCTTGCCACGAATGTCGGCCTCCACAAGTGTAGAATCTGATAAAAATCAATAGAATCACATCAAAATAGGCCAATTGGGCATTACCCAATCAAATTAACTCAAAATTCACCAAAACCCACAAGTTGTCAAAAACCTGACTTTCGGTACGCTTATCGAAAAATCACGAAAATTATGTATTCGGGTTCCTTATCTCAATACGAGTCTAGGCATATAAAGTTTATCAAATTCGGACTCCATTTGCCCACTCAAAACCTTGATTTTCTAAAGGTTTTGGTCTAGGGTGAAAACCCCCATTAATTACCCCAAATTCCTCCATTTTCATGAAGAACTTGCATAATATTATCAACAACAATCATAATTGGAGTCCATAATTGATTACCTGAAGAAACCCCTTGAATCTCCCTTCAAAATTGCCCAAATCGCCCCTTAAGCCGAGCCCTCAAAGTTTGGAAATGTTTCTGAAATTTCTAACTTCTGACATAATTAACTCCCTGCGATTTCCGCTTCTGCGGACAAAATTCCGCTTCTGCGGATCCGCTTCCGCGATATTTTGTCGCATTTGCGAAGCCTAGGCCTCGCTGGCCCAATCCGCTTCTGCGAGAAAAGGACCGCTTCCGCGCGTCCGCTTCCGCGATTGGAGAACCGCTCCTGCGAGCCTTCCCGCTTCTGCGATTAGTGGTCCGCTTCTGCGGACTCGCTTAAGCGGATTTCCCCTCCGCTCCTGCGGTTCTCACTCCCCGACCCAAGGTCGCTTCTGCGACGACTCTTCCGCACCTGCGACTCCGCCTCAGCGGGAAGGGATCCGCCTCTACGAACCCAGGCGCTCCTGCGCCCCATGTTCCGCTCCTGCGGGCTCGCCTCTGCGGTCCCATTTCCGCAGGGGCGAAAATGACAGAACAGAAGGCCCAACCTGCAATTTTCCATGTTTTCCTTCCGTTTAACCATCCGAAACCACCCCGAGGCCCCCGGGACCTCATCCAAACACACCAACACATCCTAATACCTTATTCAAACTTGTTCCAATCCTCAAAATGCGTCTAACAACATCAAAACCCATAATTCACATCGAATTCAAGCCTAAATTTCTTAAAACTTTCCGAATTGCACATTCGATCTAAAACCCGACCAAACGACGTCCGAATGACCTGAAAATTTGCGGACATATCCAAAATCACATAACGAAGCTACGAAAATTGTCGGAATTCCATTCCGACCCCCGGATCAAAATCTCACCTATCGTTCGGATTCGCCAAAATTTCAACCTTCGGCATTTCAAGCCTAATTGAGCTACGGACCTCCAAAATACATTCCAAACGCGCTCCCAACCCCGAAATCACCTAACGGAGCTAATGAAACCATCGGATTTCCGTTCCGAGATCGTCTTAACACTGTTCCGGCTACGGGCCATTTTCTAGCTTCAAAGCTCTTATTTAGGGACTAAGTGTCCCAAAATGCTCAAATTTTCAGAACCGACTCTCCCGACAAACCACAATAGTAGAAATGAACTTAGGGGAATAGTTAAATTAGGGATTGGGGCACAATTTTCTAAAACGACCGGTCGGGTCGTTACATCTTCCCACACTTAAAGATTCGTTCGTCCTCGAACGAGCATAGAAAACATACCTGGAGTAGTGAAAAGATGAGGGTACTGACTGCGCATATCCTGATCGGTCTCCCAAGTTGCCCCCTCGACCGGCTGACCCCGCCACTGAACCTTTACTGAAGCGATGTTCTTTGACCTTAGCTTTCTGACCTGCCTGTCTAGAATGGCTACTGGCTCCTCAACATAAGACAGATCCTTGTCTAGCTGAACAGATATGAAATCCAACACATGCGACGGGTCACCATGGTATCTCCGGAGCATGGAGACATGAAATACGGGGTGAACTCCGGCTAGGCTGGGAGGTAAGGCCAACTCATAAGCAACCTCCCCAACACGCCTCAAAATCTCAAAAGGGCCGATAAATCTAGGACTCAGCTTTCCTTTCTTCCCAAATCTCATAACGCCCTTCATGGGCGAGACTCGAAGTAGAACCCGCTCGCCAACCATAAAAGCCACGTCGCGAACCTTCTTATCCGCATAACTCTTCTGTCTAGACTGGGCTGCACGAAGTCTGTCCTGAATCACCTTGACCTTGTCCATAGCCTCCTGAACCATATCAGTACCTAGCAATCTGGCCTCGCCCGGCTCAAACCAACCCACGGGAGACCCGCACCTCCTACCATATAGGGCCTCGTACGGTGCCATCTGAATACTAGACTGGTAGCTGTTGTTATAAGCAAACTCCGCCAGTGGCAAGAAGTGATCCCATGAACCTCCAAACTCAATCACGCACGCACGGAGCATATCCTCCAAAATCCGAATAGTGCGCTCGGACTGCCCATCAGTCTGGGGGTGAAAGGCTGTGCTCAGCTCCACCCGAGTACCTAACTCCTGCTGTACAGCTCTCCAGAACCGTGAAGTGAACTGAGTGCCTCTATCTGAAATGATGGAAACTGGAATACCATGCAGCCGAACTATCTCCTTGATATAGATCTCCGCCAGTCGCTCCGATGAAAAAGTAGTGCTCACCGGTATAAAATGGGCGGACTTGGTGACCGATCCACAATGACCCAAATGGAATCAAACTTCCTAACCGTCCGTGGAAGTCCAGATACAAAGTCCATGGTAATGCGCTCCCATTTCCACTCGGGAATCTCAATCTGCTGCATCAATCCACCCGGACGCCGATGCTCATACTTCACCTGCTGGCAGTTGAGGCATCTAGAAACATAATCAGCTATATCCCTCTTCATCCGCCTCCACCAGTAATGTTGTTTCAAGTCCTGATACATCTTCGCGGCACCCGGATGGATGGAATACCGCGAACTATGGGCCTCTGCTAGAATCGGCTCTCGAAGATCATCTACATTGGGCACACAGATATGCCCTTGCATCCTCATGACTCCATCATCTAATTCAGAGTCGCCACTTGGGAGAATAATGGTGTCCCAAGTCACCGGTTTAATCCCGAACCGAGGAAATTTATGACTCTGTAATATAGTCTGCGAAACTAGAAACCTGGATAAGGAATTCCGTTAACCCGGAGAAGGTGTTAGGCACTCCCGGATTCCGTGGTTTTAGCACGGTCGCTCAACTGCAATTTTTGTTTCTATCTGATTCTTTTATATATTTTAACTATGTGCTTTCAATGTTCCGCTCTTATTTTTAGAAGAATTGCGACGTTACGAAAACACATTTTGAGCCGCACCGTAACCAGTACGCCTGCGACTCTAATGTATTTCAGTTTCGCCGAGAATAAGATTCGGGTCACATAAATGCACACCCGTATTCAGGAAAGTAATTTTATTTCAAGTCGTGCCTAAAGAGTCTACCGTCTTTATTAACTTCGGAAAAGACCGTGAAATTAACTAAACGGTCTTTCCAAGGCTAAGTTTTCACCACAACTGATTAGAGGGCCCCGCGATTGTATATTTGCGTTTGGCGAGGCTCATCTCATTATTATTAGGGCCGAGCCTAAGATGAACTATATTCTCTACTTGATTTATCTCTAACAAAGAAAAATGTTAATCGTTTATCATTACCTACTAGTTTGATACTTTCTTTTATTTGGGCCATTCAATAGAGCCCCGACTCAAAATTGAACGCTAGAAGGCGATTTCCTCTTTACTATGCTCTTAAACTGCTTAAACTTAGATTTTTATTCAAATCGGCTAAGCTAATTTAGTCAACAGAAAAGAATATTGAACATGTTTCCGATTTTAATCTAATCTAATTGATAACCAGCTTTCGTGTAAAGGATCTAGATCATAGTAGACATACACGAGCTAAAGTGTACTGATAATCTAATAGCAACGGAGTGATACATCAATCGTCATGATTCCCCTTTTGAATGAACTATAGACAAAACAGGATTTACACGCTTATTGTTACAATTAACTACTTGAACATTGAGCGTGGTACTTACTAATTCATAACTTTCGATCAAACTACCATCATTATGCCTCTATTTACTTCTACACTGGGTGTTAGTTATTATACACTTTTAACTTGAACAAATTGACACCTATAACAATATGTATTTCACCGATTCATCTATCTATTGCATAATGTGTTTCCCATAGACCATTTCTACTATAACAGGCTAGGGAAATATGAAGTTAACACAGTTTACAACACATACAGCTTATTACATATTTGGGTTCTCCTTAATGAGTACACATGTATTTAACTAAGTTTCATTGCTTCCATTCATGTCTACAACTTCAGGCAGTAGTGAAATACCTGGAAATTGTCAAAGCAAGAGAAGGGAGATCAGTTAAGCCGGTGAAACACAGCAAACAGCAGACCAACAGCAACCAGTGGCAGCTACTGCCACTATATGCACAGCAACAGCAACAAACAAAAGAATAACAGCAACCAGTGGCCAACAACAATCCCAACAGCAGGATTAACAACCAATCGACACACCACAGCAAACAGCACCAGGCAACAACCAGAAGATAGAACAAAACAAAAGCCAAGATGCAATCACAACAACAAAACCCCACCAGTGAAGCAAACCAACAACAGTAGCATGTGAGCTAAGGACTAACAGCAGAGACAACCACAACTAAAGGACCAACAACAACCACACAACAACCCCAGGCAGCAACAAACTCAATCACAGCAGTAGCAATGCAGCAGGAGATCAATAACACCAACACAGGAACAACAAGCAACCAAATGACCAACACTCAGCCACTCCCAACTAAAACACACGAAAACAGTACCCAAAGGCCAATCGAAACAGTCTCTTGGCCTATACTTACTAGCTTTCTCTATCTATATTCTTGTGTATGTGCACTCTCAGCCCTTACTGTATGTATTTCAATGTTCTTTTCTCTCCAATTACTCTGGTTCTCTCCAATTCTGACTGTCTGTCTTTTGCTCTCCAACTCTCCAATCTATCTCTGTGTGTCTCTGTTAAACTCCAAGACTCTTGAGTATATCTCTCTATTTCTCTGTTTAAACTTTTAGTCTATTCTGGTGTCTTTCTCCTTATTTTTCCTTCTTTCAGGTGCCTATCCGTGTCTATATATATCCAAACTAAAGGCCAGGCCAGCCTGTTTACCCTCCACATGTGCACTGACTGTCCAGCTCTTAGGAGCACTTAACAGTGTAAAATAAGCTTCTTGCCCTAATATTCTCTGCCCAGCCCATCACTTAATGTCTAAATCTCATTTTTTAATCCACAAGTGTACTAGTAGCCTGTTTTTCTATTCAAAACCCCTTACCCTGCCAGATAGCTCCCATGTTACTTATGTTTTCCAATTACACTGCACACACAGTGATAATCAGACCTACTGACAGTCCCTCCAACATGCTGGCCAGGTTCATTTGAATTAACTCTAAACCATATGGTCCCAATTCAGCTATGACTAATTTATCCTAAACCTATTTCAATTTCAAATCACACAGCACCCCAATTTAATTCAATAGTGCTTAATCAACTATCCAGAATTTCAAACAATCAAGCCTACGCAATTAGATGGCGACATTCGTTTAATCAATTACGAGCTATACAATCGATAACGAATAATCGATATTCAACTGTGCCTACGGGCAGAATCAGGGGGCAACAATCCGAGTCAACTATTCGACGATCTTAACTAAATTGAACACAATATAATCACAACAACAACAATGGGCCGAACATACCAGAAAGAAATGATTTGACCAAATAAAAAGGTCTTGATTAGGAGGAGAAACGAAAGCAGAGAAAGTAGCTAACTAACTAAAAGAATGGAATCAATAAACACTTATACTAATAGATAAAAATCGGAAAGAGACAGACAGATACCTTAAACAGTGAGAAGAATATGAAAACGCACGGACTTGGGCTCGAGGAGACTTGAAATTGCCTTCTTTTGAAGTTAATAGATTTTAATTGAAATATTTTCAAACGAAAACCTTCCAATTAAAATCTATTATCTTCAATTTGTTTTAATTCCGACCAAATCCCTAGTTTTCGAATTCTAGGGTTCTTGAAGGCTATTTTGGGGTTCGACCAATTCCGGTTGGATTCGAGCCGGACCAACCTTGGTGGGGTCGTGGGGAGGGTCTGGGGAGGCTGTGGTGCAAAGTTGGAGTTGATTGGGATGGTCTTGACTTTGGCTCGAATCTTCGATTGAAGATTCGAACCATTTGGTGATGATTCGAGGATAGGGAGTTATGGATTCGGACTCAGGGTGGTTTGGTGGTTCAATGGTGTTGTTTTGGTGACCGGCGGCGTTGTTGACGCCGGGTTTTCAGGCGGAGGGCGAGGGGGCGGCGCTAGGGTTTGTATCATGTGAAGGTTGAGGGAGAGAGAGATGAAGGGGATGGGGGGGCGTCTGAGGACTGGGGGACGGGTTGGAGGTTTGGGGGGGGGTTTTGTGTATTAAAATGCCAAGGTTAACGTGGGCCGTTGGATGATGAAACAATGGGGCGATTAATGTGATCCATCCGGATCAACACTGATCGACGGCCTGGATCTCTTCACTTAAGACGGAACGACGTCGTTCGGGGTGTAACGGGTTGGGACGGACTGGACCAGTGGTTTGGGCCTCTGTATGGAATTGGGTTTTGGCCCAATCTCTTCATTCTTAAAAAACTAGACTCCATGATGTGTGTATATATATATATATATATATATATATATATATATTAATTTTTACTGCAATTATCCTACATGGTTACATATCACTTGATTTTGATATTAAACACTAAAATGCAAAACATAATATATATATTTTTGTATTTTACTAATTTAAATAAATAAACACGCACGCACAAAAATGCAAAAATGTAAGAATAAAAATAACACAAAAATCACAAAAATCATGCTTAACACCAAATTATTTTATTTTTTGAATTTTCTGGGAGTGATTCTCATGTAGGGCAAAAATCACGTGCTCACAGCTGCCCCTCTTTGCGCGTAAACATGAAGAGTTTTCGTGCAAAGATAAATGAGCGGATATAAGCGATTTTTGCCCATTCGAGCACTCCGTATGAAGCATTTTGGAAAAGTTTTGACCGAACCTTGCTTCAAAGGTCTCTTACATATCCCTGGCTAAAAGGGAATCAGGTCAATGTAGTTCGGGAAGTTCTGGTAGCTGGGACTACCATGACTGTTGCGATCTCGCTGTTACTGCTGTTACTGTTGTTACTGCTGTTACTGCTGCTACCACCGCTTAGCTGATCTCCTTGTTACACCGTACTAAGCAACAAAACAAAAAGCTAGACTAAGTTACAGTACTACAAGTTCTTGTCTATCTTTGTAACTTGATCTTGTCGCGCTCCTTGCCATCCTGTCTGACTTGGTGTTTCTTCTGACGCTTCTTCTCTTCTGTCAGTTGTTATTTCGGCCTATCTTGATTGCCGAACTCCGACCATTACCTCCTTCTTTACGATCTTTGAACTATTCTCCTACGCAATCTGAGTCTATCTGTTCTGATCCTTATTGCCTCCCTTTGCTTACGAACTTGGATTCATGCCGGGGATTTCCGTTACATTCTACCGCTTTCCTCTACCAACTCAAAACAGCTTGCCACTCCATTCTCCAGGCGGGCTCCCTGACTTCAACTACTACTTCAAAATTAAATCGCCACTCCATTCTCCAGGCGGGCTCCCTGACTTCAACTACTACTTCAAAATTAAATCGCCACTCCATTCTCCGGGCGGGCTCCCTGACTTCAACTACTACTTCAAAATTAAATCGCCACTCCATTCTCCAGGCGGGCTCCCCGACTTCAACTACTACTTCAAAATTAAATCGCCACTCCATTCTCCAGGCGGGCTCCCTGACTTCAACTACTACTTCAAAATTAAATCGCCACTCCATTCTCCAGGCGGGCTCCCTGACTTCAACTACTACTTCAAAATTAAATCGCCACTCCATTCTCCAGGCGGGCTTCCTGACTTCAATTACTACTTCAAAATTAAATCGCCACTCCATTCTCCAGGCGGGCTCCCTGACTTCAACTACTACTTCAAAATTAAATCGCCACTCCATTCTCCAGGCGGGCTCCCTGACTTCAACTACTACTTCAAAAATTAAATCGCCACTCCATTCTCCAGGCGGGCTCCCTGACTTCAACTACTACTTCAAAATTAAATCGCCACTCCATTCTCCAGGCGGGCTCCCTGACTTCAACTACTATTTCAAAATAAAATCGCCACTCCATTCTTCAGGCGGGCTCCCTGACTTCAACTACTACTTCAAAAATAAGATCGCCACTCCATTCTCCAGGCGGGCTCCCTGACTTCAACTACTATTTCAAAATTAAATCGCCACTCCATTCTCCAGGCGGGCTCCCTGACTTCAATTACAACTTCAAAATTAAATCGCCACTCCATTCTCCAGGCGGGCTCCCTGACTTCAACTACTACTTCAAAATTAAATCGCCACTCTATTCTCCAGGCGGGCTCCCTGACTTCAATTACTACTCACCGATTTCATCCTATCCTGATTACCTTCCTTTGCCTTTTGTATCATATCCTTGTTCCTGCATTACCTCTCGGACCACCTTCTCTTCTGAATCATCCTGTCTTGGAATTGCCTTCCCCTGGGCCGTATTACTTTGTCTTCTAGCTGCTGGGGATATTTTTGGAACCGTTTACTCGCCTGCTGGGGATGATGCTGCTGAGGAAGTATTCTTTGTTTCCTTCACCCCTCATTCTCTTCCTTCTTCCCATACCTCCTCTGGGACTCACGCTTTTGTTTCCTTGATCAAATTATAGGATGTAATACTGCTGGGGGAATCTCGAAGCCATTTTTCTTTCTCCAACAACGGCTGGAGATGATACCCGGCTCAAAGATCACCCCATCTTGTGTTGCTTTCTACACTTATCCTCTGAGTCTTGCTTTCCGGAAAATTTTCGCAACAGGAGAAAATTTTCTGCCCCAGTGTGATAAACTTCTGGACGGTATGCTTTTCTGCCGTCGGACCCTCTTTTCCTGCTTTAAATCAAAGAAAAATTGTTAGTTTCAAAACGCCGCGAGTGGTCGTGCCACTCTTGTTGAGGCCATTCTCTTTCAGCTGCTTGGCCTCTCTCGAACCTTGAGGACGACGTTGACGCTTGCTTGGGAAGATGCTTTTTGCACGAACGACCTCTCATCTTTCCTTTTATTCCACTCTTTGGTTTGATCCGACTCTTTTTAGCCGGTGATCTGTTGCGTGAAATCATCTTTCGGACATGCCACATGTGTCCATCATACTCCATGATTCTTGCGAACCTTCCACTCAGCCCGTCATCCCAATCTCACTATCGTAACGACTTCTGTCTCATTGCCTTGTTCCATGCCTATTCACTTTCAATATACTGCTTTGGGAGACTCGGTAGTAAGCTTTGAAAAATCAATTTTTCGAAAATGAAAGAAAAGAAAAGAATACTGACCGCAAATGACAAAAGAAGAGAAAAACTTTTCTGAATTCAAAAATAGGAAAACTTATCTGAATGTGTGCCCGATCCAATGTTATGCCGCGCCTTTGAGATTAAACCACCCAGTCTATTCATGTCAATCACTTTCTGATGCCGCGTTCTGCTAGAGGTAAACGGATGTCCAAACCTTGTCTCGTGCGGACATCTTGTAACCATCTCATCCTGTCACCTCACAGTGCCCTTCCAAGGGTTTTCACTAATGAGATTCTCTCATTTCTCTCTATCTCCCGTCGCCTTAAGGTGCCCGTAAAGGTTTTCACCGTAAGACTCTCTCATTTTATTTCTCTCAACTTCCTTCGCCTTAAGGTGCCCGTAAAGGTTTTCACCGTAAGACTCTCTCATTTTATTTCTCTCAACTTCCTTCGCCTTAAGGTGCCCGCGAGGGTTTTCACCGTTAAGACTCTCTCATTTATGCTTTCTTTCCCTGCGGCGGGGTATCACCCCTGAGATTCCCTCTAGAGCGTTATCCCCTTTCGGCTTGTGCATCCCGAATTCAATCGAGGGTCGGGATGTCACTCTTGGCTTTCATTCACATGCCTTGGCACTTCTCAAATACTGATCGAGAGGTCTTTCTGGTTCTTGATATGGTTTCTGCGCGTGAGGCCGAAGAAAGGGGTTTAGCCTCAACGGTTAGCTTATTACAACTTTCGGAATCCACACTATCTTTCCAACGAAACAATGACTTCTGCCCCAGTTTTGTTGCTTGGGGGATTTTTTGATTTTTATTTTATTACGACCGAGCCGTGTGGCGCCTACGTATCCTTCTTGAGGAATCAGGTCGAACGTAGTTCACTTTTTCTTGTATTACTTCTTTGTTTCTTTTCTATTCTGTTACACATCTCTCTTGATGATTCCGAAAGAGGGTATATGGAAGAATAATTAAGGCTCAAATGGGGAAACAAAGGTTAAAGTGTTTGGGTAGTAGAAAAATTGCCTCTGTCCTTTCATTCTCCGAAAAATGCCAAATACACACAAACGAAACCAAACGTTGACAAATGCGTTAAAGAATTACACATAGTATCTCTTGACTGCATCAGAATTGATAGCCATATCGGTGCATCTTCCCTCGACATCCGTCAGACATAGAGCGCCGTTGGATAATACTCTAGTCACCACAAATGGTCCCTGCCAATTTGGAGCGAACTTGCCTTTCGCCTCGGCCTGATGTGGTAGAACTCTCTTCAGCACATGCTGTCCCACTTCAAATCTCCTGGGACGTACCTTCTTGTTATATGCTCTCGCCATTCTCTTTTGATACAATTGGCCGTGACATACTGTTGTCAATCTCTTTTCATCGATCAAGCTCAATTGCTCTAATCGGGTTTTGACCCACTCGTCGTCATCAATCTCAGCTTCAGCGACGATTCGGAGGGATGGAATCTCAACTTCTGCGGGTATTACTGCTTCAGTCCCGTATACCAACAAGTAAGGAGTTGCACCTACCGACGTCCGGACGGTAGTGCGATAACCCAACAACGCAAATGGTAACTTTTCATGCCACTGCCTAGACCCTTCTATCATCTTCCTCAATATCTTCTTTATGTTCTTGTTTGCCGCCTCGACCGCACCGTTTGCTTTTGGGCGATACGGTGTGGAATTTCGGTGTGTAATCTTGAACTGTTGACATACCTCTTTCATCAATCCACTGTTAAGATTTGCACCGTTATCCGTAATGATCATCTTTGGAATTCCAAACCTACAAATGATGTGGGAGTGTACGAAGTCCACTACCGCCTTCTTGGTCACTGATTTGAATGTTTTGGCCTCCACCCACTTGGTAAAATAATCAATCGTTACCAGAATGAACCTATGACCATTGGAAGCCGCAGGCTCAATAGGTCCAATAACATCCATACCCCATGCGACAAACGGCCATGGTGCCGACATTGTATGCAATTCAGTCGGCGGAGAATGAATCAAATCTCCGTGTATCTGACATTGATGGCATCTTCGCACGAAACTTATACAATCCCGCTCCATAGTGAGCCAATAATATCCCGCTCGAAGAATCTTCTTTGCCAATACGTATCCGCTCATGTGTGGTCCGCAAACTCCCGAGTGTATGTCCGTCATAACTGTTGTGGCTTGACTTGCATCTATACATCTCAATAATCCCAAGTCTGGGGTTCTTTTATACAGCACCCCTCCACTAAGGAAAAATCCGTTCGCCAACCGCCGAATAGCTCGCTTTTGATCTCCAGTTGCTTGCTCTGGGTATACTCCTAACCCGAGGTATTCCTTGACATCATGAAACCATGGCTCACCATCCACCTCTTCCTCTATCACATTACAATAAGCATGTTGATTCCGGACATGGATATGTAACGGATCGACACGAACCTTGTCCGGGTGATGTAGCATTGATGCTAAAGTAGCCAACGCGTCGGCAACCTCATTATGCATCCTTGGGATGTGCCTGAATTCTACCGATCGAAAGCGTTTGGTCAAATCATGCAAACACTGACGATATGGGATAAGCTTTAAATCTCTGGTTTCCCATTCTCCCTGAATCTGATGTACCAGAAGGTCCGAGTCCCCCAAGACCAAGACGTCCCTGTACATCCATGTCCACCGCTAACCGCAACCCCAAGATACATGCCTCGTACTCGGCCATATTATTGGTATAATGAAAACGCAGTTGAGCAGTAACAGGATAATGATGTCCTGTTTCAGATATGAGCACAGCCCCTACTCCGACTCCTTTTGCGTTCGCCGCTCCGTCGAAGAAGAGCTTCCACCCCGGATCCTTGGTTAGTTCTAACCCCTCAATTTGCAACACCTCCTCATCCGGAAAATACGTCCTCAAAGGTTCGTATTCGTCATCAACAGGATTTTCAGCTAAGTGATCGGCCAGGGCTTGAGCTTTCATAGCCGTCCTTGTCACGTATATGATGTCGAACTCCGTAAGTAATATTTGCCATTTTGCTAACCTCCCCGTAGGCATAGGTTTCTGGAAAATATACTTCAACGGATCCAAACGCGAAATGAGGTAAGTGGTGTAAGAAGACAAATAGTGTTTCAGCTTTTGGGCTACCCAAGTCAGGGCGCAACATGTCTTTTCTAGATGAGTGTACTTGACCTCGTGGACTGTGAACTTCTTACTGAGGTAGTAAATGGCCCGTTCCTTCCTGCCGGTAAGATCATGCTGCCCCAGTACGCAGCCAAACGAATTCTCCAAGACTGTCAGATAAAGAATCAGGGGTCTACCTGGCTCAGGCGGAACTAGTACGGGTGGATTTGACAGATACCCTTTGATCCGGTCAAACGCTTCCTGACATTCCGCCGTCCATTCTATCGCAGCGTCTTTCTTCAATAGGCGGAATATGGGTTCACAAGTTGCCGTAAGCTGAGCGATAAACCTGCTAATGTAATTCAACCTTCCCAACAGACTCATTACCTCTGTTTTATTCTTCGGCGGGGGTAACTCCTGAATGGACTTGATTTTGGAGGGGTCCAACTCAATGCCCCGTCGGCTGACGATGAATCCTAGCAGCTTTCCTGATGAAACTCCGAATGCGCATTTGGCCGGATTAAGCTTGATGTCGTACCTTCGGAGTCTTTGAAAGAACTTCCTGAGGTCAGCGACATGGTCCTCTTGACGTCTGGATTTCACGATCACATCATCCACGTACACTTCAATTTCCTTGTGTATCATGTCATGGAATACCGTAGTCATCGCCCTCATATATGTTGCTCCCGCATTCTTCAAACCAAACGGCATCACTCGGTAGCAATAAGTCCCCCACGGTGTGATAAAAGCCGTCTTTTCTGCGTCCTCTTCATCCATCAAAATCTGATGATATCCCGCATAACAATCCACAAAGGATCCGATTTCGCGTCCGGCGCAATTATCAATCAAGATATGGATATTGGGAAGTGGGAAGTTATCCTTAGGACTCGCCTTGTTGAGATTGCGGTAGTCCACGCATACTCTGATTTTTTCGTCTTTCTTTGGCACCGGTACTACGTTAGCCAACCATTCAGGGTATCGAGTGACACGAATGACTTTCGCCTGCAACTGCTTGGTTACCTCCTCCTTAATCTTCACACTCATCTCCGTCTTGAATTTCCGCAGCTTTTGCTTGACGGGAGGATATGCCGGATCAGTGGGTAATCTATGAACCACTAGATCAGTGCTGAGTCCCGGCATGTCGTCGTACGACCATGCGAAAATGTCTTTAAACTCCATGAGTGTTTTGATCAGTTCCTCTCTCAGACTGGGTTCAATATGGACACTTATCCGGGTTTCTTTGACGTCATCAGCATTCCCTAGATTAACGGCCTCAGTATCATTTAAGTTCGGTTTGGGTTTTTCCTCGAAGTGACTTAATTCTTCACCGATTTCCTCTACGGCTTCATCATCGCCGTACTCTGACTCACTCTCGTCACTTCTTATTTCATGTGTTATTATTTCCAAACCCGATTGACCTTCTAGACTGGGTTGATTAATCTTTAAGCACGCCATATCATTAAGATCAGTTGCAAGAAGGCTGTTCAGAAAAGTAAAAAGAAGAAAAGATAAACAAAATTAGACACGAAGGAACCACATTTCATTAATGGGAATTGTACAAAGGGAAAACAAACCGCAAACTTAAATCAAAAATGAACAAAACAACGGGATTTTACTCCGGGGACAAGCCCCCAATACAAAATTTCGAAAGAAAAACAATCCAAGACAAACTACCAAGACTCCTTCCGAACAGGGAGAGGAGTAGCCTTCCAGTTATTCAGTTTTGCCTTTCGTCCCACAAATTGTATCTCGGCATGACTGGATCCTTCACCGTCTTCGAGCATACATACATCCGTGAATAAGTTTTCGAACTTCCCGAAGAACTCTTCGTCCGGCCTAGACCGTAGGACCGGAATCTTTGGCGCAGGATGTCCTCTTGCTCCGACCCGACAAAAGATTGGGAAAGGCGTGGAACAGAGCTTTGGGAGCACCCATGTTTTCTCGCTTACTCCTCTTGCTCGCCGGATGTCCTCCGAGGTTGGCCGGAATCCCAAGCCGAAGGTTCCCAAGTTTTCGACCGCCGATACCGGTTGTATAATTCCTTGCAGAGATGCACCTAGCCCTTTACCGGCACGAAACCATGTCGCAACATTTCACGCGCCACCATGACATCCGCAGAAATTGTTCTGTCGCCGGGAATATATTCCCCTTCCGGAACTCGGTAGGCGGACACCACATCGCAGAACCCGATACACCCACGGCCCAACGTCTTCTTCTCGTTTCAACAAAGGGAATGATGGTGCTGGATCGTGGATCGTTCTCTCCATGGACGACGATCTCCCGTCGGTCCCATTCAAACTTGACGAGCCGGTGTAAGCTGGACGGAACTGCTCTCGCGGCATGAATCCATGGTCGCCCTATTAGGAGGTTATATGACACCACCATGTCCAACACCTGGAATTCCATGGTGAACTCCACTGGCCCAATCGTCAAGATCAACACTATGTCACCAACCGATGCTTTGCCTTCTCCGTCAAACCCTCGAACGCATACGCTGTTCTTGCGTACCCTGCCGACGTCTACTTTTAATTTGCCCAGTGTAGAGAGAGGACAAATGTTAGCACCGGACCCATTATCGACCAAGACTTTGGTAACCACCGCCTCTTCACACTTCACCGTAAGATATAAAGCCCTGTTATGCTCAGTGCCTTCCTCAGGCAACTCGTCATCGGCGAAGGTGATCCGATTTGCTTCGAAGATCCGATTGGTGATCTTCTCCAAATGGCTCACCGAGATTTTATCCGGTACATGTGCCTCATTCAGGACTTTCATCAATGCTTGCCGATGTTCTTCAGAATGTATCAGCAAGGATAGCAATGATATTTGTGCCGGAGTCTTCTTTAACTGCTCTAAGACAGAGTAGTCATGCAGCTTCATCTTTTTCAAGAATTCTTCCGCCTCTTCATCGGTGACCGGCTTTTTCAATACTGCCGGAGTGGTCTTCCTCAATTCCGCAGGGGCAAAACATCTCCCCGAGCGGGTCAACCCTTGGGCTTCACAGACTTCCTCTTTCACCTCCTTTCCTCTGTAGGTCGTTGTAATCCGAGCATAATTCCATGGAACAGCCCGGCTATCAGTTACTGGCAACTGTGTTGCCGGCTGGATGATGAAAGGATCCATTTGAACGCCTGCTACTGTCAGGATGGGCTTGATTGCTGCCCCCGGTACAACTATCTTGGCCGGCTTCACCGGTACTTCATTCACACTTTCCTTTCCTGCTTCCGACTTCCCCGGTATGTCTTTCTTGCAACCGGGCGACTCATCAAGCCTTGGCCCTTTTCTCATTCCTCGCCCGCTAGACTTAATCATCATCACGGTCCGAGAGGCTTTCTCCTTTCCTTCCTTCGCCCGTACCAACTCGATCATATTGGTCTCATGATGAGTCGGAAGCGGGTTTTGGTTGATGTTGGGCTCTGTTGGAGTCTGGACCTCGATCCTGCGGGTGTCAATGAGCTCCCGGATGGCCGTCTTCAGCCTCCAACACTTTTCTGTATCATGTCCCGGACATCCCGAGCAGTAGGCACAATTTACTGAATGGTCCAGGTTTTTCGGAAGAGGGTTTGGCAGCTTAGCTTCAACCGGATTTAGCAAACCTACTTGCTTCAACCGGTGGAACAGACTGGTATAAGACTCTCCTAAGGGAGTGAAAGTCTTTGGCCTCGGCGCCCTGTCGCCCCTGAATGCTTGGTTCGGACGGAAACTCGCGCCCGAGGGGTTTCTGTAAGCTCTTGGGGGTGGGTGATTGTTTTGCGGGTTTGGTGCATGCCACGGTGCATGGGCGGGAGGTGCAGAATAGGACTGTGCGTGGTGAACAGTAAAATGGGGATCAGGTGCGGGATAGTAATGTTGCGGGTGGTTATATGGGTTGTGGGAGTAATTTTGGTGGTGAGGTTGGGGTGGGCTATATTGGGGTGCGGGGCCTCTATTTCTGAACCATGCCCCGGACTCGACGGCCGCAACTTCCTCTCTCCTCTTTTTCCCCAGTACTCCTCCAGTACCACTTTGGATAGCCTGAGTGGTGGCTTTCAGTGCCGAGTAACTCATGATCTTGTTGGCCTTCAAACCTTCCTCGATCATACCCCCCATTTTTATCACCTCAGTGAATGATTTGCCTACGGACGTTACCAGATGTCCGAAGTAGGTGGGCTCTAATGTCTGCAAGAAGTAGTCCACCATCTCGCTCTCTCTCATCGGTGGATCCACCCTGGCCGCCTGTTCCCTCCATCGGAAACCAAATTCCCTGAAGCTTTCAGCAGGCTTCTTCTCTATTTTTAGCAATGATAGGCGGTCGGGGATTATCTCAAGATTGTATTGGAACTGGCCGATAAAAGCTTGAGCCAAATCATCCCACGTAAACCATCTACTGGGATCCTGTCTAGTGTACCACTCCAACGCCGATCCTCCCAGACTCTGGCTGAAGTAAGCTATCAGAAGTTCGTCCCGTCCTCCGGCCCCTCTCATTTTACTGCAAAACCCTCGCAGGTGGGCTACCGGGTCACCATGCCCCTCGTATAGGTCGAATTTGGGCATTTTAAACCCTGCTGGCAACTGGACGTCCGGAAATGGACATAGATCTTTATAGGCGACGCTGACCCGGTTGCCCAAACCGTGCATGTTCCTCAAGGACGCTCCAGGCTTTTAACTTTTCCGACAACTTCTCGTGTTCCGAACTTTGGAAGTGTTTTTCCTGTTCTGCCGGATTATCCCAGTGAGGTGTATGTGATTGTGGTTCGGGAGCCCTGAAAGTAGGCTCCGGAGGATAGTAAGAGTTGTCGTGGATCCGAACATATGGCTCGCCGGCCGGCCTTCGCAGAGGAGCAGGTGGAGGCTACAAAAACAGGGTGACCGGAGGAGGATTTGGTTTGGCCGGTGGAATGCGGGTGGCATATGGATTTTCCCCCTGAAAGTATGGATAGCTCGGGGCGCTTGTTGAAGGATCGACGGGCGGATGTTCCGGAGCTGAGGCGAGAGTAGGGCGGTTTGGTGAAGCCTGTTCCCTGGCCCAAGCCAGGTGCATCTCTGTTATCTGTTGTTTTAACCGGTCTACCTCTTCTTTCATAACTTGTAGCTCGGATTTTTCTTCCTCGAGACTCTTGCCAGAACTCGACATGCTTACTGTAACTGGTCCTTTGGATCTAGTACGGTAGTGATGGCTGGCCAGTATATTCTGTCAAACCAACTGCTAAACTTTCTCTGGAATATGCAACAAACTTGTTAGTTCACCGAGTTTGACAGATATGTTATAGCACGTTGGATGCAATGCACCTAACCAAATAACCCTTTCTACATGTACTCTTAACATGCGTCATTCCGGCCTTTTTTCTTTTTCTTTTCTTCTTTTTTTTCTTTTTCTCTTTCGACTATCTTTGCAAGCCTTATTGTTATTTAACCTTTGGATTCTTTTTCTTTCTTTTTAGTGGTGGTCGAATCTTATGCGGATTGCCTACGTATCACGTTCTCGCGTGAATCAGACCGAGCGTAGTTCTGTTAACAGGATTGTGGCAAAATTCAGTAACTTTTATATCAAACGAAACCGTGCAGTTACAAAACACGTCTTACAACAATCAGCAAAACAAAGGAAAATGCTTGACTCGAAAACGTAAAATGACATGCCAACTGGCTTGACCCAATATTTCAAAAATACATTTTTAATCAAAGGTCTACTGCTCTAAAATTCCTGGGGGCCCGCGAGGCATCATTCGGCCTTGCCGCGGGCCTAGGTGTGAGGTCCTTGTGTAGTCCCCTTAATTCTTCCATGATCCGATGAACATAGCCCATAATTGAAGCAAAAAGGTCGGTGCGGGGCATTTGTTCGCAAGCTAGGCACTTCATGGTGACGTAGTGCCCGATTTCCCCGATTCTGTCCTTGATCATGTCCCTTTCTCTGAGTAGCCGCTCTATCCGCTGGTTTTTCGCCCCCAATCGTTGAGCGTTGTTGGTGACTTGGTCTAAGAGCCTGTCTATTTGTTCTTGCAGTCGAGCCATCAGATTGTGGCAACGGTCGAGGTCCGCTCTGGCATCTTGGGCTTGCTTGAAAACCCGTTCTCTGAGGATAACATTTGCTTCCCTTAAACTGGTGACGATATCAGTGTAATCCTCTTCCACCCGTTGTAGGTGAAGTGCATGTTGATGTGCCTCCTTTCTCCAGCCAGCTCGGATCCTCACTATTTGGGCCTTAGACTCTTCCAATTCTCTTCGGACATCGGCAACCTGGCTTTTCAAACCCTTTATCAATTTTTCGTCTGCCCGACTCCTCAACTGTCTGTCAGCATCCCTTTTCATTTGCTGGATTTGAGCTCTTAGGAAGTCATTTTCTTGTGCCAACTTCTTTTTATCTCCTTCGTTGGCGGCAATTTGCACATCCATTTCAAATTGGAGTTCTTGGGTCCGTTGTTCTATCCTGCTGATCTTCGTTCTATAGGCTTCTTCTCTAGCCAACCAGTCCCATTGTTCTCGTGACGCTCCAGCAAACTCCCTGAGGTGAGGCCTTTTTGCGGGCCTTTGATGCTCCGGATCTCTACTATACCATGCAGGGTATTCCGACGATACTTCGCCCCGGGCTCGATCTCGCACCCGAGTGTCTATTTTTAATGTCTGACACTCACTCCAAATCTTTCGGACCAATGCTTCAGGGAACTGTCCTCCTGGTCCAATTTCAACTACATGTGGGCTGAGGTCTTCTTCTTTTGGGATTATTTGGCATCGTCCCAATTGTCTCAATACTCGACCTGGTGCGTAGGGCTGGATGCTGTTGAGGCCCATTAGCAATAAATATGATTCCGCGGCTGATGCATATATGACTTCTTCCACGGGTAGCCAACCAAACGTCCATTCTATCTCGCTGGCTGTAGTCGAACGCAAAAGTCGTATCCATCCGCTGATCCCCTCTGGCAACTCATATCCCTCGACCCTCGCAGGGAATTCTTCTATACAAGTTTTCTTCGGTGAACTATACCTCATAAATTGCGGATGGCGGCATAAGTGATCGATCATCCACATTTGGAGCAATACATTGCAAGCTTCAAAGAAAGTCCCTCCAGCTTTGCAGATGGTGAGTGCACGAAAGATATCCGATATTATCATGGGAGCCAAAGTACTGTTGTTCTGTTTCATCAAAGTGCTGACGACCCCTGCCACTTGTATGTTGATATTCCCATCTTTTCTAGGAAATATCAATGAACCTAGGAAAGCTATCATGAAGGCGACGCGTCTATGCTCCTCCCATTTTACCCGATCGTCTCCGCTGCAGATTTTGCTTTTGTGTTTGTTAAAGCCCCCATAATGACCGTATCTGTCGTATAGAAATGCCAAAGTGCAGAATCCTTCTGATAAGTCTGGGTTGTGTACAGTTCTGCGGATCTTTACCGTATCCAAAAACCG
The DNA here is from genome assembly GCA_032618575.1 of Nicotiana noctiflora. NCBI lineage: Eukaryota > Viridiplantae > Streptophyta > Magnoliopsida > Solanales > Solanaceae > Nicotiana > Nicotiana noctiflora. The sequence continues at coordinate 12,065 of JASVEL010008218.1, read as the reverse complement.
ATGTACTGTCACTACCCTCGGTGCAATAAGGTATTGATCCCTCATAGGGACCTTTGGTCTTCCGACATATCCGGCTAGTTCTTCCAGTGTTGGTGTGAGTTCAAAGTCTGAAAAGTGGAACACATTGTGTGCCGGATCCCAGAATGAGATCAAAGCTCGTATGATGTCTCCTCTCGGGGGAATATTTAGCAGCCCCACTAGATCTCCCAAGTACAGCTTAACGACATCTTGTCCTTGCTCGCCCAAGTCGCTCCACCACCTATGCAAACTTAAGGGGACCTTGTTTATGATAGCTTCGGTTGTATTCTGACTCGTGCTCATTCTGCACATTTATTTAAGGTAATTCTTAGATGAAAACGAAATTTTTATTTGTCCCAAAACTATCTTTTCTGAAAAACGAAACGGGCCCCAGGAATTGACTGGTCAAAAAAGTGGTCGTTAAGGCAAAATTAAATATCTTGGCGTTCCGCCATTAAAACTTATTTTGAAATATATGGGAGTTGGACCCGTTTAAAGGTTGCCTACGTATCTCACACTCGGTGAGAATCAAACTCGCGTAGTTCGGTCCGTCAAAACAACTATCTTTCCTTTATTGATTGTCAAAAGACACATTTTGTCAAAAACCCATTTTGTCGGCAAAGTCAATCTTCTGCCGTCTTTTATTGGCAAACTAAATTCGTGGACTTGTTGGTGAAACGTATTTTTTGTATTTTTCTGAAAGATATTTACTTCCCCATACTATTTCCTTTCGTGTTTTTCTTTTTCTTCGGTATTTAAAGGAACCCGGTCAGCATGTCAGTCTAAATAAATGCTCTCAACAAATATGATATGGCAAGATGGTCTTTCCTTTCAGGTTACCTGTCCTAGACGGACCCAACCCCTGTGTTGAGTCCCCTAAGTCAGAGATGATGCAACTAAACGTCCTGAATCTAGGCTCAATATCCCGATGCTTTTCAATGATACTAGACCGTGTACCCGAGCGGACGACTCGGATTTGAGGAGGGAGCTACGTACCGGGGACCCGCGGGATCGTCCGGCTTTGTAACTTATCCTGCCTCTTTTCTTACTTTGGTATTGACATTAACAGAAAGGGGAGTCTCAACCAGTAAGCACATCCCCGGGGGTAAGAAGAGACGGGTTTTCGGCACAGTTTTATATACAGTTCACGCAATATCAAAGCGGTAAACATAGAGCAGTTTGTATGTACAGTACAACGAATATCAAAGCGGTAAACATGTAGCACATTAATTAAACATGTAATAAAATCGGATATAGACAAAATAACAATTTAAATGAGCTCGAGTTCTTAGACCTCGAACCGAAGTTCGAGGTTTGATCCCCAGCAGAGTCGCCAGAGCTGTCACACCTCCTTTTTACGCGCACGCGAGGGCACAAGGGAGTTTTTCCAATTAAAGGACAATCGAGACGGGATTAGTTTATTTAATTCAGAGTCGCCACTTGGAAAAATAATGGTGTTCCAAGTCACCGGTTTAATCCCGAACCGAGGAAATTTATGACTCTGTAATATAGTCTGCGAAACTAGAAACCTGGATAAGGAATTCCGTTAACCCGGAGAAGGTGTTAGGCACTCCCGGATTCCGTGGTTTTAGCACGGTCGCTCAACTGCAATTTTTGTTTCTATCTGATTCTTTTATATATTTTAACTATGTGCTTTCAATGTTCCGCTCTTATTTTTAGAAGAATTGCGACGTTACGAAAACACATTTCGAGCCGCACCGTAACCAGTACGCCTGCGACTCTAATGTATTTCAGTTTCGCCGAGAGTAAGATTCGGGTCACATAAATGCACACCCGTATTCAGGAAAGTAATTTTATTTCAAGTCGTGCCTAAAGAGTCTACCGTCTTTATTAACTTCGGAAAAGACCGTGAAATTAACTAAACGGTCTTTCCAAGGCTAAGTTTTCACCACAACTGATTAGAGGGCCCCGCGATTGTATATTTGCGTTTGGCGAGGCTCATCTCATTATTATTAGGGCCGAGCCTAAGATGAACTATATTCTCTACTTGATTTATCTCTAACAAAGAAAAATGTTAATCGTTTATCATTACCTACTAGTTTGATACTTTCTTTTATTTGGGCCATTCAATAGAGCCCCGACTCAAAATTGAACGCTAGAAGGCGATTTCCTCTTTACTATGCTCTTAAACTACTTAAACTTAGATTTTTATTCAAATCGGCTAAGCTAATTTAGTCAACAGAAAAGAATATTGAACATGTTTCCGATTTTAATCTAATCTAATTGATAACCAGCTTTCGTGTAAAGGATCTAGATCATAGTAGACATACACGAGCTAAAGTGTACTGATAATCTAATAGCAACGGAGTGATACATCAATCGTCATGATTCCCCTTTTGAATGAACTATAGACAAAACAGGATTTACACGCTTATTGTTACAATTAACTACTTGAACATTGAGCGTGGTACTTACTAATTCATAACTTTCGATCAAACTACCATCATTATGCCTCTATTTACTTCTACACTGGGTGTTAGTTATTATACACTTTTAACTTGAACAAATTGACACCTATAACAATATGTATTTCACTGATTCATCTATCTATTGCATAATGTGTTTCCAATAGACCATTTCTACTATAACAGGCTAGGGAAATATGAAGTTAACACAGTTTACAACACATACAACTTATTACATATTCGGGTTCTCCTTAATGAGTACACATGTATTTAACTAAGTTTCATTGCTTCCATTCATGTCTACAACTTCAAGCAGTAGTGAAATACCTGGAAATTGTCAAAGCAAAAGAAGGGAGATCAGTTAAGCCGGTGAAACACAGCAAAACAACAGACCAACAGCAACCAGTGGCAGTTACTGCCACTATATGCACAACAACAGCAACAACCAAAAAAATAACAGCAACCAGTGGCCAACAACAATCCCAACAGCAGGATTAACAACCAATCGACACACCACAGCAAACAGCACCAGGCAACAACCAGAAGATAGAACAAAACAAAAGCCAAGATGCAATCACAACAACAAAACCCCACCAGTGAAGCAAACCAACAACAGTAGCATGTGAGCTAAGGACTAACAGCAGAGACAACCACAACTAAAGGACCAACAACAACCACACAACAACCCCAGGCAGCAACAAACTCAATCACAGCAGTAGCAATGCAGCAGGAGATCAGTAACACCAACACAGGAACAACAAGCAACCAAATGACCAACACTCAACTACTCCCAACTAAAACACACGAAAACAGTACCCAAAGGCCAATCGAAACAGTATCTTGGCCTATACTTACTAGCTTTCTCTATCTATATTCTTGTGTATGTGCACTCTCAGCCCTTACTGTATGTATTTCAATGTTCTTTTCTCTCCAATTACTCTGGTTCTCTCCAATTCTGACTGTCTGTCTTTTGCTCTCCAACTCTCCAATCTATCTCTGTGTGTCTCTGTTAAACTCCAAGACTCTTGAGTATATCTCTCTATTTCTCTGTTTAAACTTTTAGTCTATTCTGGTGTCTTTCTCCTTATTTTTCCCTCTTTCAGGTGCCTATCCGTGTCTATATATATCCAAACTAAAGGCCAGGCCAGCCTGTTTACCCTTCACCTGTGCACTGACTGTCCAGCTCTTAGGAGCACTTAACAGTGTAAAATAAGCTTCTTGCCCTAATATTCTCTGCCCAGCCCATCACTTAATGTCTAAATCTCATTTTTAATCCACAAGTGTACTAGTAGCCTGTTTTTCTATTCAAAACCCCTTACCCTGCCAGATAGCTCCCATGTTACTTATGTTTTCCAATTACACTGCACACACAGTGATAATCAGACCTACTGACAGTCCCTCCAGCATGCTGGTCAGGTTCATTTGAATTAACTCTAAACCATATGGTCCCAATTCAGCTATGACTAATTTATCCTAAACCTATTTCAATTTCAAATCACACAGCACCCCAATTCAATTCAATAGTGCTTAATCAACTATCCAGAATTTCAAACAATCAAACCTACGCAATTAGATGGCGACATTCGTTTAATCAATTACGAGCTATACAATCGATAACGAATAATCGATATTCAACTGTGCCTACGGGCAGAATCAGGGGGCAACAATCCGAGTCAACTATTCGACGATCTTAACTAAATTGAACACAATATAATCACAACAACAACAATGGGCCGAACATACCAGAAAGAAATGATTTGACCAAATAAAAAGGTCTTGATTAGGAGGAGAAACGAAAGCAGAGAAAGTAGCTAACTAACTAAAAGAATGGAATCAATAAACACTTATACTAATAGATAAAAATCGGAAAGAGACAGACAGATACCTTAAACAGTGAGAAGAATATGAAAACGCACGGACTTGGGCTCGAGGAGACTTGAAATTGCCTTCTTTTGAAGTTAATAGATTTTAATTGAAATATTTTCAAACGAAAACCTTCCAATTAAAATCTATTATCTTCAATTTGTTTTAATTCCGACCAAATCCCTAGTTTTCGAATTCTAGGGTTCTTGAAGGCTATTTTGGGGTTCGACCAATTCCGGTTGGATTCGAGCCGGACCAACCTTGGTGGGGTCGTGGGGAGGGTCTGGGGAGGCTGTGGTGCAAAGTTGGAGTTGATTGGGATGGTCTTGACTTTGGCTCGAATCTTCGATTGAAGATTCGAACCATTTGGTGATGATTCGAGGATAGGGAGTTATGGATTCGGACTCAGGGTGGTTTGGTGGTTCAATGGTGTTGTTTTGGTGACCGGCGGCGTTGTTGCCGCCGGGTTTTCAGGCGGAGGGCGAGGGGGCGGCGCTAGGGTTTGTATCATGTGAAGGTTGAGGGAGAGAGAGATGAAGGGGATGGGGGGGCGTCTGAGGACTGGGGGACGGGTTGGAGGTTTGGGGGGGTTCTTTGGTAGGTTTAAAATTGATGCTTTAATCTCGGTCGTTGGATGATGAGAATCCAACGGCCAGGATCAAAAGATGGGGGGATTAATGTGATCCATCCGATCAACACAGATCAATGGCCTGGATCTCTTCACTTAAGACGGAACGACGTCGTTTGGGGTGTAACGGGTTGGGACGGACTGGACCAGTGGTTTGGGCCTCTGTATGGAATTGGGTTTTGGCCCAATCTCTTCATTCTTAAAAAACTAGACTCCATGATGTGTGTATATATATATATATATATATATATATATATATATTAATTTTTACTGCAATTATCCTACATGGTTACATATCACTTGATTTTGATATTAAACACTAAAATGCAAAACATAATATATATATTTTTGTATTTTACTAATTTAAATAAATAAACACGCACGCACAAAAATGCAAAAATGTAAGAATAAAAATAACACAAAAATCACAAAAATCATGCTTAACACCAAATTATTTTATTTTTTGAATTTTCTGGGAGTGATTCTCATGTAGGGCAAAAATCACGTGCTCACAGAATCAACTCTCGAAGATCATCTACATTGGGCACACAGATACGCCCCTGCATCCTCATGACTCCATCATCCCCGATGGCAACATCTCGAGAATCACCATGCCGAACTCTATCCTGAAGGACAAGCAAATGAGGGTCGTCGAACTGACGCTCCCTGATGCGGTCAAATAGAGAAGACCGAGAAACCACACAAGCTAGAACCCGACTGGGCTCCGAAAGATCCAGTCTAACAAACTGCCTGGCCAAAGCCTGAACATCCATCGCCATAGGCCTCTCCGAAGCTGGTAGATATGCTAAACTCCCCAAACTCTCTGCCCGACGACTCAAGGCATCAGCAACCACATTAGCCTTGCCCGGATGATAGAGAATAGTAATATCATAGTCCTTCGTAGTTCCAACCATCTCCTCTGACGCATATTCAGGTCCTTCTGCTTAAGCAAGTGTTGCAAGCTCCGGTGATCAGTGTAGATCTCAGAAGGAACCCAATATAAATAATGACGCCAAATTTTCAAGGCGTGAACAATGGCGGCTAGCTCCAAATCATGAACAGGGTAATTCTTCTCATGCACCTTCAGCTGTCTCGACGCGTAGGCAATCACCCTACCGTCCTGCATCAATACCGCACCAAGTCCAACTCGTGAGGCATCACAATATACAGTATAGGACCCCGAACCTGTAGGCAACATCAATTTAGGGGCCGAAATCAAAGCTGTCTTGAGCTTCTGAAAGCTCGCCTCACACTCGTCTGTCCACCGAAAAGGGGCACCCTTTTGGGTCAATCTAGTCATAGGTGCTGCAATCGAAGAGAACCCCTCTACAAAACGACGGTAATAGCCCGCCAAACCAAGGAAAATGCGAATCTCAGTAGCGGAGGAGGGTCTGGGCCAACTCTGCACGGCCTCCACCTTCCTCGGATCTACTCGAATACCATCACTCGACACCACGTGGCCCAAAAATGCCACCGAACTCAACCAGAATTCACATTTAGAGAACTTGGCATAAAGCTGCTTCTCCCTCAGAATCTGAAGCACTATCCTCAAATGCTGCTCGTGCTCTTCCCGGCTCCGAGAATATACTAGAATATCATCAATGAAGACAATCACGAACGAGTCCAGATAAGGCCTGAACACACTGTGCATCAAATGCATAAATGCTGCTGGGGCATTAGTCGACCCAAAAGACATCACGAGGAACTCATAGTGACCATACCGGGTCCTGAAGGCAGTCTTCGGGATATCTGGCTCCCGAATCTTCAGCTGGTGATACCCAGAGCGCAAATCAATCTTAGAAAACACATGTGCGCCCTGTAGTCGGTCAAATAAATCATCAATACGGGGCAAAGGATACCGGTTCTTCACTGTAACCTTGTTCAGCTGACGATAGTCAATACACATACGCATGGAACCGTCCTTTTTCTTCACAAACAATACAGGAGCACCCCAAGGCGAAACACTGGGTCGAATAAAACCCTTGCCCAATAACTCCTGTAACTGATCCTTCAACTCCTTCAACTCAGGAGGAGCCATACGGTACGATGGAATAGAAATGGGCAGAGTGCCCGGCAACAAGTCAATAGCAAAGTCAATATCTCTGTCGGGCGGCATGCCCGGGAGATCAGCCGGAAATACATCAGCAAAGTCACGTACCACATGAACAGAATCAATAGAGGGAGTGTCAATACTGACGTCCCGCACATAGGCTAGATAAGCTGCACACCCCTTGTCAACCATACATTGAGCTTTGAGAAAGGAAATAACACGGCTGGGGGTGTGATCTGAAGTACCACTCCACTCAATACGTGGAATGCCTGGCATAGCCAGCGTCACAGTCTTGGCGTGACAATCAAGAATAGCATAATGGGGCGACAACCAGTCCATGCCTAGAATAATATCAAAATCGACCATCTCGAGCAACAATAGATCCGCTCTGGTCTCAAAATCACAAATGGTAACCAAACACGACCGATATACGCGGTCCACAACCAAAGAATCACCCACCGGAGTGGAAACATAAATGGGGGCACTCAAAGAATCCCGAGGCACACCCGGATGAGAAGCAAAGTAAGAAGACACATATGAAAAAGTGGAACCAGGGTCGAATAGAACCGATGCCTCCCTGTGACTAACCATAATAATACCTGTGATAACAGAGTCAGATGCAACAGACGCAGCGCGATCAGGAATAGCATAGAATCTGGCCTGTCCCCCCTCTCGAGGGCGGCCTCTAGAACCCTGACCCCCGCCCCTGGCTGGCTGGGCAGGTGGAATAGCAGCTGGAGCTGGAATGATAGCCTGCTGACCCTGAGAACCACGCGAATGCTGTGATGACTGATGAGGGGCTCCTCTCCTGCGCCTGGGCACTCCCTAACCAGATGACGAGTATCCCTGCACTCAAAACAAGATCTGGGAGGACGCGGTGGCTATGACTAATCGACCTCGCCCTCGCTGGACTGACCCCTAGAGGTACCCCGCGCAGGAGGCACACTGGAATCTAGAGGAGCATAATAAGGCTCCTGAGGTGCTGGAAGACCTGGAGTACTACCGGCTGCTGGCAATGCTGAATGAACTGGACGACCGGAATAACCCCTGCCAAAATGACCGGCTGCTGAAGTGCGGGCACCAGAGAAATGGCCCGACTCACGAGACCTCTTGGCCTCCCTCTCTCCCCGCTCTCTAGGGAGCATACTCTTGATCCTCCTGTAAATGCTCACCGCCTGATGATAAGGTATATCCGTCTCCAACTCTCTGGCCATGCTGGACCGGATCGGCGGAATAAGGCCCTCAATAAATCTCCGCATTCTCTCCCGGACCGCGGCTACCAAAGCCGGTGCATGCCTGGCTAGACGGGTGAAACTAATAGCATACTCCGATACTGACATGGAGCCCTGTCACAACCGCTCAAACTCCGATCGCCAAGAATCCCTAAGGCTTTGGGGGACAAACTCCCTCAAAACGGATCAGAAAATTGCGTCCAGGTCAATGAAGTAGACTCATCTGGACTATCCAACTCATACGTGCGCCACCAATCATAAGCGGCCCCACGAAGCTAAAAAGCAGTGAAGGAACCCCGCTGGTCTCCACTATCCCTATGGTATGAAGAATACGATGACACTCCTCCAGAAACCCCAATGCATCATCCGAAGCCAAACCGCTAAACACGGAGGGTCGTATTTCTTGAACCTCTCCAATCTACTGTTGCTCGTCCTCGCACCCAGTATCTCTGCTGGCTGAATCTTTCGCTAAATAGATATATCATATGAACCATATAGTCTTTATTACCACCAACTACCTTTAGATCTACATCCACCTTGCGATTCTACCATTATTGTGATGATTAGGCAGTTAAGTAAACGTTCTCAAGACCGTACTTATCAACCGAATGTTAGAACCTAGTACACCCCCGTGTGCACAATTAAAGATCTCTCAATTCTCTTGCATTATCGATATGGATGACATGCGGTAACAATGGTTGAGTAATTTCTTGACTCCCTTGAGATCTCTTTGCAGCGTCACGAACTGCCGGCGCATACTTGATACCGAGTGCACAATTTCAATACATGAGTGTATGCAAAACAACATATGACATAGGCTCCAACTGAATAAATGGCGCACGATAAGGAATTCAAAGAATTGAAGAGTTTCCTAAACAGTTACATAGCCTATCGTAGACAAATACAGACGTCTCCGTATCGATCGGCGAGACTCTAAGTAACCAGTCTGTGTCCCGTGACTCCTATGAACCTAGATCTTCTGATACCAACTTGTCACGACCCTAGTTCACCAATTGTGAACATGTCGTGATGGCACCCAGTCCCCATGACTAGGTAAGCCTAACACGTTGCGGAATCTATAAGTTATAAATACTTAAATAAGAAACAGCGGAAAATAACATAAAAGATATGTAATCTGTGCCGCTTGGCACATACATCCGTCACACAATAAATAAACACTACCAAGATCCGGAACCCCACGGTAACACAGACTAAAAGGGAAATACAACCGTGGCTCTATGTGTAAAGAGTATCTAACAACGAAATGAAGAAAAATGTCAACTAGTAATACTAGAATAGAAGGGAAGCCTCCGGATCCGCGGACGTAGCAGATCATACCTCGAAGTCTCCCAGAAAGCTGCAGAATCACCTAGTACGAGCCTGCTCTGATGTACCTGGATCTGCACAACAAAAGTGTGCAGAAGAGTAGCATGAGTACACCACGGCGGTACTCAGTAAGTGCCAAGCCTAACCTCGATGGAGTAGTGACGAGGTAGGTCAGGGCCCTACTGAGAAAATAATAATATAATGATGATAACAACATAAACAGTTTAAATGATAATAATTTCCGAAACAACAACATTATGATGATTACTGCAACTGTCTACAATTAAGCTATCAACAAATAACCAACTCAATAAAACAAATCCAGGACCTGTGGGAATTGAACCCACAGTCCCATTCTCAGTACCTCTGGGTCTTCAGGAATCGAACCCGCAGCCCATGTCTCAATAATATCTCAATAACTCAGGATCTCCGGGAATCGAACCCGCAGTCCCTACCAATAACTCAGGATCTCGGGAATCGAACCCGTAGTCCACAGTATCTCAATAGCTCAGGATCTCCGGGAATCGAACCCGCAGTCCTTACCAATAATCAATAAATCTCAGGATCTCGGGAATCGAACCCGTAGTCCACATTTCAATAAATCTCGGGATCTCGGGAATCGAACCCGTAGTCCACATTTCAATAAATCTCAGGATCTCGGGAATCGAACCCGTAGTCCACATTTCAATAAATCTCAGGATCTCGGGAATCGAACCCGTAGTCCACATCCACAGCAAGTAAAGGAATACACAGAGAGAAGTATAATATGCTTAACGATAACTTCGCCGGTGAACAACGCCAGCGTTTACTAGAAAACTCAAGTAAGTCAATTAAGCAACTAGACAGTTAGATTCTATCTAATCATGCTTTTCTAACTACTACCGGGTAGAAATGTCGAATTTAATAGCTAAAACAGGAATATTACTCATTAAACATTTTAAGTAAAGTATGTATTCAACAACCAGCGCATGTACACGCCCGTCACCTCGCGTACAAGGCATTTAAAATATCACATAATATCCTAGGGGTGAAAGTCCCCCACACGAGGTTAGACAAGCCACTTACCTCAATTCCGGTACGAAACCGCTAAGAAATAACCCTCTTGCCGCGAATGCCGGCCTCCACAAGTGTAGAATCTGATAAAAATCAATAGAATCATATCAAAATAGGCCAATTGGGCATTACCCAATCAAATTAACTCAGAATTCACCAAAACCCACAAGTTGCCAAAATAGGCCAATTGGGCATTACCGAAATCACCTAACGGAGCTAATGAAACCATCGGATTTCCGTTCCGAGATCGTCTTAACACTGTTCCGGCTACGGGCCATTTTCTAGCTTCAAAGCTCTTATTTAGGGACTAAGTGTCCCAAAATGCTCAAATTTTCAGAACCGACTCTCCCGGCAAACCACAATAGCAGAAATGAACTTAGGGAACAGTTAAATTAGGGATTGGGGCGTAATTTTCTAAAACGACCGGTCGGGTCGTTACAACTCCATGACCATATAAAAAGAACAATCCACCTTTGTCCTCATGCACTGCTTTGATAATTTTGTCATACACTAACTTTTGCTCAATTGTCAATTTAAACAATAAATCTTCATGTTCCTTAGACAAAGAGTTTTTATTATAACGCATTTCTTCACAAATTAGTGCATTGCTGTTATCAACTTCATCTTCACTGAAAACCGGTCTTGGCATTGTTGGAAAATCATATAACGTTCTTCCGCAACCTTTCAAAAAGACTTCTAACTTTTGTAGACAACGATTCTTTCGTTCATCATCCGTTAGTTCAGCCTCTATAATAAATAAAATATATAAATAATTCGTTAATCATAATAAATTGTAAAGCTAAGAACATTATTTTTGTAATAAAAGATATTAATATTTAATCATTCATAATTACGTATCGTAAATGTACATGTTACATTAAATTAAGCTATAAGTTGTATTGAAAATTAATGTAATAAAAATGTAATAAATTTTCAATATTTAAATGTTTAATAGAAGGTGTCATTGTATACCTGGATTATCCAACATTCTTCTTTCTTCATGTAAGATATCATCTGATAATAAATACCATGTTGCCTCCCATACACATTCTGGTCGTGGCATTGAATTGGATAATAGTAACATAGCAAATAATTGCCTAAGATAGGATGGCATTCCCCAGTTACTTGCCTCTTTTATAGCATCCACATATTCTTTGTCATCATCTAATAAACCAAGTGCATAACATGCATCTCTAAATGTTGAATGATTGTGATTGTTGATTCTGCGTAAATCCTCAAAAAACTTTGGTCCTTTAATTACATTCAACAACATTCGAAGGTAATATTGCTCTCCAGTTCCAGGTGGTACAAAGAATATTCGACCTATTGAAAATGCTGAATTTCTTCTTCTTTCCCACTTTTTTTTGCTTTTTATTCCACACAAATTTTTGAGGAAATTCTGCATATGTTAACTGTCACGACCCCAAAATCCGGTCGTGATGGCGCCCAACATATTGCTAGGCTAGCCC